>JAQFVV010012632.1:859436-1103005 GCA_028023455.1 Epiperipatus broadwayi
TCAATATATGTATATACATATTAAAATAATCAAATAGATTTTATATTTATAAATAATTTCGTTAGAGATAACAGGTTAATAATAATAACTGGAAGTTATGATTATAATATATATATGTGTGTGCGTGTGTGTGGTAGATTATAATCTGGAGTAACTGATGAGTTCTGTTTTAGCATGAAATACATATATTGGTGATTATTTATCTTTTGTACATGTATGTGGTCATGTGTATCTGTTGTATGAGATAGTGTGGATAGTTGAAGGGTGCTTGAAAATTTGAGTTCAAATCTTCTATACTTATAATTAGGCTCTCAGGTTTGTGAAGAGTGCCTGGTTTTCAAATATTTAAATTGAATATAACCAACTCATAGGGGTTTTCAAAATAAAACAAACAACTCAAATGAAAAAGCTTGAAAATAAATGATGGTAGAAAAAGGTTATAATAGAATAAGGGGATTGGAAAAAGGCATATAAAATGTTAATTCATCTTAATAGGGTCAATTACATACAAGATAAATGATGTTTTTGCATTAGGTATTGAACTGGATCAAGTGCAAAAAGAGAAGTGTAATATTTTATAGCATATTTTATATTCAATTAATAGCAAGAAAAGAATAAATATTAAAATAGTTTGGAAATCATTTTCCAAAAAAATAATGCCACCAATTGCTTCATTCTTTTTATTCAAAAGTTGTTAATTTTTTTTGGCAGTTCCATATTAGAGCACCTATACACATCTACTATAAATGTTTAACTTTGCAATCCTAACAAGTAAACCCTGTGATCTCATAATAAATTTACACTTTCATTTATTGCCCACATTTTATTCAGACAAGTTCTTCTCAAAGTGGTTTTTTACTTCAGAACTATCAATTGCATTTTTAAGTGTTTTTATTTCATAATGTTAACCACTGCATTTTTGGAATTTCCTAAATTTATACTTTCTTAATTTTCATCATTGCATATTTTAATACTCTACTATATTACTTTTCATTTTAAGTAAGTGAAAACATGTATTTTTTATTTTGATTTATTTTTTCATAAAATGATGAACATTTGGAATTTACCTGCTAATGATATCAATGGGGTTGAGTATTTACAAGAGAAATGAATGCTGCCATCTGAAAAAGTGTTTCTGAATGGACATACTATGACCCTTTACATCCAAACTTGATCTTCAAAAGGGAACATGATTGGAGAGTTCCAGATTTTCATTTTTGAGAGTAATCCACTTTATTTACAGCTGGGCTAACAAATTAACATCTATATAATGGGAAAAAGCAAATCTTGCTTTATTATACAAAACTGTAATAGACTGGAATAATTATATGCAGGAAGTTTGGGCCACTGTGATGACATGGTGAGAAAAACATAATACAGACATTCTGTTTCAGAATAGGTAAATTTAAAGTTTATAAATGCAGTCTTAGGCAAGATTTATAATAGGTTTTATATATTACTTTGGACAAGTATTAAAAGTTAAATTTTGAATGTTAATTTTAAATTATAAGCTATAGCTTTAAAGACTAAGGTTTAATGTACATTTAGAGCTCTCTGTGTTTTCTGAAGGATTCGTTACCTAACTTCTTACAGCAGCTTGTGTGTCAGCACTTTAGGATGGCAGGTGGTAGCAAATATGACCTCCAGATAGGCAGCATGGTTTCAGATGTATTCTCCTTGCAGTATACCATTTTCAGAAACATCTATCATATTAAAATTAAAACTGAAGCAGTGAATACAGAATTTTCAGAAACATCTATCATATTAAAATTAAAACTGATATGAAGTCTAGTGGCAATACTTCTTTAAATTATACAGTATATATAATAAAACCCAGCCTACTTATACGGGGCTGAGATCATCTCATAATTTCAATAACAAAATTATATTTTATGAGTAAATCCATTAGGATCTTTGAAGTGTGATATTTTTAATTACTAAAATAACTCTAACCCTTTGTTTTACTCTTTTAACAGGCTGTTTTTGTCTAAGTTTGATCATTTCTATCCCCCAAGATTTAGCAATAGTTTAGATGATTACATTTTGTGTTTCAATAATATACTTTATTGTACGAATTAAATTACATGAATTTGTTGTTAACCAAAGTTATATTGTTGAAAATACATTGTTTAAAACTATATAGCTTTAGAGCAGCAGAAAGAATAATTAAAGAAAGGGATATGTTAAGCAAACAACAACAAAATAGTTGTTCTTGTTACAGAAAAGTCATAATTTGTTTTTTTTTTTAGGTTATGTTTTGTTTCAAGTTTTTAATAGTGACCATGTAGCAGCAAATATATCTGGGTGTGCAATTTTGCCATCCCTGGCCTTTAATTGTTCGAGCTTCTTTGCGAATGTGGCTGGGTGCTTTGTGGTATTGTCTCCAAGGCAGAAAGTACATCTGGTGCACCAGAAACTATATAAACAAAAAGTTGCTGCACGAGCTGCTGGTATTGAGCCTTTACTGAGTATCTCTAATAGGTTATCAAGTGTGATGTTATTTTGTCTATATGTGTTAATCATAATTTCTCGGGTATTTGTTAGGCCTATACAGGTGTGAAATAGGTGCTGTTGTGTTTCTTCTTCCCTGTGGCACAGGGAACAAATAGCATCTATTTTGTAGTAAAATCTGCAGTATTTAAGCAAGTAGGAGGTAGGTAGAGCATGAAGATTTACCTTTAAAAGAAAGTCAAAAAATTTGGGTTCCATTGACCACTTTTTAAATCACTGCATCAAAAGACTATTGTTCATATTTAGCATGGGTGAGTGAGGATATGTTGTTATGTCTGGGTATAGCATATTATAAATAGTCCAATAGGTGTATCTACCAACACCCAAAAAAGACACCTGATCATAAATGCTTTGAAGTTGGTTTACGAGCAAAGACAAATATCCGTGTGAAGGTGGTGGTTGGTCTGTGGGTGTTATTTGAAGAATGCATTCAAGGGCTGGAAAACTTCTTATCAGTGCAGCTAGGAGATTAATACTTTTTTTGTTTGTGAAAAATTTGTATGGAGTGAAGACTTAATCCATTTCTAGTTGTTGGAAGACTAAGTTGTTTTACAGAAATGGAGACTACTTTTCTGCACCATAATAGCTTGCTGCAGAGTGAGTAAATGGATGATGTGAAAGATTTAGTGAAATTTATGATTGGTGAGTAATATGTTATTTTTGTAGTTACAAGCTGATTGAATAGGCATACTTTTGCATATAGTGAAAGGTAGGTTTTGGGGAGAGAAGTGGTTGTACGTTCAGCATCATCTTTCAGTTTTTTGTATATTTTGTCTCATTGCAGGGGGCCCTAGGTAGAAAGGAAAACCAAGGAAATTAGTTGGTTTCCCATGATAAACTTGTGTATTTATCTTGCCAGTGTAAAGAGACCAAGCTGATGTTTTGTTAATATTGATTTTGAGTTTATATTTGAGGGTGTATTCATTAAATATTTTTTCCAGAGTAGGTAGTTGTTTTTTGGATGTAAGAAAATGGTAAAATTATCCATGTATGCAATACATGGTACATATTGTACAGTGTGTGGAATTTGGATTCCTTGTAATTTTTGTTGTATTTTGTTTATGAGAGGGTTAATGTAGAACATAAATAATAATGAACTGAGTGGAGATCCTTGATGTATGGATTGGTGGGGAGAGGAAGAAGATGATGTTCTACCATTAATTGTAATATGGATTTCACGACTAAGGAGTAGATTGGTTAGTAGGTATAAGAGATTGCATGGTATTTTGGTGTCTGCAAGTGTTTCAATTAAAATTTCAATAGGGACTGAGTCAAAAGCGGCCTCACTGTCAATTTGAACAGCCATAGGAGCATACTTTTTTTGCTTTCTAACTGAGTTTACAATGGTTTTGAAAATGAGGGCAGCTTGGCCTGTTGAGGAGCCTTTTTTTGCATGTTGCATTGGTGATAAATAGAGGGAGGAGATATGGTTCGATTTTATCTTTTAGCACCTTTTCCAGAATTTTAATACCAAGGGGGCTCATGGAGATTGGTCGCAGATTAGATAGATTGGATATTAAAGCTTGATTTTTGATGAATGGAACTAAGGAGATTGGATATAGATCTTTTATGTTAAACAGCCTTTGTGATAGATAATTTGCTAAATCACATAGATATGTGGTGGTAAACTAACTGAGATGTGAAAATACGAATATGAGGATTCCATGTGGCCCTGGATGACAAGAGTTTGGAATTGCATTTGCTTCTGCAAGAAATCAGTAGCATGGAAAGGTTTATCTAACTCTGGTTGGCCAAATAGATCTTCAGGTGGTGTGAAGGCACAATGTGACTGCAGCTTTTGTTTGAAGTATTTGTATTTTGGCTCTATCATATTGTGTCCAGCTTTGGTAACACCATTGGTTTCAGGTGCTTGTGGAACTCTGACAGTAGAAGGATATCCCAGAGCCCATCTAATATACCCTCATGTCCAGGTGTGTTATTTTGTTAGACAGATTTTTTTCTTTTTTATGGCAAGGTACTCTTTTAGAGCATTGCAGGTGTCATTGTAAATTTGTGTAAGTCTTTTTATATGTGCATAGGAATCTGGAGCTGATTTACACATAGTGATTCTTTTATGTAGCTCATCGGCGAGAGTCAGGAGTCTTGAGGGTGGTGGTGTGGTTTGCGTAATATGATTTATATTAGATGACAGAATGTTGATAAAAGAAATGTACCATTGAACAGGATCAAGTTGCATAGTGCTAAGTTTAAATAACATAATATATGTTTCAGAGTACTAAAATTCAGAAGTGTGTGCAGGAAGACTTATTCTTATCGTTTTATGAAGTTGAATTGTTGATGTTTGCATTGTACTTAGATTGAGTTCAAGCATTTGGCTAGAATGATCAGAGAAAGGTGAGGGATTAAGTGTTAACTTAATTAAGTGATGAAGCATGGGTGAATAAAAACACAGGTCGATAAGTGAGGTGTAATGACTGTTGTAGAAAGAGATGGAGTTGGGTGGTAAGAAATCTTCAGCACTCATTAGTGGTATTGCAAGTTGATATAGCCACTTGGAAACAAAAGTGTGATAACTCATATTAAAATCACCCATTAAGATAACTGGGTAAGAAGTTGATGATAGTAGTGAGTTGATGGTAAGCAGTAATCTCGAGATAACAGCTGGTCCAGGAGATATGTAAACAGAAAGTATGTTGAGTGCAACAGTATGGTGATGAAAAGTGACTATAAGTAGGTTTGAGTCGATATATAAAATTTTAAAGGATGAAAAATGGCAGCTTCATGTGATGACCAGGCCAGTACCTCCTGAAAGTGATGATGAATCTCGTGAACAAGTGGAAAAACATTGGGTCCTTAAAAAGGTTTTGGGGTCAATCTGAGAACCACTATATATTTTCGTTTCCAGCAGACCCAGGATGTGTGGCTGTGTAAATTGAATCCATTTACTTAGCTGGAAGTTTTTTTTAATCGAGTTTATACCTCTAACATTGAAAGCTCCTATCTTTATTTTCATGTTGAAAGTAAATGTAGAAAAAAAAATTTTAAAGTATATGTTTAAATCGACTGGATTGTGGTTTCATTTTTTGCCTTGTTTATAAGATTTAGAAAAAGTATTGTATGCAGAAAAAAAAAATCAGCTACAACTCGAAATTAAAATTTTCAGGGTTGGCATCTAGGGCATCAAAATATTTAAGAGATGGTTTGTTTGCATTACTTTTTTTTCAGAGACTGTGTAATATTTGTTGGTATACTAGTGTATATATTTTTATCTTCAGGGTTTGTTTTTGATTCGTTGCTTGAATTTGAGACTTTGGTAAGTGAAAGATGAAATTTTTTTGGCTCAGTTAGAGCTTCCTGTGTTTGTTGAGTGTCTGTTAAGTGGGGGTTACAGAATTCTGGGTTATGAATGCTGTTATTAGTGGAACATGTTTGGTTAATTTGGGTATCAAGTGTTTTTATTTTTTTATTACCTTGATCTTTTCGTGCTCGCCCAGGTTTTCTTTTGGCAGTGTAGTCTGTGTCACAGCTTTCAATTGTTGGTAATGGTGGTGTCAGTGTATCCATAACATCTATGCTGGTCTTATTTATTATAGGTGGAAATTGGCTGATATTGTCATTGTGAAAAATTGAGGGTGGTATCTTAGCTATATGAGTTGGATCTAACTCTTTACATGGTTTGGCTGATGAGGTGAGAGTTTCATTATTATCGGCCTGAGAAGTTTTGCTGCTGATGTTAATGGTTGTGCTGAGGACTTGATTAGTCTGCTCAATGAAGAGTTCAATTGGTGAAACTTCTTCATTTGTGGGAGAGGTTATGTGTGTATTTTGTTTACAAAAAATGTAATTTTAAGAAAATATTTATTGACAAAACTAAAATTTGCATTTATTCTTCATGCTATACTAAAACAGATGTGCATCATGTGATTTTTGTTTACAATTTATTTTAAATCAAATTGATTAATTTTATGAAATTATCGAACAACATGACGCTATATATGTATCATGATATTAGAACATATATTACTTTGGAATAAACATCTGCTCAATAAACCTATACCAATTGTATTACAGACATTTATTTTTGCCTATATATATATATATATATATATACATATACAGAGTCACATATACAATCATGTTAGCATCTGAGAGGGTACTCTTTAAATGGTTTAAACCTGGCACAGATAGAGGTGTAGGAGTAAATAGGAGAAATATCAATAATGAAACAAATATACGTTTCAATATATATATATATAATGTAATTAAAAAAAGTTATATTTTACTTCTTAGTCTTTTTTGTCCCAACATAATTATATATATATGTTGATACGAAGATTTACACGGTTGCATATATAAAAGACATATTTTGCGGGTTCATCCGTGTTAAAATATTTTAAATACTGACGTTTCGACTTGGTAACACAAGTCTTCCACTGAGTAATAAAAATTAGAAAGACGGTATGTAGAGGCATTACAATCACTGATTTGAAAAAACGTTAAAGTTCGCCAATAACAAAAATGTTAAATTAAGAATGTTTTTTAAAAAAAATCTTTCCAAATAGGAGGAAGTTTGCTTGTATCATCTCGCTTATTGATACAATCTGGCCTTTTAAGTATCTCAATGGCTTCTCTAATTTTGCACTGGTATAGATTATTACATCTGGATATGATCCTGGTACTAGAAAAATTAATTTTATGACCTGAATCCATAGTATGTAGTGAGAGTGCTGATGATGATGAATGTCGTTTAACTGCATTAGCATGCTCATCTCTCCTAACACTCCATGCAATGATTACTCATACCTATGTAAGAAGCCTTGCAATTTTCACATGAGATTTGATAAACACCATGAGATTCAAGAGCGATTGAATCCTTAGGGTTGGTTATTATATTGCTGATCTTTTGATGAGTAGAAAATGCTGTATTTATATTATAGAGTTTTAATATATGTCCAATACTGCCTGTAGTTCCTTTTACATATGGAACACAAATCCTAATAGCTGATTTATCATCTTTTTGTTTCCTATTTTGTCCATTTTGGGCTTGAAATAACGTCAGTATTTAAAATATTTTAACACGGATGAACCTGCAAATATATATATATATATAGCCTATGCGATATTATATATATATATATGATAAACAAAAATGCAAGTTAAAAAAACTTGCTAACGCTTGTATTTATGTCCACAGATGGCGTCCTACCAAAAACACCTATCAAGCGTATTTTCGTTTACATAAACGTCAGAGTAGTTAGTATTCACTATCTCTAACTATAATTCCACTTTCAGATCATGATTTCAAGCTATTTGCTATCGTCAGTGAAAGACAGGAATAAAGAAACTAGATCTAAATACAAACTAATACGCTTGATAGGTGTTTTTGGTAGGACGCCATCTGTGGACATAAATACAAGCGTTAGCAAGTTTTTTAACTTGCATTTTTGTTTATCATAAATGTACCTTTGAGGTTATTCTTGCAATGATATAGATTGCAGAGGCTTCTACTATGTGGTGATGCTGAACTGAGATCAGACCCATATAGCTATCTGGTTTGCTATGCTGAGTTTGAAGACATTACATGTCTAAAAAATTCACGCTTGCAAGCTGAATAGAAATTGTTTCATAAACGCTCAGAGTTTGTATTTAGATCTAGTTTCTTTATTCCTGTCTTTCACTGACGATAGCAAATAGCTTGAAATCATGATCTGAAAGTGGAATTATAATTAGAGATAGTGAATACTAACTACTCTGATGTTTATGTAAACGAAAATACGCTTGATAGGTGTTTTTGGTAGGACGCCATCTGTGGACATAAATACAAGCATTAGCAAGTTTTTTAACTTGCATTTTTATTTATCATAAATGTACCTTTGAGGTCTTTCTTGCAATGATATAGATTGCAGAGGCTTCTACTATGTGGTGATGCTGAACTGAGATCAGACCCATATAGCTATCTGGTTTGCTATGCTGAGTTTGAAGACATTACGTGTCTAAAAAATTCACGCTTGCAAGCTGAATAGAAATTGTTTCATAAACGCTCAGAGTTTGTATTTAGATCTAGTTTCTTTATTCCTGTCTTTCACTGACGATAGCAAATAGCTTGAAATCATGATCTGAAAGTGGAATTATAGTTAGAGATAGTGAATACTAACTACTCTGACGTTTATGTAAACGAAAATACGCTTGATAGGTGTTTTTGGTAGGACGCCATCTGTGGACATAAATACAAGCGTTAGCAAGTTTTTTAACTTGCATTTTTGTTTATCATAAATGTACCTTTGAGGTCTTTCTTGCAATGATATAGATTGCAGAGGCTTCTACTATGTGGTGATGCTGAACTGAGATCAGACCCATATAGCTATCTGGTTTGCTATGCTGAGTTTGAAGACATTACGTGTCTAAAAAATTCACGCTTGCAAGCTGAATAGAAATTGTTTCATAAACGCTCAGAGTTTGTATTTAGATCTAGTTTCTTTATTCCTGTCTTTCACTGACGATAGCAAATAGCTTGAAATCATGATCTGAAAGTGGAATTATAGTTAGAGATAGTGAATACTAACTACTCTGACGTTTATGTAAACGAAAATACGCTTGATAGGTGTTTTTGGTAGGACGCCATCTGTGGAGATCGGAAGAGCACACGTAGCAAGTTTTTTAACTTGCATTTTTGTTTATCATAAATGTACCTTTGAGGTCTTTCTTGCAATGATATAGATTGCAGAGGCTTCTACTATGTGGTGATGCTGAACTGAGATCAGACCCATATAGCTATCTGGTTTGCTATGCTGAGTTTGAAGACATTACGTGTCTAAAAAATTCACGCTTGCAAGCTGAATAGAAATTGTTTCATAAACGCTCAGAGTTTGTATTTAGATCTAGTTTCTTTATTCCTGTCTTTCACTGACGATAGCAAATAGCTTGAAATCATGATCTGAAAGTGGAATTATAGTTAGAGATAGTGAATACTAACTACTCTGACGTTAGATAAACGAAAATACGCTTGATAGGTGTTTTTGGTAGGACGCCATCTGTGGACATAAATACAAGCGTTAGCAAGTTTTTTAACTTGCATTTTTGTTTATCATAAATGTACCTTTGAGGTCTTTCTTGCAATGATATAGATTGCAGAGGCTTCTACTATGTGGTGATGCTGAACTGAGATCAGACCCATATAGCTATCTGGTTTGCTATGCTGAGTTTGAAGACATTACGTGTCTAAAAAATTCACGCTTGCAAGCTGAATAGAAATTGTTTCATAAACGCTCAGAGTTTGTATTTAGATCTAGTTTCTTTATTCCTGTCTTTCACTGACGATAGCAAATAGCTTGAAATCATGATCTGAAAGTGGATTTATAGTTAGAGATAGTGAATACTAACTACTCTGACGTTTATGTAAACGAAAATACGCTTGATAGGTGTTTTTGGTAGGACGCCATCTGTGGATATATATATATAGCCTATGCGATATTAGTATCATAATCTAACATGTATATAAAACAAACAACTCTTGAATAAACTTTACAATATTCATAAATTATCAATATATAAAAATAAATAATAATTATAATCAGCCAGCTATTCTAAATAGTATTTTAAAGTTAAAAAATAAAAAAAAACAGAATTTTATTCAAGTTACATGACATTAATGTTTTCATGTGAATAGTCAACTTTCCATAATTTATGTATATTGACACAATTAAAGTTATCTGTCATATTATAAAATGTGATTCTTTGATTTTTTTTTCAAGTTATTTCCCACATATAACATAAAAGCTCTGTCAAGGCATAGACTTTTATTACAAATAACTGAATGTTCAGAAAATAGATTTCAATCTAACCACAGAAAATCGCAATTTATTATATAAAAGTTCATATTCACAAATTCTGTTTTTCGTCTGTGAACATTTAATTTTATACAATAAAATCTGATATTCTGAGATTAGATTTAAATTAGTAATTTCAAAACATTCAATTATTTGTAAAGGAAATTTTTGCTTTGACAGTGTTTTTATTTTATATGTGAAAACAATTTAAAAAAGAAAAAAATTGAAGAGTTGTATTTTATAAATATGAAAGAATTTATTAAATAAAAAACAACACAATTGTGTTAATATGTATAAATTATGGAAAGTTGCTCATTTACATGAGAACATTAATGTGTGACTTTAATGATTTTTTAGGGTTAATTATAAAATGCTATTCAGGAAGAAGTACATGTCATTTATAACTATTATTTATTTTTATATATTGCTAATTTGAATATTATAGAGTTTATACAGGGTTTTTTGTTTATATTTATTTTGTTTGATCATACAATATATAATTTAGAACCAACTGGAGACTTTGCAATTAATCTGAATGGTGACATGAAATGTGATTTTATACTATTGAAGTTTCATCCAGAGAAAATGGTTTTTCAGGTAATTATTTTTTTAAATTTATAAATGAACTTGAATTTCAAGGTAACTAACTACTTTATTAATTTAAACTTTTTTTTTGATTTTTATATCTTTTTGTAATCTTATTTATGCCAACATAATTGTGAGAACTGATTAGCAAGCAAATTAAGATAAATTATCTTATTTTTGATTAGTTCTCAATTTTCAAATGTTATTATATAATGTCTACATTTTGATTGCTTAACTTTTAAACATGAACTTTTGAACTATCACATATCCACAACATGGTAATTTCTTTATACTTTTTTTATTTTTAATATATAAAAAAAGTTTGAAGTCTTTTTTTTTCAAAAAAATATAATATTCAAAAATAAAAAAATAATTTTACAAATATCAGCTTTGAAAATAAAAGAAGTATAATAAATAGTAATAAATAGGCAAAACAAAAAACTTCATTTTAGCCTTTAGTCTTTAAAATATATTTAAAAAAGACAACAAAATTTTTCATTAAATTATTATTAAGCAAAATGAATTTAAAAATTGTTCAAATAAAAACATTAATCCTTAAAATAATGAAATTTCATTTATAATTTTAAAAAATAGCAAACAATAACAGGTGTGTTCTTGAGATAGAATATATATTTCTTTTTATCATAAGCAGATTTTCATTCTAAAAAGCAAAAAGATTGAATTATTAAATATATTAATATATTAAGATAAAATCTTAATATAAACATTGTTTACTTACTGAGAAATAAACATTTAATTCAATTTTACAAAAATAAGAATAAATAAGCAATATTTAAAATCATTTTTTTATTTCACAAAATTTGAAATTGTATATCTACAAGGAATAGCTTCTTGTGAAATTGGATTGGTCACTTTCAGTTGATTTTACAGTGAAAGATGTATACATCTAGGCATTTTAGTTAGAGCTAAAATCAATCAAACCATATTTAGTTGCTTTTCCTTCATTTAAATGGAAAGCATGGAGAAAATGAAACATATAGCCAAAATTATCATTTCAACTTTGACTGTGGCTTTAGTAACACTTTCTTATATTTATTCATCAAAATATTGATAAACTTCTAAATAAATCTGCTTTTCTCTCATTCTTTGTGTTAAAAAGTGGACAAAAGGCATAACAACAATTACGAATATTATTAAGCAATGAAAATATAGACATTACATTAAACACTGCAAACATTGTTCTGAAACAAAATAGTTATTTATTAGGAAATAAAATGCACTGATGAAAAAAATCTGCTTACTCAATAATAATTTTACATTTACAATTACTTCAATAATTTTTTATTTTACTTTCTATAATATGAAATTTCTTTTATATTTTAGGAAGTGTTATTTTATGAAGGTATAACTGGTGAAGCAAGAAAATTGAATACTATTTTTTGGGTAGGTGGTCACCCACCTCCAAATAAACCACATTGTGGATTTCGTAAGAATAAATGCATTAAAAAAAATAGTAAGAACAATATTCCATATTATTTCTTCAGTTCTATTATTGTTGACATTTTAAAATCACAAACATTATACCATTAATTACATTAATTGTATGAGCAGTACCCCCTTAAAATAAAGCATTTTTGAATGGGATTAGAAATATAATTTCTGATCTACATTTTTAGGAATAACTGCTCCTAAAATAGATAATTTTATGATATTTACATAAATATTCTTTCAATGTTACAATAAAATCTAAGAAATATATTTTAAATCATTATCAGATGAAACAAAAGTTTGGAATATAAAATTACCTGTGTTTAAATATTTTTGAACTTTCAAAAAAGTTTAAAATATATAATCATTACATTTTGTATATAATACATAGTAAATGTTAACTATATTTGAAGTTAAAAAGGGGTGCTTGAATATTTTTATCAAATTCCATCAAAAACTCTGAAACTGAATTAGCAATATCTTCCTCTCTATATTACTTCTCAAAGAAATAAGATCTTAGAGTATTACACATGTCATGATGTTTAATAAGTGACTCCATACATTGGTAAGAAATACAAATAAAATTTGAAACTGTTTTGCAGGGAATATATGAATGACAAATAAATTATCAATCTTAACAGGGACAACACTATTAGCATGTACTTGCATTCACAGAGCAATTTTACGACTTTCCTCCAGAATGGAATCTAATACAAAAGAGTAAGTATTTTTACTGAATTAGCAAAATGTGTACAGTTTATATTTTTAAAAATACACATACACATGTATATTAGACTATCACAGAAGTGCTCTAAATGTCATTCAGACCCAATTGCTAAAGCTTAATAAATCAATACAATGTCCACAATTTGTTATCAAGGCAACTTCTGTAGAAAAAGGATGTATTTTTTTAATAATCAATCTTTTTCTAAAACAAAACAATGTGAATATATTGGTTTATTAAGACGAATACATCTTTTATATGGAAGTTGCTTTGACAATAAATCATAAATATTTTATTGCTTTATTAAGATTTGGATGTTTCAGTGAGAATTGGATATTATTTATCCAGGTATTTATTTTATAAATTTTATGATCCAGTTTATTTACCTGTCATGGAATCACAAAGTCTACAGAAAGTAGTTGCTACAATTAGCATTTTTACCATATATTTATTTATTTTTATAATACTTAAGTCAATGGTTTATTATAAAATTGATTAGATTTTAATTAACACATTGATTAATCCATATGGAGATCTTTATTAACGATGATATTGTTTTGTGTTTACTTTTGTTTGCTGTCGTATTGTTATGCATGAAAATATTTTGCTATTTTTTTAAATAGATAACGACTACATACATAGTTGAAAGTACTTACAACTTAATAGCAGATACCAAATGCAGATAATTCAGGTTTATGCCCCAACAAGTTCTCATAGTGATGAAGTAGTAGAAGATTTTTATATGGATGTACAAAAGGCTTTTGATCAGAGTAAACAACATTTTAAAATTGTTATGGGAGACTTTAATGCTAGAATTGGTAGACAAATGAAAGATGAAATTGCTGTAGGTAATTTTGGTTATGGTAATAGAAATGAAAGAGGACATAGACTTGTGGAGTTTGCAGAAAAAGAAAAACTTTATATTATGAATTCATTTTTTGAGAAAAATGTTAAAAGGAAATGGACATGGAAGCATCCAAATGAAGGTACAGCAGAATTGGATTATATTTTGACTAACAGAAAATACATATTTCAAGATTGTAATGTTCTTAATAAATTTAACACAGGAAGTGATCATCGATTAGTAAGGTGTAAGTTACATGTTAATGTAAAACTAGAGAGACAAAAATTATTAAGAAAAACAATATTTACAGTTGATATTCCTAATCTTCAGAAACATTCTAATGAATTTAAATTAGAACTTACAAATAGGTCTCAAGTGTTAGGAGATTTTGAACATGATTCAGATTTGAATGAAATTAATATTTAAATAACTGATACACTTTTAAAAACTACAACAAACATAGCTGGTAAAAAAAGCAGCAGTTGACTAATAAAATTTCTACTGAGACTAGAGAATTTATGAAGAAAAGAAGGAATATGAAGATATACAAAAATAATGGATTAAAAAGAATTGAATATCTCGAATTTTGTAAAATGGTACGGAAAAGAGTTGAAAATGATATAAGAAAGTATAACTGTGAAATAGCAAGGAAAGCTGTAGAAGAAAATAAAAGTCTCAAAAATGTTAAACAACATTTTGGTATTGCTAGGAAATTTATATCTGCAACAAGAAAAAAAGATGGAATTATTACTAAAAAGAGAGATGACATCATGAAATTGGTAGAAGATTTTTATCAAGAATTATATAGTAATAAAGAACAAGTACCTCCTATATCTATTACATCTTCCGAATTGCCCAGAATTTTAAATGAAGAAGTGAGACATGCAATTAAGTGTATGAAGAAAGGAAAGGCTCCAGGAAATGATGGAATTATAATTGATATATTAAAAGAAGCAGGTGAAGAAATAGAAACAATTTTAGCAAAGTTATATACCAAATGTCTAAATGATAAAGATTTATCGGAAGATTGGAAGAATGCAGTAATAATATTAATATTTAAAAAAGGTAATAAAGAAGATATTAGAAATTACAGACCTATCAGCCTTTTATCAGTTTTATATAAAATTTTTACCAAGATAATTACAACTCGTCTACAGAGAACTTTGGATTTCCACCAACCAAGAGAACAAGCTGGATTTAAAAGTGGTTTTAGTACAATAGATCATATCCAGGTATTGAGAGAAGTCATAAAAAGGACAAACGAATATGAGTTGTCATTATGTTTTGGATTTGTAGATTATGAAAAGGCATTTGATTCTATTCACATTTCTTCAGTGATTAAAGCATTGGATCATCAAGGTATAGATCCAGGATATTGTCATATTTTAAAGAATATTTATAAAAATGCAACAGCAACAATTAGATTACATAATGATACTGGAAAAATCAACATTGAGAAAGGTGTAAGACAAGGTGACTCCATATCTCCAAAACTCTTTACAGCAGTGCTGCAAGAAGTATTTTGTGGATTAAAATGGGAAACTAAAGGAGTGAAAGTAAATGGAGAGTATTTAAGTCATTTAGATTTCGCAGATGATGTAGTTGTTTTTGCAAATAATGCTTCGGAGCTTCGGGAAATGTTGCAGGAGTTAGCAGATGAAAGTAGAAAAGTAGGACTAAAGATAAATGTTAAAAAGACTAAAGTTATGTTTAATCGATTTGCTCAAAATATGAAAATAAAGATTGATTATGAAGAATTAGAAGAAGTTAACAGTTACAAATACCTTGGTCAGATTATTAATACAGATGGAAACATAATGGAGGAAATTAATCATAGAATTAAACTTGGTTGGAGTGCTTTTGGTAGAAATAACTTGATACTAAAAGGAAATATGCCTATGTGTTTGAAAAGGATGGTTTTTAACAAATGTGTTTTACCAGTTTTTACTTATGGATCTGAGACTTGGACACTTAATAGAAGAGCAATACAGAGACTTCAGACCACTCAAAGGAGTATGGAGAGATGTATGTTGGGAGTAACAAGAAGAGATCAAAAACACAATGTATGGGTAAGACAACAAACAGGTGTTACTGACCTTATTGAAAAAATTAAAAGATTGAAATGGAGTTGGGCTGGACATATTGCTAGAAGAGATGATAATAGATGGACAATTGAAATTTTAAACTGGATTCCAAGAGATTGTAAAAGACCCAGAAAGAGACCACATGTGAGATGGATGGATGAAATAAGAAAATGTGCAGGGGTGTTGTGGAGAAGAGAAGCTAAAGATCAGAGAAGATGGATTAAACTTGGAGAGACCTTCATCCTGCAGTGGATTGATAATGGTTGATGATGATGATGATGACTTCTATTAAATTGTGGTATATATTTGTTTTTTAAAATATTTTTTACTTTATTAATTATTGTATTGTTTTGAATAAGGAAGATTGCAAGAATTAGAAGAAGAACTCTCTTATATTAAATGGGATATTATTGGACTTTGTGAAGTTAGAAGAAAAGGTGAAGAGACAATTGATTTAAAAAGTGGACATATGCTCTATTATAAAGGCACAAATATTGGAAATACAAGTGGAGTAGGATTCATTATAAATAAAAAGTGGAAGAACAATATTGTGGAGATTGATGGTGTATCAGACAGAGTGGCAAGATTAGTTATACAACTTAATAGCAGATATCAAATGCAGATAATTCAGGTTTATGCCCCAACAAGTTCTCACAGTGATGAAGTAGTAGAAGATTTTTATATGGATGTACAAAAGGCTTTTGATCAGAGTAAACAACATTTTAAAATTGTTATGGGAGATTTTAATGCTAGAATTGGTAAACAAATGAAAGATGAAAGTGTTGTAGGTAATTTTGGTTATGGTAATAGAAATGAGAGAGGACATAGACTTGTGGAGTTTGCAGAGAAAAAAACTTTATATTATGAATTCTTTTTTTGAGAAAAATGTTAGAAGGAAATGGACATGGAAGCATCCAAATGAAGGTACAGCAGAATTGGATTATATTTTGACTAACAGGAAATACATATTTCAAGATTGTAATGTTCTTAATAAATTTAACACAGGAAGTGATCATCGATTAGTAAGGGGTAAGATACATGTTAATGTAAAACTAGAGAGACAAAAATTATTAAGAAAAACTATATTTACAGTTGATATTCCTAATCTTCAGAAACATTCTAATGAATTTAAATTAGAACTTACAAATCGGTTTCAAGTATTAGTAGATTTTGAACATGATTCAGATTTGAATGAAATTAATATGAAAATAACTGATACACTTTTAAAAACTGCAACAAAGATAGCTGGTAGAAAAAAGCAGCAATTGACTAATAAAATTTCTACTGAGACTAGAGAACTTATGAAGAAAAGAAGGAATATGAAGGTATGCAAGAATGATGCATTAAAAGGAATTGAATATCTCGAATTTTGTAAAATGGTGCGGAAAAGAGTTGAAAATGATATAAGAAAGTATAACTGTGAACTAGCAAGAAAAGCTGTAGAAGAAAATAAAAGTCTTAAGAATGTAAAACAACATTTTGGTATTGGTAGGAAATTTATATCTGCAATAAGGAAAAAAGATGGAATTATTACTAAAAAGAGGGATGACATTATGAAATTGGTAGAAGATTTTTATCAAGAATTATATAGTAATAAAGAACAAGTACCTCCTATATCTAGTACATCTTCCGAATTGCCCAGAATTTTAAATGAAGAAGTGAGAAATGCAATTAAATGTATGAAGAAAGGAAAGGCTCCAGGTAATGATGGAATTATAATTGATATATTAAAAGAAGCAGGTGAAGAAACAGAAAAAATATTAGCAAAGTTATATACCAAATGTCTAAATGATAAAGATGTACCGGATGATTGGAAGAATGCAGTAATAATATTAATATTTAAAAAAGGTGATAAAGAAGATATTAGAAATTACAGACCTATCAGCCTTTTATCAGTTTTATATAAAATTTTTACCAAGATAATTACAACTCGTCTACAGAGAACCTTGGATTTTCACCAACCAAGAGAACAAGCTGGATTTAAAAGTGGTTTTAGTACAGTAGATCATATTCAAGTATTGAGAGAAGTTATAGAAAGGACAAATGAATATGAGTTGTCATTATGTTTTGGATTTGTAGATTATGAAAAGGCATTTGATTCTATAAACATTTCTTCAGTGATTAAAGCATTGGATCATCAAGGTATAGATCCAGGATATTGTCATATTTTAAAGAATATTTATAAAAATGCAACAGCAACAATTAGATTACATAATGATACTGGGAAAGTCAACATTGAGAAAGGTGTAAGACAAGGTGACTCCATATCTCCTAAACTTTTTACAGCAGTGCTTCAAGAAGTAATTTGTGGATTAAAATGGGAAACTAAAGGAGTGAAAGTAAATGGAGATTATTTAAGTCATTTAGATTTCTCAGATGATGTAGTTGTTTTTGCAAATAATGCTTCCGAGCTGCAGGAAATGTTGCAGGAGTTATCAGATGAAAGTAGGAAAGTAGGACTAAAGATAAATGTTAAAAAGACTAAAGTAATGTTTAATCGATTTGCTCAAAATATGAAAATAAAGATTGATTATGATAGAAATTAGAAGAAGTTAAGAGTTACAAATACCTTGGTCAGATTATTAATACAGATGGAAACATAATAGAGGAAATTAATCATAGAATTAAACTTGGTTGGAGTGCTTTTGGTAGAAATAACTTGATATTAAAAGGAAATATGCCTATGTGTTTGAAAGGAAAGGTTTTTAACAAATGTGTTTTACCAGTTCTTACTTATGGATCTGAGACTTGGACACTTAATAGAAGATCAATACAGAGACTTCAGACCACTCAAAGAAGTATGGAGAGATGTATGTTGGGAGTAACAAGAAGAGATCGAAAACGCAATGTATGGGTAAGAGAATAAACAGGTGTTACTGACCTCATTGAAAAAATTAAAAGATTGAAGTGGAGTTGGGCTGGACATATTGCTAGAAGAGATGATAATAGATGGACAATTGAAATTTTAAACTGGATTCCAAGAGATTGTAAAAGACCCAGAAGGAGACCACATGTAAGATGGATGGATGAAAT
The DNA here is from genome assembly GCA_028023455.1 of Epiperipatus broadwayi. Classification (NCBI taxonomy): domain Eukaryota; kingdom Metazoa; phylum Onychophora; class Udeonychophora; order Euonychophora; family Peripatidae; genus Epiperipatus; species Epiperipatus broadwayi. The sequence goes on from JAQFVV010012632.1 coordinate 878,454, forward strand.
AAGAAAATGTGTAGGGGTGATGTGGAGAAGAGAAGCTAAAGATCGGAGAAGATGGATTAAACTTGGAGAGACCTTCATCCTGCAGTGGATTGATAATGGTTGATAATGATGATGATGATGATGATATATATATATATATATTTAATTGTAAGCAAAATATATAACAATATGAAGATAAATATAAAAAAGAAGAAATAAGCCTTGAGAATGATTATACAACATGATCAGAATAAGGAAATTGTAACATAATGCAACATGAGGAGAGAGATTTGCAAAGTAATATGCAAAAAAATGTAAAAAAAATCAAGATTAATATAAAAAATAGGATTTAGAAAGACTAAATTATGTGGAAGATTTTATGTTTTCTAAAGCAATAAATATTATAGGTATTTAAAAGAAAGTAAGTACATATTAATGTAAAACACAGTCAAGGAGTTATTGGAGAAACAAGCTAATACACTGGTAACAAATTAAAAACATTGACTTTTGATTGCAGCAACTCTACCATACTCAACCATACACCAATACAAAAAAAATCATTTATTTTTCATGGCCCACGCATTTTACAAACAGCCTTTGCTTTCATAATAGTAAAACCATTTGTGAAATGCATAAATGGTAACAAAGGGTAGATGACTTTCTATGTGTTAGAATTTAACAGTGCTTATTAAAAAAATAATTTATATCTTATCAGGAAGATTTAGTTAGAGGATTAAAATAGTGGCAGCAAATCAGACTAAATAAACTATTTGTCAATTTATGTTTTATATTATAATTTTTTTTTAAGTTTATATGCAGGTTTAAGCCTGTATACTGTATTAATTTAATATCTTAGTAACAAAAAACAGAAGTTGTAATGAAGAAATAGATAGAAAAATTACAGACAAAAATTTGTGAAACATTTATAGATTGACAAAATAATTCCAATTCAGAAGACATCATAAATTGTTATGGATTTATAAGAACTGTGATTTTTATAGTACTAATAAAATATTTAATTATTCTATATGTCAATTACTATTACTGTATATGACAATAGTAGGTAATTAGAAGGATCTTTTATAGTTGTAATTAATGTACTAGCTAATGGAATCTACCTGAAATGAATTAAACTTGATTATTTTCAGTTGTGTGAAGATTATAAATCATAAAAACATTACATGATCCCCTTTTCTTTATGCTTACATATGTTATTGAAACAGCATAATTTTTTCCCATAAGGTTACCACCTAGTGCATGTTCTAATAAGTAATAGATGCTAAAAGTTTGTGCATCATCTCTATACCCCTAATAGACTATAATTAGATTTTAACTAATGACTTTCATCAGTAAAGAGACCTGGATATTTAATGCAACCCTCCAGATTTCATCATTTATATTTTGCTTAAGTATAAATATATCAGTCCAAATTGGAAACACGTTTCTAATCAAAGGTTATTTTCCTCCATAGTAATGCAGATCTGATTGCAATTCAATATCTATATGTTTGTTTTCTGTTGCTTTTTTAATAGCCACAATCACTTTAACCTGTTGTCACTGCATAAAGATTATTATCCACAGCTTTCTAATATCTATTAATCGCTAGAGTTTGCATTAAGTGGCATTTTTATGAACAAAAATCAGCTTCTTTTTATACATCTTGTGTAAACATAAAGAAAATGTAATCAGAAAATGTTTCAATTCCTTATATCAATCCATGCCAAAAAGAGATTATGGTTAATAAAGAACCAAAGGCAACAAAATATATAGATATCAAACTGGATACAGAATCTGTAAGACCATATAGATGAAGTATCTTGGATTGAAAATATAATTGTGGTATCTGTTTGGGCTGATAGCTTTATAATTGAGAAAAAGAATAAAAGATGGGTTCTGAAGAGGTGCATTAGAACCAAATATCTCTATATGCTACATCAACATTTAAATCTCACAGATGAAAGTAATAAACCTGAAAAAGTCTGGGAATATTGGATGAGGAGGCATCATAATATAAATCCTTATAGTATTTTTGTTTTATTGCTTATGACACTCTATTCATATACACATTAGTGCAACAAATTTTCTTAAAAACTTCTTTATTTTCTTACAGTTTCGACTGTCCAGCAGTCTTCATCAGAGCTTAAGATTTGAATAATATAAATATACAATCATCATTTCACATACACATATATATATATTGAAGCTGGAAATATAGTACATATTTCTGCTTCACCTAGTGCCAATGTCATCAGCACTAGTCTGGGTTTGAACCCAATCTTTATTAACTGACACCCATCTCGTAATTGGTGGTAGTATAATTATAAGCAATATTGTAATCTTGTATCTAATTAATTTGTATTTTATGATTAACTAACCTTTTATAATAGTTTATTTATTTTATAATATTTGTAAATCTGTATATTATGTTTATTTTATTAATTTAGCAGTTATATGAATTGAATTTTAGATATCTATAAAATGTTACAAATATTTTAAATTCTTCTATTAAAGTTCATTTTTATTAAGTTAATGAGTTGGTAACATTTTATATTTATCTTTTGATAAATGTACATTAAAGGATCAATTATATTTTGTAAATTTTTACTTAAGTTTTATATCAAATATTAAATTTGAAAGTCATTGTACCAAATTCCTAAAATTTTCTGAATAAAATCTACATTTTTTTGTTAATCTAAACCTTAATTAAATGGGCTTTGTTAATACAATGACTGATAAACTTAATATGCTTGTTGTTTTTTTTTTTAATTAGCAAATCAACCCTTGGGGCATGTTCATGCAGAATTATAGATTTCCCTCCAAAGCAGGCACAAACCTCAGAGAAATACTTAGAGTGATTGCAATTGGCAGTTGTCATTGTAGATTCAATCCTATAGATAAAGACCAGAACACATAAATATTGGAAAATTTGATAGGGATTGTGATTGAGTTTTATTGAGAACGGTTCACTGAAGAGTGTAGTTTAGATTCAGTACATCATGATTAAAGAATGACTGGCTAAAAAGATTGACCCTTGCTTTCTGGAGCTCTGTCCCACCAGCCCATCCATGCCTTTCCAGTGCTTTAAACACCTAGCTAGAGTCTGTCTGTGTCAAAGAAGCCTGAAATGATCTGATGTATTAATTGCCTGTTTCAAGCCATGGAATGCCTACTGATTGTTTCTGAGGTAATGTCCAATTCGCCGCAAGCCATTGATTCCATTTTACTTGTTTTCCAAATCAATTCTAATTTATATTTTATATATCTGTGTGATGTTTATACAGCTTGGTTGAAAATGCGTCTTTTAATTTTATTAAATTTAAAATATCAATTCTTATAAAATCTTACATTATTTTGATGCGGCAAATTAAATTAATTTTTGTTGGTTTATTTAGAATATTTGATTCACTGAAATTTCCAAGTCCAAAATTCAACGAGCTATTAACTTTAAATTCTCTCCCTCTTATTTTCTAGTCAAAATCATTATGGGAGACTTACTTCCCATAAATTAATTAATAGAAAGCTCATTTGGTTTTGTATATCATATATAAATTTATTTTGAATGATTTATTTTAAAAGTATTTTACTATTGCCTCCCATTTAAAATAGCCCTGTAATTATTTCTGAAAGAATAAAGAATTTTAGTGAATCAATTAAGTAAAATCTATTATAGCATTTTGTCAGTATATGTTTCATACATATATATTTTTATTTGTCAAAAATAGTAAAAAATTCAATGTATAATTTATTATGCTTTATATTGTCAAACTTCATCAGAAGTGAGTTTGATATTCAATGCCCCATCTATGTTAATTAAAAGTCTTATTTTGTAATCATTCATAAACTATTTAATAAATTTATTGATAAATGAAATATTTGTAAAGTGTGGAAAACAACTTATATTTTAAATTTTAATTCTTGACTTCCTTTTTTTTATATTATGTTTTATGATCCGTTCAGTAATTGCCTAAGGCCTCTGGGACTTTCCATCATGTTAGGGAGCCGATTATTTTAATCAGGAATTAAGTTATTAATTTTGTTAGTGATACACTATATATATATATATATATATATATATATATATATATATATATATATATATATATATGTGTGTATATATATATATATATATATATATATATATTACACTTGAGAAGTCTGCTTGTAGCAGTGAAACATTATTTTTATGCTGGTCTGGTTTAATTTTAGATTTGGGGTAGTTTTGATAATATATATGTCTAAGGCATTAATGTTTTTATAGATACAACCATTCATTTATTATTTTGCTTTACTACTTACTTATCAGGACCTTTGGAAATTTAACTATAACCATTCCAATCTTTCACACTCCCTCAAAGTAGACGTAGTTCATACCAAGGGATCCATTTTCGGGCATTGCCATTTAAGATGTGTATGGGAAGTCCAGCACATCAAAATATTTTATTATTATTCAGAGACTTGTTTTGGCTGGAGGGCCAGCATTTCTCATCATCTAGTTGCATTTACTAGGAATTTCCTTTAGCAAAGCCACCCAGAGGTTCATAACAGACCTCATTTATTTTGTTGTAATCTATAATAGCATACTGCCTTCTTCATCATTTTATATCTTTATTTAGCAAACCTGAAATTCTCTCTGTCATGATGGCACGTCCTTCACAAACAAATCTCAATTAATTAAATCTGACTATATGATTGTCAATTATTTATTTAAGAACTACTTTGCTTCCCACACTCATTATATACAAATGATTTAAAATGTAATAGTGTTTGAAATGCCCGTCTTTCATGTCTTGTAATATATATATAAAACAGATTTATTTGTAATATCTTGAAAAGGGCTAATAATATTTTATTGCTGATTGGGTTTTGGCCGACCAATTAACAAACTTTTACATTGTTTGTCAAAGCCACATCAAAACGAATTAAAGAAAATAACCAAGTTGTATAAACAAAGACTTAACTTATTTTGTACTAAATTCCTTAATAAATTCCTATAATATTGTTATTTTAAATAAGCTTTGTTTGTCATCACTCCCAATCTTTAAGGTTAATTACTCTATTTATTTAACTTTGATTTAAATTCACTTCTTTGTAATGTTGCCATAAAAAATTATCATTATTACGGTTCAAACCATTAGTAATCGATCAAATCATATCTGTACCATTCTGCAATCGTCAGAATCCATTAAATCATTAAATTTCCATTTAAACCCTTTGTTATTTTGAGTCTCTATGTGAACCATGACCTCCAACTGGGATGGAATAAAACCAAGCACTGCTAGTGTCATCACAAACGTTATCCATTAGTCAGTAGTTTAGGCAAATAGGTTAGGATTCATTCTTGTCCTGACATATGTATCTTGTGCATGGTTGGATTCAAAGTACTTTTGCTTGGATTATTGGTCTTGTTGAATGAATACATGATTTTGATTGGCACAATATATAAATAAATACATGTATATATCCATCATTTTACACATATATAAAATACCCATATTGTACCAGTCGAAATACCCACCACCTAAACTGCAAGTTGGATTCAAACTCAGCTGAACCAAACTGAATTCATACCCAACTCCACAGCTTAGATTAGTAGAAATCGATGGCACAGTGCTATGTGCCAAGAAACTAGCTCAACGGTTGGTGAGGATTAGAGACCCTTGAACTGACACTAATATCGGATCAATAAATTAACTAAAGATAATTTTAAATCGAATCATATGTATATGTTCGGGTTGCCAACACAGACAGTGAGCCTTAACATTAAATAATTATTGAATAAGAGAATTAAGAACTAAGAAACCAAGTGTGTTTAGAAAATATTTAATAATAATAGTTTATTTGGTTTGAATTTTAAATAATGATTATATTACTCACCTCTAGCCTTTAACATAGTTTATAATTATAATGAGAGTGGCAGTCCTTATCATATGCCAACAAGTATTACGCAATATTGGAATTCTATGTCTATGTTCCCAACAAGAAAATAAAGGCAAATAAAGGCATTCATTAGTAAAGGAAATTATTACTCTAATTTTATTACGACAGAATGTGAGATTTATTTTCACATTCGCAAATTCATTCATGAAGGGCAAGATACGTATTTTAAGGCATAACTTTAATCTTTATTGAAAAACTTATTTACTTCGAGATAACTGAGAATTTATTTGACTTTAATTTAAATGACTTCATCACGAATTATGAGCATCAGAGCGGGCTTTACTGGAACCGAGAGGTAATGGTGCTGACGAATTATGAGTTATAAAATGAAAGATAATCACTGGTCGGTAGTTTAAGTCTCATGGCGGCTAGTCTTTCACAAGTCTTACTGCCCTTTTGAGATGTGGAACAGGAGAGGAAGAACTTTCTTTCTCAATAATTTAAAATAACAGAAGTAGTATTACCGACCAGCCTAACGGAGCAGAAGATTGCATTATGTCAGCAACGTTCGAAGATGATGACTTGATAGTCATTTTTTGAATACTAAAACCCATTTTATTATGGAATGCACTATGTGATGACTTGATCAATTTGATTAAAGTCCAATGAGCTTTTAACTAAAATTATTTTTAAGTATTTGTAAATCATATTAATTATCCCCCAATCATCATGCCCTTCCTGAATCTTAATAGAAAATAACAAAGTTGAATTAGAATATATTTATTTGATTCCTTTATCAGCCCTTTTTTTAAAAAAAAAAACATTTTAAGATTTTAGATGAAGAAATAAATAAATATTAGTGAAATGAGAAAATAGCGGTGGCATAGATTAGAAACGGAGCTAATAATTGAAACGGAGCTAATAATTTATTATTAGCCAATGATAAAAATAACAATCCTTTAATAATTTCTTTCGACTCAATGATTGATCAAACTGTCTAAATCTAGTTCTAATGGGCTAGAATTAACTATCAGAATTAATCTTATATTACTTGTATAAGGCAAAGGAAATGAAGGAGATCATCGAGTCGAAGGATTATTGGCATATAATTAAAAATAACAACATTAATAAATTTACTCAATAAATATACATAATAAAATAAATGAACTGCCATCATGAGAAAGGAAAGTTAAATTTAAAGACTAGAAGTTGAGAGAATTACTAATTTAAAATAGCATAAATAAAAAGTGTTACACAGATTATTACATTTATAAATGAGAAGAGCTCTTAAAAGGAGTGTAAAGTAAAGTTCAGAAACTGGCCAGATAGTTTAAGGTTCATTATGGAAATATATTACCCATTTCTTCTGGGGCTGGTTCCTTTAGTTTACATGTCCGGGTTGGTAAAAAATGTAGGCATGCATTTGGTCGATTACTTGAACAGCATTTTATTTGATTTTGGCAGTATGATTTGTCTGGAAAAAATTTAGAAACTTCATTGAAGATTTCAGGGGACTTCAGGAACCACAGCCAGATTTCTGATGTTTTAGCCCTTCACCATAATCAAAACACTATTTAAACTTATGATTGTTAAACACATAGAGTTCAATGCACTTCTCTACAACAAAGATGGCTTTCCCTTTTTTTCTCCAAACTTTTCAGAGCTATATATCTGTCCTCTGATGCCTTCAGGTTAGCGCTTCTTTCATTGTCAATGTTTTTAGATTTACTGGTTGTTTTTAGATACATTCCTTCGATAAGGCTTTCAAACTCATTAACTTGAATTCATTTTCTAATTAGAAAATGAATTCTTAAAATCAGAAAATGATTTTAATTAGGAAATCCTTATCTTTTTTTCTAATTAATAAAACTTTAACTGTTGTTTTTGGAAAGGGAAAATCTGAAAGCTTATCGAAATAATGTAGCTTTTAATCAATAAAACTTTAACAACTTATTTAAAAATAAAATCAAACATTCCAGATGCAATGAAACTTTTAAACAATTATATATATTTAAATATTTACAAATATATACACACAATCCATGCAGTTGTAATATATATATATATATATAAATTCATGAATAATTTTATCATGAATTTATTAATAGAATTGATCAATTTAAATCTGAAAGAATTAATTTTAATACGCATTTATAAAATAAGTTTCCTTTATGGAAATTAGCATGGATTGAACGTATAAAGCCCCATTGCATTGGAAATTTAAGGTTAGTACTATGGGTTTGAAGTGGGCTTATGGCTAGATGTCATGAAGCTAGGATCGAACTCGGATCCAACTGCTTCAATATACATACATAAATATACACATATATCTTCTTCACACACATACATATAAATTTACAAGACATATATGTAATACATACCTACATCTATATATACATCTATACATAAACTGTAAGAAAATAAAGAAGTTTTTAAGAAAATTTGTTGCATTAACGTGTATATGAATAGAGTGTCATAAGCACTATAAATAATTATATGAAGATATGCAAAGAAAGTGAAGGAGAGGAATAAGAGAATATTTTTGTTTTACTGAAGGTTTGTGATGATGGTATTTTAGTTGTATTTATATATTGGACTATTTCCATCATGCAGTATTGTTTATTGAATGTATTTAGAAAAAAAAAACTTTATTTAAATTTTCAAATACATTCAACTGTTAGTAATAATGTATAGTTTAGTACATGCACAATGTTTCAGGAGAGGTGTTTCTGGTCTGACCAGTGACACTACTAACCTAGGAATCAATCCTAGATCCATAGATTTTTGAATATTGAATTTTAAGGTAATGTTCTAATCAACTGAGCTATCCTGCCAAAGGGAATAATCAGTAAAAAAAACCTCATAGATAAATATAAGAAATTTGTACTGACTTGTTGCCTTTGACAAAATGGCTTAGTTCATTAGAGCATTATCATAAAATTCAATATTCAAGAATCTAAGGGTCAAGGTTCAATTCCCATGCTACTACTGTCACCGATCAGATCAGCAACACCTGAAGAAGAGAGGAGAAAACTACCTCTTGAAATGTAGTACATACATTAACCTGTGTGCTATTACTAACAGTGGAATGTACTTTGAAAATTTGCATAAAGTTAATTTTTTCTGAAGACATTCAATACTCAATTGTAAATAAAAGGAATATTCCAATACACAAACACATTTATATTATCTATTGTATATTAAAACTTAAACTTGATGGCACTCTTGTGAGGTAAATGTTCTTTGTTGTTTTCACATAAAGGCTTCAATTTTTTACCGCTAAATGGCTTACAGATATTTGAATTAGCTAAACAGTAAATGACTGTTAATTCTATCTCTTGCCTTCGTGATCTAATGCAACAGTAGAGTAATGGATTCAGAAGATGATTGTAACTCTGCCCTGTCACTTCTGGTGCTGAATTTACAAACTTCTGTGCAAGAAACATTATAGCTTCTTAAGTAGAAGGTCAATTCCCTAAGATACATTGAATTATTCAGATGACTATTTACCTTTATTAATGAAAGTTAAACTTCAAACAGGAACTATGAGGCTTATTATCTAGAAGTTCGTGTTATTTCTTTAAACTATTCAAGCTAATAACGTGTAATTTTTTTAAAAAATATAACCTAGAATAATTCATCCATTTTTATATAGATCTAATATCAAAACAAGTTCCAAAAATATTTTTGAAACATTAGTTTTATAACATAAATATGACTAATTGTTAGAATAATTCTAATAGTGTGAATCAGTAATAAAAACTGATTGTTTTTTTCTTATTTTTTTGAAGAATGATTTTTTTAAAGCTATTAACTAAAATGCGGTGGAGTGAAAGATTGTCAAACTATGAATCACAAGGACAGATCATTTCCAATGGACTACACGAAAGTCTTATGAACCCTCAATTAGTTTTTTTAACAAAATTTATTAAAATAACAGCATTATCACAATAAAGTTACTTCTCAGTTTTTCAATAAAAAATTACTAGTCTAATATTTCAAACTATATATTTTATAAATGTAGTATGATTTTACAAGATTGTTGAGTTTAAGAAAACCAATTTTTTTTTTTTTTTTTCAGGAAATAAAATAATGATTACGTCCACTGGAACAATTGGATTCTTTTTCATTTTACTTTGGTCTATCGTAGGTATTGCATACAAGTAAGCAATATATATATATATAAGTAATCAATGTCTGTATTCCAATTATAAACAAATATATATAATTCTTCGAAAAACAATATTTAATTAATACAGTAAATAATATTTTAAAAACAAATATCTACTATAATTTAATATTTGAATATTGAATATTGTTAATTTAATATTGAATATTGTTAATTTAATATTTGAATATTGAATTTGAATATTGTTGATAACGACTACTTAGGTGGTCGAAAGTATTTCTATTAAATTATAGTAGATATTTGCTTTTAAAATATTATTTATTGTATTAATTATTGTATTGTTTTTCGAAGAATTATATATAAATGTGTGTGTTTATAAAAATGTGGCATAGTTAAGTAAGTGAACGCTAAGTAATTTTTTTAATAAATAAAAAAATATGTAATAAAATAGGCTTTACTGCTAAGAAGTTCACAAGAAGTTCAAAGCTTTACATTATCCTTGTACTTGACAACAACATTGAACCATCTTTAAATTCATATCAGTTTTAACACCTTCAAAAAATCTTGAGTCCAAAATTATTGTAAGTAAATCAGACATTATTAATATCAGGATTCCTAGACAAAGTGACAAAACATTTAATAATGTTATACTTATGCTGCTGTGTATACAATTATTATGTATTAACAGCAAATGTTTAATAATAATTATATAAAATGCAGAAATATTTTCAATTACTTTTATTACGTTTCTCAACTGCTTAAAATGTTTCAATTTGCTACCAGACGAACTTTACTTCTAGCAAATTTTAAAATGTTTAACAGTAGCATTATTATGAAAATTATTGAAAATATATTTGAAGTTAATGTAATAGTTATCATTAATATTTTCTCCCAATATTCGATAGTTTTTATAATTAACAATCTCGAATGAGTGTTTCTTTCTTTTTTCTATCTGTCTATCTATCTATCTACCTATCTATCTATCTATATATCTATCTACCTACCTACCTACCTATCTATCTGTCTGTCTGTCTGTCTGTCTGTCTGTCTGTCTATCTATCTATCTATCTATCTATCTATCTATCTATCTATCTATCTATCTATCTATCTATCTATCTATCTATCTATCTATCTATCTATCTATCTATCTATCTATCCATCCATCCATCCATCCATCCATCCATCCATCCATCCACATAGATAATATGTCATAGTAAAAAGATGGCTGATTCTTCTTCCACTACTGTAATATTTTTGGTACCCATTTTTGAATCAATACATGTGTGTTGTTTAGTAATATTGAAACAGTAAGATTCGCATTCGAATCTTAAGTTTCACCTTTTTCTATCGTCTCTCATTTACCACCCTATCCTACCCAAATTTAAACTTTTTGGTATCGAATTGTGTGTGTAGCAATATTAAAAATGTATAAATATATGTAAAATCCACCATAGACACACACACGTTTCGATAAAAAATTTAAAGCAATAAATAAAAATAAATGATATAGTTTGTATTTCTCTTTTAGTTATATAAAAATATATAATTTTAACAATTTATTTTAAATTATAAAGTTCATTATTTATTGCTGTGTTTAAATTTCATATTTAATAATAATTTTGGAAATTGATTGTAATTTAAGTAAAAGTAAAAATCATTGTATATTCCTTTTTTGTATTTGAAATTTTAAAAGTAACGGTTGATGAGAGATAATAGATTAATTAAAAGAAAAATTCCCAAAAATCTTTAATTACAAAATGTAAAGGTAAAAATAAACTTGAACAATAGAAATGCAGTTTTCTATATAAATTAAACTTACAAGAATGTAATGATTCTCCTTGGGGCAAATGAGTGGATCCAAAAATAAAATTGAACAAAAGTGAAAAGATAAGATCAAAGATAGGAGGACATTTTGAATTTTCTCAGAACTTTTAGTAAGACTTTAGCTGTGCTCTCGATCAGTTGAGAGTCTTCAAAATCTTAAATTAGCTTACCCACCACAGTATGTTTGAGTAGAAAGCACCCAGACTATTCTTCCCCCGGAGATGGTCGATCATATGCCAAACCTTCGCATGTGCCCTCCATAAAATCAACCAAGAAGATTTGCTGCCCAAACAATTAGAAAGCTGCTGCTGCTGTTAAAATAAATAAATAACCTAAATTCTGCAAAGAACTGCTACTTTTGAACTCATGAACAATTTGCTACTGACCACTGAAGCTGAAAATTTCATATAAAACAGGTACCTGTACCCAAGCCCTAGAGTACTCTAAATAATAATCACGCTATAGCTCACTCTCTATATAACTTGAAAAACTATAAATTGTAAAACTATGAATTTAACGATTAATTTATTATATAAATGTCTTTAATAATGTAGCTTGCTTAATTCTATCTTTTCTTGGGTACGTATTTTTAAATTTTACATTTTTATTATCTAATTATAGCATGCTTATAAGATTTCTGACTGGACCTGGAAAATTTAAATATAGATTTTAATCAAGACAGTTGCCATATTGTCCAACAACCTATTAATATATTTCTTTTATATACTCATGTTGGCTAGTCAGCTCAGAAATCTCCATAATTTTCTAAATGCAAATCCATGATTGCTTGAAACAGTGGATGCATGTCCTGCAAATCCTCATTAATATTTACTTTTATAAATTACTTAATATTTTCATATAAATCGACACGCATTCAATGCTTCATTTATTGTAATGCAGGGGTCTACTACTTAGCAAATGGCTGACATATTAGTTATTAATACTCACCCAGCTTACCTATTGTTTTATACTTTATTAAGTTTTTAAGTAATAATTTCGTAAATCACATTTCTTTGAGAGTCAAAACATTCTTTATTAAATGTTGATGATGTAGGGCCGAGTTATTAAATATATTTCAATCTTAACAGAATAGTCTGTAGATTATACATGTGTTATGTTTTAAAGATGTGATGACCTATTATAAGCCTTGGATACTCCGGATTCTATAGGATTTAAATTAATCCCAGTCATCCTACACAAGCGGACAAATAAATGTTCCCATACGGCTTGATGACCATCATACAGTCAGGAAGTAATCGTGGCATGAACCACTTGCCCCTGATTTTGCTTATGCAACACCTTACCTCTATGGGCCTATGGCAAACACTAGCCCATTCTAAACTCATCCACGGCTTCACAGTTTTAATATACTGCCACTCTCATATTGCCTTTCTAGATGTATCCCATGTTTTTTATTATTAACTTTAATGCTCAATATATAACTCCGTCTCTGCATTGGTGACATAACTCACTCTGAAATAAATGTCTGTCCATAGTAATAAAATAAATATCTTCTTTAATTAAATAAATATATGTCCGCTATTACAATTATTAATTCTACTTTAGATTCTTGCATTGCAAAGATATAAATCCCGAAGGCATGCTCGTGAAATACTTGCTCAAGAATTTAGGTAGCTAGATTACATCAGCCACATAAATGTATCTCTTTGTAAAATATAACAGTATCAGAAATACCACTACTAAGATTTTAAAATATGACAATATATTATTGTTTAAATGATTTGGTATAAAATATTTTAAACAAATAAATGTATCTCTTTGTAAAATATAACAGTATCAGAAATACCGTTACTGAGATTTTAAATATAACAAAATATTATTAATTGGATGATTTAGTATAAAATGTTTTAAATAAATAATTTCAAACTATATGTCTGCTGTTACATCTTTATTTATTCGATACCCATTCAATATAATATTTCCTCGATTCTGTAAAATATAAATGTTTAATATTAGTGTTATTATTGGCTAACTCAAAAATAAATTCTTGAATCTTTTGCATCTCCATGACCACCATGCCTGAAGAAATGTTTGCTAATGTAGCATCAGATAGATGTGTGGTTTCGTAGATTGTAGTGTGGAACCAATAAACTATGTTTGAACTGAGTACTATGGGTAGCTTCACTACCTAGAAGGTGCTGCAGTTGGTGTGGTGGTCGAATTCTGCACTATGTTAATGAATCAGATGAATCTGACCATTATAATATGTGCTAGCTACTTATCACAATAATTTGAAGGAACTAGTGTATATAAATCATGAGTTATACTACGACATGTGATGTTTCAATGTATTAACCCACAATGGAAGAACATGCTAAAATTAAATTATGTACTGAACTGAGTAAAATTACTATTGAAAAATTTTAAATGTTTTAAACTGTGCATAGCAATTTAGCCATCAATAACAATGTTTTAAAGTAATTTGTAATATTTTGTAAAATTATCAGAAATGATCTACAAAGATATAAACATGTTGTTGCATTTCACATTGTAACTCATGATCTATTTACAATAATTCCTAATATTTTTATGGTGAATAGTTAAATTATGTTGTTACATAACATGTGCATTTAAGAAAAAATGCTGCCGAAAACAGCCTGAAAAACAACAATATTTATACTGAAACAAAAACTATATGTCTGAGTGAAAAAAGCAGCGATTAAATGTCACATTTCTGAAAGATATTTTCTCTAATAACATTCCAAAAAAGACATATTCATCAAGCTTTGCAAACATCTATGTGATGATTCTAAAATATTTAACAATGTATACAATATTATTCCACTAAAATTAAATGAATAAGAAACTGTAAAAGTAGTTTTATTCTCGAGTTATTCCTTGTTATCTTGAGTAATTAGCAATGTAATGTTGCAAAGTTTTGTTTTCACCTATGAAGACTAGAATTCAAAGTTCATATGTATTCAGTGGTGACCTTTTAGTTCTTTATGCTATTTTGGTCAAAAGCTGATATCAAGAAAAAGTAACATTAGCATATCTTTTATATACTTATATAGATCTGACTCCAAATAAAATCATTAGAACAATAAATATGTTTACAAATCTTACTTTTATAGCAATTACAGATCTTTTTTTCTAGTTAAGTATGCAGAAATAATATCACCCAACTCTCCTGAGAAAATATTATGTGATTTATAGGTATTAATCGAGGTTTCTGTAATATATTGCAAGATATCCTGAGTTTAAAATGTTTGTTTTTTATTCCTGTTCATTAGCTGGAATATTATATGGGAGCAAAAGGTAGCTACTGGATACATGTAGGTAATAGTTATAGCTTTGAACCCTAGTCTTCAATGAAGAAGCCAAATACTAAAGCCAGTAAAAAATGGGAAATCTATACCATTACATTATTCAGTGTTTTCTTTATTTCTTCAGTTTATAGTATATGAATCTATAGAAGAGTGGAAATAACTACTTTTGGAAGCAAGTAATTTATTAATGGGAGGATCACAAGAGGTTGTACATTTTAGTTATAAAGATACTATAATTAAAAAGCAATTAAGCATTATCATTTATAAATTAATGAAATGTCAGTTTAAGTAAATAAAGATACCAAATTGAAAAATGAATAAGAACACAGTTGTTTTATATCTAAATTAGAGAATTTAATTGTCAAATATTACTTCAGTTATCTCTGATCATAAAAATATGTGAAATTTCAAGTTTGATTTAAATTTAATAATACTATATAAATACTGCACAAAGAAAAAATTTACAATATTTAATGCACAAAAATAACTTTACAGATTCTGCAATAATAAATAGTCACTTTACTTTTTGTTCCTACCTTTAAAAAAACATTAATTCAGTTGATGAATATTATGATTGTAATAATTGGGAATACTATTTTTAAGCATAATTAAATTAATTGTGTTTATTATATTATTTAAAGGAGTTGCAAAATATTAAAAATATAATTAATATTTACTAAGGCAATAAACCTAAAGCTTATGTGGTTAAACATGCGATGGTAGGGACCTCAATTGTGAAATACATAAATTTGTTAAAAACAAAAATGTCTACAACTTCCACACTTGGATAACATTTAAAATCTTAGTAAAAACTTGTATGTTTAATGTTCAATCAAAGAAAATGAGTCTGACTTCATAAAAGATCACCAAAAATAAATATGGAAAAGAAGTTGAGACAGTACTAATTTCCTGCACACAATATAAGATCATTGTTATCTCATAAAAAATTAAAATTCTTTTGTTTGATTGATAGTTAAAAGTCATACACACACATATATATATATGTTAAAACGAAGATTTGCACGGGTTAAATATATAAAGTACATATTTTGCGGGTTCATCCATGTTAAAAACTTTTAATATTAATATACTGACGTTTCAACTTGGTCACACAAGCCATCCACAGAGTTATAAAAGGTAGAAAGACGGTTGTAGAGGCGCTACAATCACTGATTTGAATAAAATGTTAAAATTCCACCAATAGCAAAAAATGTTAAATTTAGGAATGTTTTTTAAAAAAATCTTTCCAAATAGGAGGAAGTTTGCATGTATCATCTGGCTTATTGATACAATCTGGCCTTTTAAATATCTCAATGGCTTCTCTAATTTTGCATTGGTAGAGATTATCACATCTGGATATGATCCTGGTACTAGAAAAATCAATTTTATGACCTGAATCTATAGTATGGAGTGAGAGTGCTGATGATGATGAGTGTTGTTTAACTGCATTAGCATGCTCATCTCTCCTAACACTGATGTGACGATTACTCATACCTATGTAAGAAGCTTTACAATTTTTACATGAGATTTGATAGACACCATGAGATTCAAGAGGGATTGAATCCTTAGGCTTGGTTATTATGTTGCTGATCTTTTGATGAGCAGAAAATGCTGTATCTATATTATAGCGTTTTAATATACGTCCGATACTGTCTGTAGTTCCTTTTACATATGGAACACAAATCCTAATAGCTGATTTATCATCTTTTTGTTTCCTATTTTGTCTATTTTGGGCTTGAAATAAGGCTTTTTTTATAAATTTGTAATTATAACTATTTGCTAATAAAACACTATTAATATGATTTATTTCTTCTTTCAGATGTGTCTCATCTGAAAGGTTAATTGCTCTATTTAAAAGAGTTTTGGCTACAGAAACTATCTGAGTTGGGTGATGATGAGAATGGAAATGCAAATATCTGTCCGTGTGTGTATCCTTTCTGTAAATAGAAAAAGATAAACTATTTGGTGTTCTGGTGACTAGAACATCAAGAAAAGGGAGTTTTCCATCAGACTCTGTCTCCATTGTAAATTTAATATGAGGATGCATATTATTTAAATGTAAGAAAAAATCATCTAATTTATTTTTTCCATGTTGCCATATGACAAAAGTGTCATCTATGTATCTGAGCCAAATGAGAGGTTTTAAAAATGATGATTCTAAAGCACGAGTTTCTATATATTCCATGAATAAATCAGCTATTACTCCTGAGATAGGTGAGCCCATAGGAGTACCAAAAACTTGTCTGTAATGCTGTCCATTGTATACAAAATATGTATTTAAGAGACAATGTTTAGTTAAAGCAATAATATGGTCTGGTAAATTGCAACATCGTGAGATTATATTAAAAGCTTCATCAATTGGAATGTTTGTAAACAAAGACACAACATCAAAACTGACCAGAATGTCATTAGCATTAATTTTTAAACTTTTTAAAACAGAAATAAAATGAAGAGAGTTTTTAATATATGATTTAATAGATGGGATTGTAGGTTTAATGAAATCCAATAAGTATCTGGCTAAAATATGAGTTGGAGAACCTATTGCACTTACTATTGGACGAAGGGGGGTATCTGGTTTGTGAATTTTTGGAAGTCCATAAAATTTTGGACAGACACAAGATTTTTCACGAGGGATTATTTTATTTTTTTTCTCTGTTTCAATAGGTGATTTATTAATAATAGCTTTTGTTGTTTTTTCCAAATACGTAGTATGATCTCTTTTTGATAGTTTATAAGTTTTATCATTAAGCAGATCTGAAATTTTATTATGGTAAATGTCACGATCCATTACGACTGTGGCATTACCTTTATCAGCTGGAAGTACAACAATTGATTTGTCCGATTTTATATTATTTAATGCTTGTCTTTCTTTCTTTGAAATATTATTTTTAGGAAGCTTAGCTTTTTTAAAAATATTACAAATCTCAGCTCTAGCCAAATCAGCCGATGTAGAATCAATTTTATCGAGAACTGATTCAACATTACAAACAATTTTCTCAAAAGGTATCTAGGAAGGTGTTAAAGCAAAATTGAAACTGTTTTCTAAAACCGAAATTTCATCTGTAGAGAGGGCTTTCCTAGATAAATTATAAACGTTTTTTTGATTTGGATACATAATGTTTGGGGATTGTGTTCTAATTAGCATATGCAATTTTTTCTTTTGCTTTGCTGTTACAAATTCCGAATCTTTAAACGATCTAAAACTTGCAATATGATCAAAACTAGTCCACAGTAAAGGATGTATTTTATTACTAAGGAATAAACGTAAATGTAGCAATACTTTATCAATTTTGTCTAAATTTTTCCGAGTTTCTTTAATAAAAGAGTTTAAAATAATATTGCTAGTTTTCCTTAGAATTTTATTAACATTATAATTGTTCTTGTGAAACACAATTTTACAGCAAGTGGGTATAACATTGTGATTTTTGCACGCTAATAAAAAAGATAAATTACAAAGTAACTTACATTTCTTAATCCACGTTCTTTCAAATATACGAAGCTGTTTAAAAATTTCCTCCCCGTAGAGGTTAATAATGTTAAAATGAAGATTTGCACGGGCTAAATATATAAAATACATATTTGTAGTTTATCTTTTTTATTAGCGTGCAAAAATCACAATGTTATACCCACTTGCTGTAAAATTGTGTTTCGCAAGAACAATTATAATGTTAATAAAATTCTAAGGAAAACTAGCAATATTATTTTAAACTCTTTTATTAAAGAAACTCGGAAAAATTTAGACAAAATTGATAAAGTATTGCTACATTTACGTTTATTCCTTAGTAATAAAATACATCCTTTACTGTGGACTAGTTTTGATCGTATTGCAAGTTTTAGATCGTTTAAAGATTCGGAATTTGTAACAGCAAAGCAAAAGAAAAAATTGCAAATGCTAATTAGAACACAATCCCCAAACATTATGTATCCAAATCAAAAAAACGTTTATAATTTATCTAGGAAAGCCCTCTCCACAGATGAAATTTCGGTTTTAGAAAAAGGTTTCAATTTTGCTTTAACACCTTCCCGGATACCTTTTGAGAAAATTGTTTGTAATGTTGAATCAGCTCTCGATAAAATTGATTCTACATCGGCTGATTTGGCTAGAGCTGAGATTTGTAATATTTTTAAAAAAGCTAAGCTTCCTAAAATAATATTTCAAAGAAAGAAAGACAAGCATTAAATAATACAAAATCGAAAAAATCAATTGTTGTACTTTCAGCTGACAAAGGTAATGCCACAGTTGTAATGCATCATGACATTTACCATAATAAAATTTTAGATCTGCTTAATGATAAAACTTATAAACTATCAAAAAGAGATCATACTACGTATTTGAAAAAACAACAAAAGCTATTATTAATAAATCACCTATTGAAACAGAGATAAAAAATAAAATAATCCCTCGTGAAAAATCTTGTGTCTGTCCAAAATTTTATGGACTTCCAAAAATTTACAAACCAGATACCCCCCCTTCATCCAATAGTAAGTGCAAATAGGTTCTCCAACTCATATTTTAGCCATATACTTATTGGATTTCATTAAACCTACAATCCCATCTATTAAATCATATATTAAAAACTCTCTTCATTTTATTTCTGTTTTAAAAAGTTTAAAAATTAATGCTAATGACATTCTGGTCAGTTTTGATGTCGTGTCTTTGTTTACAAACATTCCAATTGATGAAGCTTTAAATATAATCTCACAATGTTGCAATTTACCAGACCATATTATTGCTTTAATTAAACATTGTCTCTTAAATACATATTTTGTATACAATGGACAGCATTACAGACAAGTTTTTGGTACTCCTATAGGCTCACCTATCTCAGGAGTAATAGCTGATTTATTCATGGAATATATAGAAATGCATGCTTTAGAATCATCATCTTTAAAACCTCTCATTTGGCTTAGATACATAGATGACACTTTTGTTATATGGCAACATGGAAAAAATAAATTAGATGATTTTTTCTTACATTTAAATAATATGCATCCTCATATTAAATTTACAATGGAGACAGAGTCTGATGGAAAACTCCCTTTTCTTGATGTTCTAGTCACCAGAATACCAAATAGTTTATCTTTTTCTATTTACAGAAAGGATACACACACGGACAGATATTTGCATTTCCATTCTCATCATCACCCAACTCAGATAGTTTCTGTAGCCAAAACTCTTTTTAATAGAGCAATTAATCTTTCAGATGAGACACATCTGAAAGAAGAAATAAATCATATTAATAGTGTTTTATTAGCAAATAGTTATAATTACAAATTTATAAAAAAAGCCTTATTTCAAGCCCAAAATAGACAAAATAGGAAAGAAAAAAGATGGTAAATCAGCTATTAGGATTTGTGTTCCCTATGTAAAAGGAACTACAGACATTATCGGACATATATTAAAACACTATAATATAGCATTTTCTGCTCATCAAAAGATCAGCAACATAATAACCAAGCCTAAGGATTCAATCCCTCTTGAATCTCATGGTGCCTATCAAATCTCATGTAAAAATTGTAAAGCTTCTTACATAGGTATGAGTAATCGTCGCATCAGTGTTAGGAGAGATGAGCATGCTAATGCAGTTAAACAACACTCATCATCAGCAGCACTCTCACTCCATACTATAAATTCAGGTCATAAAATTGATTTTTCTAGTACCAGGATCATATCCAGATGTAATAATCTCTACCAATGCAAAATTAGAGAAGCCATTGAGATACTTAAAAGGCCAGATTGTATCAATAAGCGAGATGATACATGCAAACTTCCTCCTATTTGGAAAGATTTTTTTAAAAAACATTCCTAAATTTAACATTTTTTGCTATTGGTGGAATTTTAACCTTTTATTCAAATCAGTGATTGTAGCGCCTCTACAACCGTCTTTCTACCTTTTATAACTCTGTGGATGGCTTGTGTGACCAAATTGAAATGTCAGTATATTAATATTAAAAGTTTTTAACACAGATGAACCCGCAAAATATGTATTTTATATATATAATAAATTCACAACATGAATATGCATAATGTTAAATACAATCATTTTAAATGTTGCTCTAAAAATAATAATCACTTTCACCTCAATATATAATATACTGAAATAAAAAAGAAAATTTCTTACTGGCCTTTTTTATATATAAAGGATAATGTCTACAATACTTCTGGCATGTAGGAGAAATTTAATCCAATTATTTTATTGGTTTATATTCGATCAGATAGATTTTTTTTTTTTTAATTAAGAAAGAAAAAAAATTCTTTTTTTTTTTACTTTGTATAAACCTTAAATATAGCAGCATTTAAAGAGATTGTCCCTTATGTTATATTCATATTAAAAATTATTTAATATAATCATTTAATGTTTATATCAAAGTTAAAAGAATGGATTTTTCTACTTTGTTAATAAAACCCAATCTGTTTGTTCAATATAAAAACAATGAAATAATTGGATTGATTAATCTTCATAATAACTGCCATTAATATTGAAAATATTTTTATATACAAGGAGTCTGATGAGAAAGTGTATTCATTTTTTATTAAATACTTCTATTAAAATTGGAAAATTGGTTTGTTTATTTATTAACATTTGATTTTTTTCAATGCAATTTTAAAATTGCTGATTCCACATTATATAAATTCAATAAAATTGTTTGAAATCTGGTATACAACTAATTAATACAAGCCTAATCTATAAAAACACTAATCTTTTGAGTAGATCACCTAGTTTATTAGAAATGAATCAGAGGGTAGGAAAATATTAAAAATATACAATAATTTCACATAATCTTAGTTATAAATTTTTCTTACAACTTTCATATGTTTTGATCTTGAGAAGGTGGTAAGATTTTTTTCTTTCAATTTAATATTTTTTTAGCTTTTTAAAATCAATATTTAACAGACTTAAGTTCAATATAACTTATTAAAATTTTGTACATTTGTTTAAAATGTTTATGAAAGTAATAGGAAACATTAATTTTTTTAAGAAGTAAATTAGTTTTTTAGAGAGAAGAATAGGAAATTTTTTTAAATAATGCTTGCTATCAATTTTATTTGTTACAATTTAAATAATGAAATAAAAATCCCTCCCCGTTCTGCCAATCTAAGAAATATCACTCATCCCATGTATATATATCACTAGATATTTCTGCAGTAAGTTAATATGTATACTCTTTATGTATATATCATATTTAGTATGTAATAATTATATATATATAAGAAATTAGTAAGTATAATATATATAATACAGCTTATTAATAAGTGTTAAAATATAAAATGCTAGTGTAAATATTTTATTATTGAAAGGAAACAAAAGGAATTATTTTTGTTAGTAAAAAATCTAAACAAGTTTTCTGAGAAATTATGATTTGAAAATAATAAATAGATTTATAAACAAAGAACTTTTTAACAAAAAGTAAAAATATAGATATTAAGTGACATTCATTTACAACATTGTTTTAGTAAGCATTTTTTAAACAAATTTAAATTCCCAATCAAAGTAAAAATGTTGAACACTTTTTCATTCAAAAGAATATTTTATATTTTTTAATCACTTATATAAGACATATATTATTATGGACACATATTAAATATGATATATACATAAGGTATATACATTTTAACTTATTTCAGAACTATATATATATCAACTATAAGTATCCATTCAATTTAAAATATAATATAGTTTTACATTTTCATTTGCTGTGCCAATACTAAAAACATAAAAATAAAGAAAAATATTTTTTTATATATGAAATGCCTTTATTGACTGTGCATTAAAAAGAAAAAAATAATTGTTTCTTCAACCACAATTGGGTTTTTTAGATTTAACTTGAAATGGAGGTTTCGGAAAATTAATTAAGCCAATGCCTATTTTTTATAACAAGGAAATAACTTAATTAATTTCTGGACTCCCCCATGCCTAGAGCATCTAGGTTTAACTTGACATAAAAGCATGGGAGTGGGGTTCCAGAAATTAACTAAATGAATCCGTATTATTTATAGCAAATGAATTAATTTCTGCCCCCTTCCACACGTTTATTTTAAGCTAAATCTAAAAATTCAATTATGGATTATGGAACAATTATTTTTTAGTGCATGATCAATAAAACCATTTAATATAATATTTGTTTTTATCCCTATTATTATCTATTGAGGCTGTAGTATGTATTATTTATTGTAGCAGCATTTAAAATGACTGTGTTTAAAGTTGTAACAGAAAGGTCAATGATAGAACAATGAGTATAACAATGATGAATGATGTTCATTATTTCTATGATAATCCACATGTGGAGAAACATTATGCACCTGATAACCAACCAGTGAAGTATATTGTGAATGCAAAATACAATCACAATATAATTTTTCACCATTGATTTACATGTCTTGATTAATCAAATTATGAACTCAAACAAGTCATTTTGATGAACTAATTATATTTTCCTAAAAATAATCCTTCTTGCTGATTCATCTGGTCTGATTATGCCAGTCTCACTTGTTTTCTAAGTAAAATGAATCTATCCCTTCTGGTATTGCCTTCTGGATCTTGATCTCCTTTGTTCATCACAATTACTTTATAAACTCTTGCTCTACCACAGTTTGAGAGTACATGAAACTGTTTCAATACACATGATAACTCCTAATTATTTGTATAAGTAAACCGTATTCTGTGCAAGTGAATTGGAAACTGAATAAAAAAGAGATACATCTATTACTCTTTCATTTGTAAAATAACAATTTAGAGAATTAGAAAATTATAGTAATAATGAAAAAATCTAAATATACACAAATCATGTTAGTGAGTGCATCTATAAGTATATGCATTATCCTAATGTAATGTGACTATTTGCATATATTACTAACTGGTTTAGTATTTGCTTTTTCATTATTTTAAAGGTTTATATACCAACACACCTTATGAAATAAAAATTTACTTTCTTTAATATTTCAAAACCAGAAAATAGTTATATAAAACATATCCTATTCACAGAACAAACAACTCTGTAAATGTTAATATGATGATTCACAAAACAGATTCTCAAACAGTCATTAAATGACTTACAAATACCTTTTGTAATATTATTGTCAATCTATTTTTCAGATAAAATGACAAAAAGATTAACACTGATATATAAAAAAGGATAGCCATTATTTGCAGGTCCATTTAAATGATTGGTTAAAGATCTATCTTGTAAATTATCAGAATAGTATTTCCAGTCTTGGTTGTTCTGAGTGTAGGCTTATATTATCAGCATTTCTTATTTGCACAGAGGCTAAACTCTCCATACAGTAGCACCACTCAGTGCATGCCAGAATAATCAATAGATGCAGGAACATTTGTGCATAAAATCTCTATCTAGTACCTACTCATCCAATATACCCAAACTAGCTCTGCCTTGCACTTGGCACTACTATGTGAAGAGTTTAGACTCTGTGTAAACAACTTGTGTAAGCATAAAGAATGGTGTTGATGTGATGTTTAGTAGTTCATTACATATTTCATAAGCTGCAAGTTATGCACAGGCTTTCTTAAAATCAGTATATATATATATATATATATATATATATACTTAAAATTTTAATATATATATATATATATATATATATATATGAACTTCTAAATTTTAATAAATATTTAAAAAAAGAAAACATATATACTATCAAATATATATTTGAAATATTTGTATTAATTAGGGTATAATAAGAATTAAAAACTTGCCATGTTTTAATGAAACCAAAGTACTGTAGTAATATTTTTATTTTACACCTTTGCTTAGTTTTATGATTGTTGTTTTTTTACCCTGTGCACAGTTTAATTTTAATAAAAGATGCTTTTCACAGTGTTTAAAATAAATATCAATTGAACAGATTAATCTTTATAGTTAGAAAGTCTTTTTCTACAGCTATACTTCATCATCATTCATTTATATGTGTTTCATTTCTTTGAAGTTTAATTTTTTTGATTACATCACTTTTATTTTAGACTGTTTATCTGATTTTTATTTTCCCACAGTACTTTGATTAGCAATCATCATTATCACCATTTTGATACTCATTAATCCACTGCAGGATGGTCTTTACAAATTTATTTGTTTTATACCAGAAAACTCTGCTATTTTACTCATCCTCTTCATATGTGGTCTTTTTCTAAGTCTTTTAAAATCTCTTGGGATACTACTTAAGATTTCAAATGTATCATTATTCTCACTTTAGGAAATATCTTCTATCCTGTTCCACTTGCTTTCCATTGTTTTTTGCATACCATTTTGTCTCTTCTATCCTAACACACATCTAAATCATAACATAGATCTCTCCTTATGTCACTGAGTTGTTGAATCTTTATTGCTTTATTGTTAAGTGTCCGACTTAGTAGAAACAGGCTGTTAACTCCTAAGCATATCTGTAGCATGACAGTAGGCAAGTTATAAAGCAGTTTTATAATTATACATATTTTTTTAATCTTGACTACCTTTCCAGATAGTGAGGTGACTCAATTGTGGAATTAGTAAACCATTTAATGGTTCCAACCAATGTTAAATTACATCTTCAAGAATTCAACTAAAAACTGAAAATAATTTATAGTTTTTTAATGTTGATTATGCTTAATTCTCAAAACTAATTTGTTTTTCTCAGGAAAGTGCTACTTCTTGAGAAAGATTTTATTTCTGATGTCTGTGGCTGCTAATGACTAAATCTCTTCTTTAGCTGCTTTATTGGCAACTGCAATTAGAAAAAAATTTAAAAAATAACTGCTGATAAACTATAGGGTAATGAAGAACAACTTACTCGTTTTTAGACTAATATACTTTCTCTATTCTTCTACACTCTCTTGTATTTAATTTGTGTATTTCTTGAATAGACGCTAGTAACTTATTTATTTTGACGCGATAAAGTATTTGTTTTCAATCAGGCTCAGGTTAATGATTCATTCGATTACATTATAAAAGCAAATATCTTAATTGAAATTATATTAACCTTTTTATCTTTGAACAATATTTTTATGTTTAAAACTGAACTTAAAAACCACCAAAGGAAAAAAAATATTTCAAACAAAATGCATTTTTTAATATTAAATTTCATATTTGTCGGTTCATTACAGTAAAGCATAATTGCAGATGCAATATAGTAGGAGTATTATGAATGATTACTCAACACTAAAAATACAATATGATTAATTCATTTTCTTAGTATCACAATGTGCAATATCAAATATTTCCATTGCGAAGATATGGCAGAGTAGTAGAAAAACTTCAATTAGACATAGCGTTGAAATATTTCAAAAAGAAAGTTTTCTCCTGAAGAAATTCAAAGTCAGTTTCATAATAGGCAGAAATGTTGTAAATGTAATTGCATTTTAGATAGAATTCTATAGTCATCACAAAACTCATTTCTAGAGTAGTTTTTTCCTCCCTTTCTTCCAATCTCTCTCTCTGTCTTTTTGTTGGAACGGATATATTCCTTTACAAGTTGCTCTTTATTAGTATCTTTAAAACTGTTTTAAAAAAATTCCAAAAAAATGTTTTAGTAGTAAGATAGTATAAACTTTTTTAAATAAATAGTATACACTTGTTTTTAATTTTACAATAACTATAATTAAGGCATTGAGTTATTCTACAAAATAAGCCATAACTTCTGATGTGATCTCTAATCCCCATACATTTAACCTTTATTTCTTATTTTACTGAATAAGCAATTTTCAATACTGTAAAACTTCCTTATAGTTTCTCTCTTGGGTAAATTGAAGAACTTTACTATTCTATCTTTTTGCAATCTCTAGCACATATAATGCTATTGTTATATATATATAAAGTACAACGGTATTTGCCAAAATCACAAATGAAGTAGAAATGAAACCCATTTTCTAATATTACCACTTATAGCCAATTCTACTTTGATTAAAAAATTGGCACAGTATAATTTCAACAAGTATAGCCACTTGCCAAAATTGCAAACATGACAGAGATGATATCCCATCTTCTAACACCAATGCATGTAGCCAATTGAAGGTTTGTTTAAAAAGCCTTTAAAAAATTGACATATTCCTTGTAATTCTTGTAGGTTTAGTAAATAATTATGCTAATTTAACCTTTTTTTCATAAAAAAACTCAATGATTGTAATAACGTTCTGTTTTTTAATAAAGAAAACATAAGAAAAATCAACTTCTGAATAAAATCTGGTGGAAAGTAAATATTGAAGATATTTCCACAATTACTGAATCAAGAACGTTTCTTTCCGAAAGTATTGTACTTCATTGTAGTGATACAGAATCTATAATGGTAAGTAAAAGAGTTCAACTCACATGTAATGTCTTTTTTTTCTGCAATGATAATGAGTTATTTTAATCATTAATATTTTCAGAATGGAGCATCTGTAATTCCAAGAGGATCTGATGCTGATGTTTTAAAGACAACTTCATTTGTCATTTATAAAGTAAGCATAATGTATATTAGCTTTATTCCACATAATTTTAAGATTATAATCAATTCGTATTGGTTAGTGTGTATTTTTTACACATAAGCATTAAATACTGTTAAGAAGTAAAACTACTATTACATAACTTGATAATTAAATAAGCTGAGTTAACTTTAGAGAGGTAAAAATTCTCTAAAATATTAAACAGAAAACATCAAATAATCTTCTTATGAAACATAATTTTATTATGATCAAAGTATTAGAACAAACTTTATAAGAGATGATGTATTTGGGTTTTGATTAAGAAGAAGTCTTACAATATAAAATATAAATGTGTTAGTAATGAACTATTGTCTGACCGCCACACAAACAATATTAAAAATCTCACATAAATTCAAGTAACTAACTGTCAATCATTTTGTTTATGCAGCAGTCAAAGAAATCTTTGCATTTGCATAATATTTCATATCATTAACCTTTTAATGTTATAATATAATAGGGTGGAAGCCCTTTTCAATGTTCCTCTTTTATTCCTCATAAAGTTTCATCTTTTGATATTTTTATTAATAACATTATATCTAATACAATTAAACAATAATCTACTCTTCAATTAAAACTAACACAACACATTATATATATATATATATATATATATTGATTTGAATATTGCACACACACACACACACACACACATATATATATATATTGTACCACATTCGTTCTGCAGAAGATCTTACTTACACTGCTGTTCTTTTGGCTGGTTTCAAACTTCTTTATAACACATTTATAATCTTATGTAATTATAAATGTCATGTGAATGAACCGGCATGTTCAAGCAAAGTGGGAAATATTATTGATAGCTTTA
Source organism: Epiperipatus broadwayi (assembly GCA_028023455.1). Taxonomy (NCBI): domain Eukaryota; kingdom Metazoa; phylum Onychophora; class Udeonychophora; order Euonychophora; family Peripatidae; genus Epiperipatus; species Epiperipatus broadwayi. The sequence goes on from JAQFVV010012632.1 coordinate 906,825, forward strand.
ACTATCAACAATACCCACAATCATTTCATGGCCCACCTCAGCTGCTAGATTTAAACCCCTAGTATCAAATACTTTATTTGTTTTGGAGTAAACTCTGGGCACCAGCTAGTCTAAGACTAACGTATTCAGACAGTAGGCTCATAATCCACTGCTCAAAACATTTCCCTTAACTAGCTCAGCCTATGTTTTTAATCATTAACAAAATATTATTAATTAGTGGTGAAAAGAATTAATAAAACAATTGATGAAAATATTGGTAAAAAGAATTGACCGACAAATAAAGTTTAAGTTTTAAAGACCATTTATTTTAATTAACATTTAGTAATTTTAAACATTTAATAAATTATAATATAACACACGGACATTTTAAATTAACACACTATAATATATATCTTATGAGAAAGCATAAATAATATTTGACGTTTATAAAATCATACAGCATTCACAAACACGCACATCAATAGTTCATTTTATGCATGCTTATAGAGTTCAAATTACTTGTCTCTGGAAGTTTTATGAATTAATGCAATGGCTACTATAGAAATAAGAATATGAAATATTATTACCTAGGATTTTGAATGTGGACATAGAACTTCATTTTCTTTGGTTACTGCTTTAGGTGAGAATATTTCCAGCTGGCTGGGATGTTTCCTTGAGGATTTTCATTATTATTCACTTTTATTATTATTGGAGACAATTAGATATTGACGGAGATTCTTCGAGCTGTTACGCAGACATTATTTAAGATCGGGTATATTGGCTGTTTTCATCGGACTTCAGGCTGGAGAGACGTATGTTTCCCATGGGTTTTTAACACTGCATTTCTGACTGATACATAATAAACTGATCTCTGATACAATTAACTCAACTGGTTTTCCTCACTGACTGTCTGATAAAAAAATGGCTATTTATACCTGTGAAGTGTTTTTGTTTTGATATCCTCCAGCAATTTTTGTTGTCGAAATTCCTTTGATAATCTCATGTTTTTGAAGATCATTTAATTAGTAGTAGTCATCACACATGTTGTTTTTATACTTTTAATTAGTAGCCCATCACTGTGTTTTTAAATATATGTTTTTAACTCTCATTTTAACATTTATTTTCATGTGTTTTTCTCAATATGATTTTAACATGCACATATACACGCATTTATTTTATATTTTATTAACAAGCTTACATTTACGCACATGTATAATTTATTCTAATAAACTCAAATAAAAAGAGATTTATATTTTAACTTTTAATTTATAATAAAACTCTTTAATTTCTTTTACGAACTCTTAGTTTTTCCTATAGGAAAACTGCCCCTGCCCTCTTTTAATTTATTTTACGTTTGCAAAAACAAACTACATTTCATTTAATAAAAAAACTTGAGATTTTTATAACTTATATTTTTAGATAAATTATTATTTACCAATTCCTGGTTGGTACATTACACCCCCCTCTGTTTTAAAGTAAAATGCATCGTTTTTGACCATTTTATCTCTGACAACTTTAATTCTTGATTCTAAATATTTATTAAATTTCTAAGTTTGCTTTTCATATCTTTCACTTTATATGCTAAGGGCAATCTGTTTTGACTACCCTTTCCTTCTGTCTATGCCGAATACATTGCTCACAATGATCTAAATCCTGGACAACAACCACTGGGACAAATTAATTTTGTGGCACAGGGATCTTTTGGAAATGAAGTGGAAGCAGATTCACTGACTTATACTGACTTACACACATATAAAATAAAAGCTTCATTTGCCAGGTTTCTACCAGACTTGGAAAAAAAAGGTCACTGCGAATGACAGGAATTTTCAACTGTCCATTTCTGTCTTATGCTTTGGAAAACGAGGAATGATCCCTGATAAGTCCATTACGGGTGCTAAATTTTATCCAGTCGGCAGCTTTAACTTATCATTAACTAAACTTATTTCACTACTACCCTCATTCCCTTTTGCTATAGATAAATTCCTAAACATGCGTATACATGCAGCACAATTATACACTTATCAATATTCTAAATATCAAGTTATTACTGGACTTGCTTACAGGGAATCTATAATAAATAAATCCCTTCTTGCACATATCATGAGGTTCAGCAGTGACAAAAAATAACTTAAAAGGATATCTGGATAAATGCATTTCAGATACGCCACATGAGGTATCGTATTTACCGAATATTACCAGTGTATGTGAGCGTATATACACATGTATACTTATACACTCTTAATACAACTTAGATTGACTTTATATTTTTATTTATGAACATTACAATATTATTTTTAAATCCATAAGGACATTATCTTAAACCATTTATTTATATTAACCTTTACTTTAACCTTTGCGAATCTTATTTTAACATATTTACTTATAGGACACTCATCTGACAATATCATTTCTAAACCATTATGAACATATTATGTTTTTTAAACTATTACGAACATTATTTGAAGAAAGTAGTCTTAGGATATTATTTTTAAACCATTATTTTAACTTCTTTATTTATGTGCGTGTATTTAGAAAACTATTTTATTTTACTGCTCTTCATTATTATACAAAGACTTTTATTTATTTATTTGACTTGATTTTATTGATTTTTTTATTATTTGAACTGTTTATTTATGAGCATTTCTTCTTAATTAATATGTGTGTGGAGAAAAAAATCTTTTATTTCACAAAGCCTCCATTATTATTATTTGACAAAACAATCCATCATTTTAAATAGCGAAATTCTAATTCAGGTTTTTCACCTACATCAAAATAATTATATTAAACTCATAGTCCATTTCCGGTCCTTATTTTTTTCATTTACTTTAATATTCCGCTCGATTATTAACTTTTAAACTGTCAGGCGGTTCCTTCTTTCTACATATTAAATCTATAATATAAACTAACTTTCCTTTCTTATCTATCCTACTTTTACAATTTATTACTTTATCTCTTTCCCTTTCCATTCTATTATCAACTTTTTAAATCAGAAAACCTTGATACCTAGCACAACTCTGTATTACTTCAATCTGGGAATATCTTTTTCTATGCTTTCTTTTTTTAAATCTATTTTTAAATCTACAAACATGAACATTTATTTTAAACCTTTTATTTTTAATTCTTTGTAAAAACCCTTTTATGCTATTTTCTACCTTGAACTTATGTCTCTCTTCTATTTCTTGGTCTACATTTGCCTCTACCTTATCTGTCGTAATGCTATCTGATTCTAATTCAATTTCTATCTCTTTTATCACCTCAACTCCTGACATTCTTTAATTAAATCTACTTCTACGATCTCTTGATTTTTCTCTACCTTTCCTGTAATTTTATGTCTTATTTTTCTTACTTCTGCTCTGAGTTCCTTAATTTCTTCTTTGACTTCTAGCTGACTTTGTTTGATTTTTCGTATTTCTTTCCTCAATTCTGCTTTGAGTTTTAACTGGCTTTGTTCAAATTTCTTACACAATTCTTTTTTAAACTCTTGCATCATATTCTTCATCATTCTCATCTCAGATACTTCTTCTTTCTCTTTTTCCACTAACTGTGGATTTTAAAAATATATTGGGCTTTCTTCCAGCTCCATTTCTCTATTCATAGTTACGCTATTACTTTTTATTTTTAAAATTGTCTTTTGCATTAACAAATCAAATATTATTATTGTTTATTTATTTTTCTTACTAAGATGGAAACATATGCTGACTCCACCCCCTTTGTCCATTTTTCTCTACCTGTTCATAATGCCTTAACTCTGCCCAAAACATCAACTGTCTCCAATTTAACAGAATGATTTATTTTAACTAACGTAAACAGCATAAATCTCTCTTCATTTAAAGAAAAAAAAGTTTTCGGTGAATTCTTTTTTTTTTTAAATTTAAACCAGTTTAAATATGTAATTTAGCTTTTGTATAAAAAAAATTTTTCAAACAAGAAACAAAGTATTTAATTACTATTGTTTCTTAGGTCCAGCCCCATGTTGGGCACCATTTATGTACTGGGTTCGCTCTGCAAAAGATCTTACACTGCATTTCTTTTGGCTGGTTTCAAACTTCTTTATAACACATTTATAATCTTATGTAATTATAAATGTCATGTGAATGAACCGGCACATTCGAGCAAAGTGGGAAATATTGATAGCTTTAACTATCAACAATACCCACAATCATTTTGTGGCCCACCTTGGCTCTAGATTCAAACCCCTAGTATCAAACACTTTATTTGTTTCAGAGTAAACTCCGGACACCAGCTAGTCTAAGACTAACATATTTGAACAGTAGGCTCATAATCCAGTGCTCAAAACATTTCCCTTAACTAGCTCAGCCTATGTTTTTAATCATTAACAAAATATTATTAATTAGTGGTGAAAAGAATTAATAAAACAATTGATGAAAAGATTGGTGAAAAGAATTGACCGACAAATAAAGTTTAAGTTTTAAAGCCCATTTATTTTAATTAACATTTACTAATTTTAAACATTTTATAAATCTAATATAACACACGGACATTTTAAATTAACACACTATAATATATATCTTATGAGAAAGCATAAATAATATTTGATGTTTATAAAATCATACAGCATTCACAAACACACACATCAATAGTTCATTTTATGCATGCTTATAGAGTTCAAATTACTTGTATCTGGAAGTTTTATGAATTAATGCAATGGCTACTATAGAAATAAGAATATGAAATATTATTACCTAGGATTTTGAATGTGGACATAGAACTTCATTTTCTTTGGTTACTGCTTTAGGTGAGAATATTTCCAGCTGGCTGGGATGTTTCCTTGAGGAATTTCATTATTATTCACTTTTATTATTATTGGAGACAATTAGATATTGATGGAGATTCTTCGAGCTGTTACACAGACATTATTTAAGATCGGGTATATTGGCTGTTTTCATCGGACTTCAGGCTGGAGAGACGTATGTTTCCCATGGGTTTTTAACACTGCATTTATGACTGATACATAATAAACTGACCTCTGATACAATTAACTCAACTGGTTTTCCTTACTGACTGTCTGATAAAAAATGGCTATTTATACCTGTGAAGTGTTTTTGTTTTGATATCCTCCAGCAATTTTTGTTGTCGAAATTCCTTTGATAATCTCATGTTTTTGAAGATCATTTAATTAGTAGTAGTCATCACACATGTTGTTTTTATACTTTTAATTAGTAGCCCATCACTGTGTTTTTAAATATATGTTTTTAACTCTCATTTTAACATTTATTTTCATGTGTTTTTCTCAATATGATTTTAACATGCACATATACACGCATTTATTTTATATTTTATTAACAAGCTTACATTTACGCACATGTATAATTTATTCTAGTAAACTCGAATAAAAAGAGATTTATATTTTAACTTTTAATTTATAATAAAACTCTTTAACTTCTTTTATGAACTCTTACTTTTTCCTATAGGAAAATTGCCCCTGCCTTCTTTTAATTTATTTTATGTTTGCGAAAACAAACTACATTTCGTTTAATAAAGAAACTTGAGATTTTTATAACTAATTTTTTTAGATAAATTATTATGTACCAATTCCCAGTTGGTATAATATATATATATATATATATATAAGAATCTAGATGATGTCATTCTGAGCCCCTAACATATTGTTTCATGAAAAAATAAGTCATATAGTTGATCTTCAGCTGGTGCACTTCTGATGATTTTAGCTATTCTGTTTAATAACTTTCATCCTCCAGAACATTGTTATTGTGGCAGTATTTAAATTAGTATTGAACAATATTTTAATAGCTAAATTAAAATCTTTCCATGCATTAACAGAAGTCTTTTTATTTAGTTGTATGATGCTCTTTATACACACTTTGATTTCGATCAGCCTGTTCCAATTTCTTTCTTGTTGTTTTTTTTCATTATCAGATTTTTTGTTTACTTTAATCTGATAATTACCAACTAGTCAACTGTTTTTCAATCAATATCTGATTAACAGATTTAATACTAATTAAACTAGAAAATGTGTTTACAAATATTTATATAAATATAGGAACTAACTAAAGGAAAAATGAAAACATAAAAACTCAGAATTACATCTCTATAAAACTGCTTTAATATTTCAACCAGCAGACTGGTTTTTACCAGAAAGCAAAATGGCTATTTCCAGAATTTAAGTGCTAAAATATTTTAGCACTTAAATTGTGTTTTTATTACAAATATATATATATACAATGTCTTATATGTATAAAAATAATCAGTTTCTATCTTTTGAAAAATTATGTGTACTTCATTCAACTATGACTCTTTATATTTATTACTTACAAATCCATATTCTCTTTTCTTTTGTCTGCAAAAAGGTATAAGTTGTGTATTTTAACTTTCTGGCTACTTTCTGCAGTTTATATGGAATACTGTGATGGTGCTACTGGACTATACTGTTAAATCATTTTTTTAAATATTTTTTACAATTATTTATGATCATTTTGCTCTAAAAAGTTGAATTAAAGAGTTCTGTAGATGGGTGACATCATCAGTTATTTTTAAACAAATATACCAATAATATATGATAAGTGCAGCTTACATAGTATAGGATGAAAAGAACTTAATGAAATGAGATATCACTGATAGGTTGATTTTTTGAATACAAATATTAAGCACTGTCCAATATAGTCTTTAAAACAAAAAGGAAAAAACAATTGCATAATTCCGTAGTGTATTTAATTATTTATAATTATTTTTACAAAATATTTCATTAAAATTAATAAAAATAAAATTTATTTCCATTTAGATTTTTACAAAATGTATTTCACTTTTAAAAATACAATTTTAGAAACTTGAAGAAACATTAAACTGGAAATGACAATAGTTATGGTCTGTCAGCAAATTGCAGTGATTTTGAATTTATGTAATAATTTAATAAATGTAAATACACTTAACAATTGTAGAGAAACATTTTATAGATTTGTTATGTCTTTATAATGATTCATTCAGATTTAAAAATTGGAATTTAGTCAACAAATATTTTGTTAAGTTTCTTTTATGATAAAGAAGCATAAATGTAAACATCTTTGTTTTCATTTTGTATTTCAAGTTTTTATATTGTCTTATATTTCAAAACTTCAAATATGATTTTAAGCATTTCTTTTTTATAAACTTAAAATTGTAACAAATCAAGTCCAATTTATTGACTCATAAAATTAAATAAAGGTTATAACATTAAGATTAAAATTTTGAACAATTAACTGGAATTCTCACTAAATGTGAACAGAAAAAAATGTCAAATATGAAAGAGTTAAGCTTCTTCTAAGTTAATATTTTAAAAGTCATAAAATAGGGGTCTATTAAAAAATTATTTCTTTTAAAATATGTCTTGTTTTACAATTTTTTTAGTTTCAGATTTTACTTTAAATTATCTTTCATATTGAATATAAAAAGTATTCTTTTTTTGTTTTGCATACTCTGATCAAAAGAATCATTTTTGTCTTTTCTGTCACTAATAATTGCTAATTATGAAAATCTTTCTTTTGATTACTTTTATTTTGTTACTTTAAAATACTTGGTTTGTATTTTTATTTGGGATATAAAATAATATCTTGCTGACTAAGTTTTTCTAATTTCCATATACATTAATACCAAAAAGTATTTACAAATTATGTAAATTATAAATATAATACTTCATATTAGTGTTATTATTAAAATTAAATTGCATTTTTATGAAAATAAATTATATAAATACGAATTCTAATATTCTCACAGACAAAAAATGAATTCATAGTATTATTTCTGGGTACTTCCATATAGTAAAAATCTAATAGCTAAAATAGCTGAGTTTCAGTATGACCTTTTTCAAATCATAAGAATATGTGTGATGAGATTTAAATTTTTTTTTTTTGTTATTTTTTCTTTATTCTTAAATTCTATTGGTTGAGAAGTTTTAAAAAATATTTTATCTTCCATTAACTTTTTCCAAATATTGTTATTTTTTTTTCAATTCAAACTTTTCATTTATACTCTTAGATCTTTTAAAAATCTCTATAGCTTTCCTTAGCAGTCTTTGGTCACATTGTTCAATTTTTGCCAGAATATGTTTTATTAAAATTGATGTCATAGTTATTTAACCTGAATATGTGAATAAATGGCTGATAAATTTGATTTTTCTCTAACTATCAAAATGTATTTTTCCTTTCTTATTTTTATTCTATGATTGGTCTGGCCATTGTATGAATGTAAACAAATTCCACATGGAATTTCATATACACCATAACCTTTCCAAAGGAATTTTATCTTCAGGGCATGAAAATACCTCATATTTTTTAAAATGTGGTATAAATTGTGTGGATATTATTTTTCTTTAAAACATTACCAATTTTATCAGTTACTCCCTTTATATATAGCAGAACAATTTTAATTTTTGAAACCTTTTTCTTATTATATAAAAAAAGGCCTCATGACTAAGCATTTTTTTAGTAACATAGATATCTTGGTGAAAATTGCTATCATAAAAAAGTCTCTTAGATCTATCTAACAATATCTTTGCCACTAAAAATAATTGTGATGGATGATGATGAGAAGAAAAAATGATAAAATTGGTAGTGTTTTAAAGAAAAATAATAACCACACAGTTTATACTACATTTAAAAAATAATAATAATGTATTTCTATGACCTAAAGATAGAATTTCTTTGGAATATCATGGTGCATATGAAATTCCATGTGGAGTTTGTTTACATTCATATATTGGACAGAACATACTTTGTCAATTAGAGAAAAATCTAATTCATCAGCCATTTCTTTACACATTAAATTAACTAACCATGAGATCAATGTTAATAACACACATATTCTGTCAACAATTGAATAATATGACCAGAGATTGCTAAGGGAAACTATAAATTTTTTTAAATGCCTAAGAGAATAAATGAAAAGTATGAATTGGAAAATATTAATAGTATTTGGAATAAGCTATGTGAAGATAAAATATTTTTTAAAACATTCTCAACCAATAGAATTTGAGAATGAAGAAAAAATAACAAAATAGAAAAATAATAATTTTACATCTCACCACACACTTTCTTATGATTTAAAAAATAAGAAGCTTTGAAGAAAGTATTGTTATTGTACTGAAATGTCAGCTATTTTAGTTATATTTTTATTACACAGAAACTTTCAGAAATAATACTATGAATTCATATATATATGAGCCGACAACAGCAAAATTACTACTAGGGTAATTTATACCACCATAACTCATTCCAACTCCACATAATATTTCATTTTATTTGGCTCAGAGATGAGGGAAAGAGAGAGATTATTAGAACTAGATTATAACTATATAATTTCCCTATGGTAAACCAGACACCCAATGCAATGTGTATATAAGATGCAAACCCTTTATTAGTGATACATTATAAACAAAGAAATAGACAAAAATAAATGACTGTTGCTTCATTTGTGATAGTGGGAATTACATTATTGACACATGTAATCACTAAATAATGTGATTCTCACTATCTCCAATGAGTCTAGCAACAAGTTAAACAAGATTCATTTATTTTTGTCTATTTCTTTGTTTATAAAGTACATTTGACCTCAAGTCACTCTGACCCCTCATGTATAGTACTTTAAATATTCTTGAGATTATGGACAGTAGAACAAATGATAATTTTAAGCAGTTTATTGATTTTGTAGTCATATTTTAGAAAGAAAATAAACTCATTATTGATTCATATTTGCAAGTATAATGATAGATAGAAAATATAAAATGTACAGAATGCTCAGTAGATTCAACGAAGACTGTTCAAAGTATGAAATAATTTAAATGGTTAATTAATATTTATTGACAAAAAAAAAAAAGACAAATGAATGAAATTTGGAGATGCACAAAAAGTAATGAGTGGTTTATAATACATAATAAATGATAACATAAAATGTAACAAAATATAAAATATGAATTTGTAAAGCAAAATTGTAATAAGAATAAAAAAATAATCAGTGTTCAAATGCAATTTGATTTTAATAAATATTGTAAACAAATATGTGTTTTACATGAAGTAGAGTTTTGGATAATGAACAAAAATGAGATGTAAAAATTAGATATTCTTACTTTAAAGATAATCGACTAGATACATTGAAAACAGAATCTTAGAAATACATATGTATTGAAGTAATTATAAAAATTACATTAATCATACACATCAATTATAAAAAAATATATAGAAAAGCTTGGAAAAAAAACAAACTTATATTGCTACATAATAGACCTTCTATGTACGTTTATATCGCATAATAAATTTCTCTTAATAGTAGATCTTCTAAACCCAATACTGTATTAAAATAGATAATAATTTATGGCTTAATAAAATGAATAATCAACATTTACCATTGATATGACATCAAAATTGAAATGATTCAAGTAACATCACTGTTGATAAAATATTAAACTGTGATAATGAGGACATATATGGGCAAGAACTGTATCAGCTAATGAGTGCTGATTTTGACAAAAATATATCTTGAAGATCATTTACTTTTCATGTTTCTTTATTCCTACTTTTTATGAGAATCTTGTGATTTGAAATTTTATTACGTATTGAATATACCACCCACGAGCAAGAGAAAGTGTAATGTTTACTGAATAATATACATTCTGGGATTTCATATTTATCTTTTTATTTTAGATTAAAGAAAGGCTCAAAATTTTACTTTAAATATATATAAACCTCTGTTTCAAAAATCATTATAACGAACTCAATATATTTTAAATAATAATTGTATTTAAAAAAAGATTGTACAATTAATTTTAAAAAATGAATTAAAATTTACTCCACATGTCTTTAAAACAGATATGGGAAAACAAAAAAAAATATTTATATATAACGTTTCAATAAATGTTTAATTTTTTAACACAGAAGTTGTTTAAATTAGTAGAAATATATTTGTAAATAGAAAAATATGCTTTCAATTAATTAAAATTTGTTTCATTTTGCGAAGCACAATGTAAATAAAAAACATTACTCTGCGCGGAAATGAAAAAAATTGTGTAATGCCTGCTTAGACCTGACCTCTTTCGTCAGAAATGCGAATCAAAAAATATTTTCTTGGAACTAGTGAACTAACTGTTAAAGAGGAGAAAAGCAGAATTTATGAATAATTACTATTACTCAAATAACATCACTTCCGGAATGGGATAGAGTTAAGCAGCGCCACTTTATTAATAATTGCATCTACATCGAACAATTCAATATGATAATTTACATTCTGATAAAATGATTAATATGTAATAAGTTGTTATCATAGATGCCATCAACATGCATGTATTCAAGTAAAGTTGCTCTCGTGAATTGAAATGCAATAATTAATAAAGGGATATAAGTCAACATGAAGAAATGGAATAATTAATATTGAAATTTATTTAGACCGAGAAAATTCTTCATGGTATAGATCTTAAAATGATAATTTATATTTTTACAGAAGCCCAAGTCTCTCACCAAATAATGTTCCTTTAATAATAAAGCAGCATATTTTTAATATATTTAAAATTAAAATTATCTACACTTTTTTTCTCTTAGAATATTTATCTACTAAATTAGTTTTATCGTTTTATGAGTTTATTTTTGATTTATATATTATTTTTATTTATCTAGCGTAACTTATGTGCGTGTAAAACAGTTCAAATAAAAGGATTTGTAATTTCTAAAGATATTATTTTCCAATTAAAAAATGTGAGTATTTTATTTGGATTTTGTTATATTAGTATAATCAAATAGTAGCAATCTATTTTTCTCTATACTAGCACATTATTAATACAAGGTTTCCTTATATTTCAACTTCCAAAACTGCAGACAGTTTCAAAGTTTACGACTTCCTCTGAGCTTTCTTTTATTTTAAAAAAATAAATAAATCAATAATTAATATTTATGAATTTTTTAAAAATAATTTTTAAGTAAAATTTAATATTGTAAAATAAAGTTAATTAATATATTTTATTTCTAACATTGTTTTAATCAATGAAAAGTGTCTCTGCTCATTATATATACGGTGAACAGAAATTATATATAATATAATTATATATAAATAAATAATATTCTTTCGTCAATAAATGATAAAGAGTAGAAAAGACCAATGGACCATCTAGTCTTTAAACTTTTTATTGTGATTACTAAAAATAAATAGTGGAAATACTATGTTAATTTGATTTAAAAACAACATAAATCTCTCTGAAATTAAGATTGGATGTTTAGAAAGTAAAGACGAAGCCTTATTCTGAACAATCTCTCCAGCATTAATGAAATATTAGTTTGAAAATGTAGATATCAAATATGCATAGATTAATATATGTGAAAATTAAACAGAAGTATCAACATTCCAGAAGTTATGTAATATATGAGTGTTATTAGATAATATGAATTTTTATTTTATGGTCTCCAAAGGTATTGTTATTTCTGTTTACATTTCATATACATTAAGATATGTTTATATGACATGTATTTTTATTATATTTATCATATTCTTTTTAGAGAACTTTCACTTACAACTCTTGAAAATCTTTAAATTATTATCAGAATCACAACACAAAGACTTCTAATTAAACATCATAATATGAAAAGAAGGGATTGAAATTAAAATGCATGAGAGAATAAATAGTTATCATTGATAGAACTGGAAAAAAATAAAAAGCAGAAATTTAACAAGCTGATTTAGAAATATTGCTAAAAGAGATGATAACTGATGAACATTAGCAATATTAAATTGAATTCCAAGTTGTAAATGCTTTAGGAAAAAAACACTTATAAGATGGATGGATAAAAGAAAAAAGTTTTTGGGCATCATATAGAATAGAGAGGCCGTGGATCAGATATACTGATTAACATTGAAGTAATAATTGAAAATAATATCTTTAAGAAAATAATGATTTTAAGCTCATTATAAGGATATTATGCTCCAAATACTTCTTTGCAGATAGTTAGCCTCTAGATAACCCAACTAATAATTTAATACTGATTACTTAATACTGATTTACTAAATATATCATATAATAAGGAATTGAAAAATAATCCAACAGTCAGAATAATTTCAATTCGTCTATTAATTTCTTGTTTAAAGATTATTTTAAAAATTTTTATCATTAAAAAAAAAAAAAAAATTCACTGACTTTGTTGCATGAATTTTATATGACAGTTAAATTGTGTGAGATGTTTAGATCTTAATAAAAAGCTTCTTAATTCTGCCACCTGATAATTTTATGAAACCATGCAAGACATAAAGTGATCAAATGAATTTATTTTTGGGGAGTTTGTAAGAAATTTGAGCACTAGAATTGATTGCAAAAGGTATGATCCAGAGTTTGCCATGATAAGACTACCATCAATAATATATGTGGATATACATATGTGCATGTCTAAATCACATGAAAGCAGTTCCTTATTATACTAAGTATCTTCAATCTGTTGCCAAGGCAACATTTTATTTATCCGAAAAAGTTGAATTTATAAAATGTTATCTTCAGAGCAGATTGAAGATACTTGATGATGAATAAGTGCGGTTTGCTTTTATGTGATTTACATTTACAAACCAATCTAGCTTTGAACAAAATTAGCTTTATTATTTTAGTACATATATACAGGGTATATCAATAAAAAAGTGAATTGGTCTCTTGCCAAGTGGCCTAAAGTATCATTTCTAAATTAAGGCCGGTGTTATGTAGTAACCTAGTTAGTTATTCATAACAAATTATGTTAAGAGACTAGCATTATGATATGACATTATGTTTTGTAATTTCATAAATCATCTTCAGTGCACTTCATGCTTCAGAAAATATTGCAAACCACTTGAAAATATTCTTGTGACTTATGACCTTACAGCTGTGCTTGAATCATTCTGCCCCATTAAAGTAAAATTTAATTCATGTTGTACTTCCATTGTAGAACAAAGTACTGTTAAATTTCATGCCATAGTTCATTATTACGATATGCTACTGTGTTAATATTTTTATGGAAAATAGCTAAATTACATGACTATATATAGCACATGCATTCATTCAGAGTCTTGAGTGAGAACCACTCAACTTTTTAATGTATATAGGATAAATACAAATCTGAATTTATTTGAATTAATTCACTTTCTTTTTTAATGTATGTTGTAATTTTTAATACCTTTAAAATATATAATTAATAATTCGATTTTTTTGCATGTTTTTAATTTATTATTATTTATATTTTAATAAATGTCTAGAACAAACAATCTATTATTGTTTAGGCGAGATTCTTAAATCATGACAATATTAGCCAGTTTTTTGGTATATGCATTCTAGATGAAAAACTACTTATTCTTACAGAATACTGCAGCAAAAAAAGTTTACAGGTATTTTTTTCTATTGTATACAAACAAATCACATTGTTTACATATTTATTTAGTTACGTGAATATATATATATATATGTGTCCGTCCCCCCCTATGTTTTAAGAAAGTGTTGAATTTAGATCTTTTATTATATATTGAATATATTACACATCATCAGAACAAAAAGGCATTTGTAGGCAAGGATATGGGCCAATTGATGAAGTCTGCCAGAAATACTTCTTGAAGAACATTTGCTTTTTACATGTTCTTTATACATATGTTGTTTACAGAGTCAGTTAAAGTTAGAAATATCACAATCCTGATAAAGTGAGAGGTATATTATATTCATTGCTGGAATTTAATGAGATATATAGAAATTTTAAACTGAGTTTAAAATTTAAATCCAGCAGATAATTAAATAATAATTCATGATTTTATAAAATTATTAATAAATTTGTCAGTATTTATTTTGATAAAATCATCAAAGTAAGTGTATTTTAATAGTGTCGTTTTTCTAAATAGAATCATATATGTGTGTGCGCGTGCATTTTATGTAAATAAACATTGAAATGTAAAAGGATTTTTTTCATGTAATGATCTTCGTAAAATTTCAGTTAAGACATAATTAGATAACAATCCTGTCATCTTGAATAATATTGGCTTAAACCTTATAAGAAAAGTAAAAGTTACATTTACTTTAATATTCTTACTGATATAAAAGTAATAAATTGGATGGATATATTTTATATGCGTGAAAATTTGAAGTAAACCAACATTGAATTTTCATAAGCAATCAAATTTTTATAGTTAGGTGTTAAATATATTAAGTTAAGCAGTGTGTAAAAAACTTCATATATATATATATGTGTGTGTAACTATAAAGAATCGTAGTTTAACAAAATAGGACAGAAATGAAAACAACCGCAACTCCTATTGTTCTGTGCTATCCAATAGTCAAATTTCAATAAAGTATAAAAATAATAAAATCTCACCCATTCTTTTAGCTTTTTTGGTATTAAGCTTTGTTTATTGATGATCTAAATGGAAGAGTAAAATCTCTATATCAGTTTGATTTTTCTACAATGTAAATAACTTGAAATCACTATATATATATATTAGGCTTTAAAACATTTCCATTTTACCTGAAATTTATGGATAAAAACATTTGAAAAATAACACCCTGTATAGATTTTATATTAAAACAATACCCTTCTATTAGCTGAAATCAGAAGTTTTACATGTCTTCATGGTTTGTTCATTATCTATTAATGCTAGTATTTACTCCAAGTGGTTCGTAATTATGGATGCAATAAGTTTTTTACATGTAAATCAAAGTGTAGTATCTCGTGCTTAAATACATTAATAAATTATCAACAATCTGTTGTCACCATTACATTACAATTAGGTAGGAAATAAAATTCATTTTGTTTTATTGCTTTGAGAATAAAAGACTGATATTTTATGAATTTATTTAAGTATGTTGGGTGTGGGATGTGATGAACATATAGTAACCAGTGAGTTGTTGATATTTACAGTTTTAATATATATTATTTCTGTGTTAACACTTTTCCTTTTGCATCTGTTCTTAAAAAAACTGAAATTTATTTTTTTGTCTTTATTTCCATGTTTGACCCCTTATACACAGATCATATTCATAGATATTAAATGTATACCTTAAGATAAATAAACAAATCAAAATATTGAGAACATCAAAGGCAGATTTTTATCACTATTTCTATAAATATTATTACATAGAGTTATATTTCCTGTACATTATAAATACTCTCATTATTAATAGTATTACTTTTATTATAGTCAGCAATTTTTTGGTATTATTTTACTTTTATTTAATCAGAAGAAAATGATACCTTTGTAATAGAAGCCCTTTCACAATCACATCTTTATTTCCAATTGTTTATTAATACCACTTAGTAGAACCCTGAGCTAGTAAAGGATATTGCCATATCAGGAATTAAAGTGTGCTTTATATATATATATATATATATGTTCCCTCATTGCATAATTAAAGTGTGCTTTATATATATATATATATATATGTTCCCTCATTGCATAATTCTTTATTTAGTTTAGAATTGGCACCTAAGGCTGATAAAGATCAGTGCTCATATATGTCTTGAAGAATGAAACCAAATATGAATAAGCTTCCATAAAATTATAAGTATATGCATGAGATAGCTAATAAATATAACTAATTAAACTGAGTTTGGTTATCTTCACAAAGTGAGAAATAAGGGGTATTCTTTAAAAATGAACTCTGAATAAAACCATGCATAAATAGAGAAGAATATTATTGTTATTTGCAGCATATGCAGTTCAGATAATTTCCCCTGTCTCTTATGTGAATAACTCACAAGGAGACAATGACTGGTAACATAAGAAAATGGTTCAGAACATGGTAGGGCTTGAGTAACTTGGAAAGGTTTGGCATAGAAATATTTGACATACAACATGAAAGCATATAAACGTGCCACAAAGTAGTTTTTGATATAACAGAGAGAATATTATTATAATAACATATACATTTTTTCTCTTATGGCTTGGTATCTGTTGCTGACATATAATCTAGGGAAAGTAGTAAATGAATCAGAAAAAGAAGAAATAAAAAATTATTCAAATAAATAGAATAAGACAAATCAAAAATATAGCAGTCATGGTGGTAGTTCTTTGATTAATTGCATGACTGGGATGAGGATCTGGTGTACCACATGTATAAACATAAGCAAAAAAAGCTAGTTTAAAATACATAGAGAAATAAAATATCTCTAACATAGAAAGAAAAAGACAAAGAGGAAGAGAGGAAGAAGTTTTTTTTCTTTTTAATCAATTAAACAAAAGTTGTTAATACACAATCAGCCCTTCTACTTTATTAAATTGCTCAGCCAATATAGAATGATCACCATTTATATTATTCACTTTATGTGTATAAGATTTAACAAATCTAATAACTTTTAAAGAAGAGTGAACGTGTTACAATCCAGATATAATCACAGTTTCATTTACGTATATCCTAATTCAAACTTCTATAGAGGGGTTAGTCAGTGAAAGAGATATAAATTTGAAAATAATGCTCTATTTCTTGTATTACAAATATTTAATATAACATTTTGCTTATACATGAGTTTTAAAATAAATAAATAATGGACTTTCCTGAGAATGTTTGAATTAGGTCATAAATAAATGATGATATTGTAATGGGATACCCCCCCTCTATATGGTCATGCTCTATTGGAGTGGTAAATATAATGTACTTTATAATAAGCATATTGTATGACATTATAGGAATAAATACAATTAAGTATAATGTTTAACTGATACAGCAATATTTCCTACTCATTATAGGATATATTTTTATAAGACCTGAAGTTACTAGGACAAAGCTCAGGAAGAACCACTAACACTGCTGAATGGAATGCATGAATAGAAAAAATATGCATAGAAATATATTTTACCACCCAATATCCAATGCACCAACATCATATAAGGACAATAAAATGACAATAACAACAAAAAAATAAACAAGAATGTAATATGCCCCTTGATAAGGCATTTGATATCCTACTATAATCATTAATGTATTACAGTTTATTAAAATTAATTTAGACTTTAAATAATATTTCCCTTTATTTCTCATGCCTGACCAATTATATTATACATACCCATAATGTCACTAAATACAAATCATTGTCTATTTTTAATCTTTAAATTAATTTCTTTAGCTAAATGATGTATATGTTAATCAGGATTAACTAAAAGTAATCGGAAGTAATTCTTATATGAATCCTTCTTCCATTTTCTTTTCTTTACTTGCTGTTGATTTGCTTGTCTATTCATGTGTTTTAGTTCCTAATCCATGCTTCTTGCTTTTTAGGAACATAAAATTCTAATTATTACAAATTTCCGCTCATGAAATGATTGTCTTTCTTATGATCATATTTCTTTTGAAATATGAACCTAGCAGTTTTACGAAATCCATAAAATTTTTACTTTTGCGAACACCAAGTTTAAAGTATTATTTCAGGAATGTGAAGATTATAATTTGTCACATTTATAAATCCATAATTCTGTAATTATCAAATTTTTATTCCTTAACAGCCACCTTTAAAATTCGTTAAGTTATGAATTTGAAATCTTGATTTTAATAGAGGACAGTTATCGTTTGTTACGATTATAGAAAGTACAGTTTTTTTTTTGCATGTGTCAAAGCATCGACTGGAAGCGAACCCGCGAATCCGGGACAACTGCTTGTAAGGCAGCTTACCCTTTTGTAGTTGTTAAACGTTATACATACTTCATTTTTGAATCCTTCTTTAAGACTTCATAATTATAATTAATAACTGAAGAAAAAAGAAACAGAGCCAATTGAGGTATGTGCATTTAAAAATTAAGTCAAGCCATTATTATTTTTTGGAGCGGATACCAGAAAAACACCATACTACATTTTAGAGTTTATTGAGCTAATTGTCAGGGGCTACGACTTGCATTAGCCTTCCTTTTAAAGAAAAACTGATTCTAAATTATTAATAGTCACTGCACATGATCAAGCATTCAACGATGTATGCATTGATATCTCTGTCTCTGACGGCTTTTTATTTGAAAGACCAATCTCCTCAATAGCTCTTCTTTAAAAATATCCACGCAACTTCTCAACAATAACTGGAGGACCAAATAACTTATGACTGGAACGCTGGTTTTAAAACTAGAAAATTTTTTCTCAGATTGTGCTTTTAAAAAAACACACACAATTACTGCAATTGAATTCTTCTGAGGTAAATACTATACTAATTAATTATGTAACCCACGTCTGGGTCAACCTAATTAATTATATAACTCAAGGCTACGAGTATTTTTAATGCTTAGCGGCGGTATTGTTTTAATTGATTACAAAAATAATTTAAAGAATATTAATTTAACATTTTGTTTGAAATTTCTCATATATAATTCCTTTCATTGAACAAAAAATTACAGAAATTCTTACAAAATATTAATTTGTCATTATTTTTTTTATTTTTTCTTCATATTCGTTACGCAAATGATAAACTTCTCCACTTTATAATTAATGATTATAATTAAATAAGCATTCATTTTATAGCGCTATGTTTTATAAATTGTAATACATTAAAGATCAGCCTTTTCAAGCTATTCTATCAATATTAATGCAAATACAAATTAGTAAAATAAAACTTAACAAAGAGAATACTTTTAGCATTACGATTGTTCAATTATTTTTTCATCTTTGGTTGGAAAAGTTTATAGATTTGCTTTTGCATTGGCTGAGCATTATAATATGGTGAGGTTGCTGAAATGTTTATTTATAATATTCGATGTATTGATCACGACCAGCGGTATATATATATAAAATTAAATACTGCCTACCGCTATACTAATAATTATAAATAAAATAGAAAATCATATAACATTACCATACTAGCCAAAACAATAAATTTTACTAAAATATTTCTATATTCATGATTTTAATTATTAACAAACAGATCTTTTGAATATATGTAGATGCCTCCGTGAGATTGTTAAAAGAAGTTGTTTTTTGAAATGAAAGATGGGAAAGCCATTTTGTTTAGTGTGTATATATATAGTGTGTGTATGTATGTTGTATGTATCTTCTTAAATTTCACTTCAAAAAGTCTATTTGTTAATAGGTGAAACAGGATGATGAAAAATTTTTAATACAATTTTGTTGTTTTGGTTAGTATTATAAGGTTGTATGATTATATATATATATGTTTCAATAATATACTTTATTGTACGAATTAGATTACATGAATTTGTTGTTAATATACTACTAACACTTAATTTGTAGGATTTGATATTGAATGAAAATTTTCATCTGGATTGGTGTTTGAAATCTTCTCTCATTAGAGACGTATGTGAGGTAAATTATATTATAATTTCGATTTTTAAAAAACAAAACTTCAAAACTATTTTTAAAAAATATAATTGTTGTTAATTTTAAAAAAATAAGATAGAAGAAATATATTTATAATAAAAAAAAAAGATTTTTGTCTCTTCTTTGATCTGAGAAGCAAAAATTAAAAGATTGTACTGAAAATCCCATCTAAGTATAATTTCTAAAGTTGTGTAACTTATTTTTGCAATTATATTTTTACATTCATAAATATTTCTTTTTATACAGCGCAAACATATAATAGATTGAAGTCCTAAGTAATGAATGAGAGGCGACGGTTAGCTTATATATAGATAAGCTTGAATGACAGATGAATTCACTTGTTCTTTGAAATCTTTACTTATAAATGTGTGTCAATTGAAACAGTGAAACTGATTTATTTTTGAATATATTATAGTTATATTTTATTTAAAAAAATAAAAACTTAATACAAATTTCTATGTGTAGTCATTAACAAAAACAAACAATACAATTTATGTATACAGCAATAATGAGTATCAACCTGGATATTTTTGCATGTTTTATGTTCTATGTAAATGTGCATGCATAATATCAAAATTTTATAAAAATAAACTAAATATTACTTTTTATAATCAATTTATATCTTTTTTATCATAAGCAAAATGTATCGTTTTTCTGAAGTGATAAAACGGTATATAAGGTTCCAAGGATTTTAAAAAAGTATTATTTAAAGAGAATAATAATGAAAGAGAAGTGGGAAGGCTTGGAAGAAAGAATATACTCAAAAAAGGATTATTAAAATAGCTATATGTGAATGAATATTGTAATAAAGTTTTTTTAAAAAAATAAAAATAATTATTAAAATATAGCTGATGATAAATTTTTTTAACAATCAAATTTGAATTTTATTTTTAGAAAAATGTTTTAGCGTGGATGACTTTTCATGATTGGATATGTAATCTGGATTACTCTTTAATGGAGTTTCTTTATCGATGTTAATCCGATTTAAATTTCCAATATTTGTATTTTTATATGCTTGATATTAGAAATAATGTTTTCATGACTGATAAATCAATGAAACATATAAATAATAATATAACATTTATTGTATTGCATATATAGTATTTACACAATTAAGAAAGTTAGCACTCATTATGGAAGTATTACAAATGCATACTTAATAGTCACAGCAATAAGAGGATTGAAGATATACTTTGGTTTATCTTTTAAAAGACATTTTATAGTATTTTCCACTAGCATCTTTCTGTTCTGAGAATGAGTATATTTGAATGTGTTTTAGCAAATTGTTGACAACATATGTTTCTCTCAATTTGTAGACTGTGGATTATTTTTTAACTTAGTAATCTCATTTTGTTTTCTCATGCACTTTCTCAATTGGTTCTCCATTTTAAAGTCATTACATTTTTCACAGATTACTTGATTTATTTATATGAATGTCCTTTTCTGCTATTGTTTATTTCTTTACATTGTTTTTGTTTTATTTGTCTACTGTATTATATACTATATCCAATTTAGAAAATTCTATTGTTTGGACAAGTTCTCTATTGAGGGTAAACATAAACTTAAAATGAGAAATTTTTATGCCTCAGAAATATAATAATTCTAAAAATTCAAAAGAGCAATTTTAGTTTTTAATGGCTTTAGCAAATTCTTCTAAAAAAAGTTTCTAGTGAATATAATTGGAATAAACCCTGTTTTATATGGCCACTCATTTTATTTTGGAAATCTACTAATCTATGATCTAGGTAACAATTTATATTGGAATTGTTTTGGATAAAACAAACTCCTAATTGGACAGAGTTGCTGCAAGTTTATGCATAACTATAATATGACAGCATATATTTAATGATTAAATTAAGATTTAAAGTTTTATAATAAACAAAGAAAAGATATCAATTTTACTGGTCATTTTTATTTATTTTTGCTTTTTTCTCATTATAAATATATTCATATTTTTAGTAACGTTCCATCATCAGATTTTCAATGAAATGGAAGGCTAAAGAGTTGTGAGTTGGAATAGATTGAAGCCTTTCCATTAAAGTATAAAGATTGGCTATCTTAATATAAAGCTGAATACTTATTATATATATATGTGTGAGGATAGTAATCTAGACCAACAGATGATTGCTGGTTTAGCATAAAATACGTATATATTGGTGATTATTTACCTTTTCAACATGTGAGTGATCAGGTGGGTCAGCAATATGAGATGGCACTGAGAGTGGTGGGTCGTGTGAAAGTCTGAGTTCGAACCCCGCATATATTACATATATAAATGCAGGTTTAAGCCTGTACAATGTATTATCTTAAGGAAATAATATTATTATATATCAGTTTACAACATATTGAAAAAAAAAAAAAACCATTTTTCTTAGAGTCTAAACAAATTTTTTGTTTTTATTTAAAATTTATTTTTCTTCTGCTTTTTCGTCAAATACATTTTTCTGCTTGGTTTAATGCAGCGATATAATAGGGGCGCATTCTAGGGCTAAAGAATCGTGAATTTAAGAAATAATTTTAATATTAGTTTTTTTATTTTTAACAAATCCATTCTCTGCGCATTTGTTTTACTATGTTTAAATTTTATAAAATAAAAGATTGATTTATATAATTAATAAATAAAACCTTACTTATTGATACAAACTTGTTTACGTGTAAATTGTACTAAAATCATGTACTGTTTGTTTTATTTATAGGGTATGAATTATCTACATAATTCTTTCTTACGCTTTCATGGAAATCTGAATTCAAGAAATATTGTAATTGATAATCATTTTAGAGCTAAAATTACAGATTTTATATTAAATTCTTTATGGATTCAAATGGTCTTCAGTAATTACGAAGGTATTTCATATTAAAAATTTACCACATGATAACACAAAATGCATTATTTAGCGTTGTTAGCTGAGAGGTCATGGCAACCGCCTTGCAAGCAAGTAGTTGGTTGCAGACGGTTGTGCGTTCGCGTCCCGGCCGATGCTATGACATATGGGGAAAATGCATTATTTAATCTAATATATATGTATAAAAGCAAATATTTATGAATAGATGCATATAGCTACTATCAGAATGTTGCATTAGTATTTGTTATATTACTTGTATAACTGCACAAACAGTAAGATCACTTCAAGTGGTTATTATAGTTTTGTATTAACCATATCTCTCAAGCTATTTCTTGAGTTATGTCTGATATCCAGGTAATTGCAGTTATCACCTTTTCTTCAAAATTAGTACTAAGTTAAGAATAAATTAATCACATATGTAACAATATGAAGAATATGCTTATATATACACACACATTATAACACAGTTTTACAATTTAAAATTAAAAAGGGACAACTGTTTGTGATTTTTTCAAATTTTCATGATTAGCAGTCAAAGAATCCTGATTAAAATCTTTAGAAGACGTCTCTCCAACTTCACAGAGAAATTTTCTCAGCATAAGTATTGAGACTTCTTTTCTCTAGAAAAATTTAGTATTTTTTTGTAAACCTCGTAACCAAAAATATCAAGGAGTTTTTAAATTTCTATGTTTTAAGAGTTTTTGGATTGACTGTGTAGATATTTTAGCGCAAGAATTAGAAAGCCTAAAAACAATTTTCATCAAGAATGAAATACATTAACTTTTATGTTACAATTTTTAGATACTGATTCCCTATCACTTTGATAATATAAATATGCTAGCAAGAGATGATTTACTGGGGTATAAAATAGTTTTCTTACATTCATAAAAACAGAACAATTTTAACAAAGATGAGAAATCTTAATGAATCCAATATTATTGAGACATTTATTTTATCTCTGCCCATCAAGTAATAACATTTTTAAAATTTTAGTTAATCATGAAACAAAAAAATATATAAAAAACATTTCTTACCCTTCTTCAATTATGATTGGATGACTTTGCAAAAAACATTAATGAAAATGCATTAATTCAAACAATGTCTCATTCATTCTTTGCTGAAAGTGAATGAAATTGCATCAGAATGTTGGCTACCCAGAGGATTTCAATATATGTGGGTAGGAAAAATTTCTCTGACTGCTGATTTCAAGAATTTTTAATGAAATATGATTAAAACACTGAATGACCCCAAAATATTATTATTAACATTTAGAAAGGACATTTTGTTTACCACTGTTAATAAAAACCATTCTTGTTAGCCAGTTAAAACTACTTCAATTATACTTAACACACTTTTTATGACGTCTTCTTAAAAATAAATATTTTAAAATAAAATGTAATCACAATCATGTAGATTTTTTTTGTTTAAACTAAATATTTTACTAAATAGGTAAACAAGTTATTAAAAATTACAATTTTTCTTTTCAAAAATTAAATGTTACTTCT
This sequence comes from Epiperipatus broadwayi, assembly GCA_028023455.1. NCBI lineage: Eukaryota > Metazoa > Onychophora > Udeonychophora > Euonychophora > Peripatidae > Epiperipatus > Epiperipatus broadwayi. The sequence continues at coordinate 931,385 of JAQFVV010012632.1, forward strand.
ATTGGAATCAAAATGCGATGGGTCTGTTTTAAGTGCAAATTGTATATTCTAATTTCCTAAAGCCTTATATGATGCTAACATCTTCAGATTTTTTTAATTAATAATTTTTATGACAAAAAAAACTGTGCATGGTAATCTAATGTTGTAGATATCTGCAAATGTAATTACCAAAAACATGTTAATGTAAGCAATTTAGTAGCTATTAAAAATAACATGTTAAAAGGTATTGAATAGGCTGGTGTTTTTTTTCAGTTTATTTAAAAAGAAATGGATATTATATAAATTTTGTTTTAATGACATGATGCCTGTGTGATATTATATGTCAAAGAAAGGTATAGGATATATATTGTATAAATAAGTATATACCAAAAAAATTACATCTTTATTATTTAACCATCATAATATAAAACCTCTTTCTCTTTACCTATATTTCAATCATTGGAAGTATTGTTTTGGTTTGCATTTTTGATATTTACACTTATAGTATTGTCATCATTATCAAAAGTTAAATATAGATATAATCCCCATTATCTTTTGATAGAGCATCAAGTTGTGGCTATTAATTTATTGATTTATGTATTATTTGAAGTGATTGGCATATTCACATCATTACTATCACTGGATGGTATTTCTTCCATATGTGATATAATCATCCTGTGTGCAACTTCATTAAAAGAAAATATATTTGCTATTTTCTATACTAATTGCAGTTCTTATAATGTATATAATACAAACAAATGCTAAAATATTTCAATAGCACTTCCCATATATATGATAGTTTCTTATTTTGTATTATATTTATGAATCATAAGATATATATTTTTAATTGTGTTACTATATCCATATTATTTTAATTCATGGTAAAGAAACATAAAAGATTTGAGAATTATATGCAAAGAAATTGAATGGGTTTACTGAAAATATCTTGATGTATTAAATAGAATCTGCATGACAAATAATAATTAATTTTGTAACTGATAGAGTAAAAGGTTAACATTATATGTCTTCTAAAATTAAAGTTTTTAAATTAATTAGATTCCTTAACTATCAAAATAAAATTTATTCAATATTAATGAATAATTAGGTTTGTGTGGACATACCAAGATTTCTGGTCGAAGGTAATTATTATATTTGACACAATATAATGGTTGCTTTTGACAAAGATTATTATTGGACAAAACATTGAAATATTAAGGACAATCTTAATGCCACATTAAGAGCTTACTACTTCTGTCAAAGATGACCATTGAATGCCTTTTTGGTGTGAAAATTTGTCAAAGGCAATTATTGTATTTAAAATAATGTAATGGTTGCTATTTGCGTTATACTATACAGAAATATATGATTCATTAGTTATATATTTTCAAAATGAATATTATTTGTATTTATATATGTACTATTTTTTAGGTTATAAAGATATTTAAAATATATGTAATTTTATGATTCTGTTATATATAAATGCAATCTCATTAAAGAGATTAAAAAAATACAGGCTAGAAATAAGTTATTTTATATCTGAGATTAAAGAAATACTTTATAGTTTGTTGTCAATATTGTATACAGTTTTAGGTACCACCATTATAAAATACTAGCAGAGTTGCAAATATATTTATTTTATACCCATTGTGGATTTAACCATCTGGCATTCACTTTTATTGAAACTATTTATTATTAGCCATGTCAGTTCATATAAATTTAGAAGATAAGTTACCAGTTTTCTTTGTGCTTTGCTATGAACATTTAACATACCCTCTATCATAAGTCATATTATGATGTGAGATACTGAATTTAGAAGTATAATATTATTTGGAAGAATAATTTTGTAATATTTTGCTAGATGCAGTTTATGCAAATCTCTGTTATACATCCATGAAAATGTCTTTTTGAGATTTTTATATCACAGTTTAAGCACGTAATGAATGTAGTTGATGGCACAACCATATTAGCATTTTAGTATTTTTAGTAATCTATTTCTATCAGTGTTGTATTCTAATTGTGGCTTATTAAAATTTGATCATACAGTGTGAACAATATATCACATGATCACCATTCCTCAAATATAGTTCAAAAAGATAAACTTCAATATTTGAAGATTATTATTAAGAGAATATACACACAATAATTATGAGATTCATTTCATATTAAAAAGTTTATGTAGTATTAATAGGAAAGAAATTTATTCTTTGACATTGTATACAACCTTAAAAATTTTAAAACAGACCTAGAGTGTAATGCTAGCTAAAAATTCAAATACAAAATGTCAATTACTGCCTCTAAATGTTATATTTTTTAGAATCATGACATTGTAAAAAGAAAAAAATGTGAATTTCAAACAGTACTTGCCAAAAAATAAACCTATTGATCATATACTATAAAATTATTAAGTATACCGAAAGACAGACTATTCAAACAAAATCTATCTTTTATATATTTAAGTTTTGCAGATTGCAAAGTTTTAGAAGGACTATTGTTATGATCTTTCTTTTGGTTATGAACAATTTAAAATCATTGCCAATTTAAATTTCACACTTCTTGTTTGAATAAGTTTGTGTTTTAATATACTTAACAACATTGCAACTAACAGTGCATTTCTTTGTGCACTGTTTGAAATTTAGACTGATATTATTATTCATGGGATCTGGTAAAACATAGTTATTTGGGGGAGTGAAAGAGGTTGACATTCATATTTAAAATTTGAATTAGCGATGTGCACTGAGTCTTTTTCTTATATATTTATGTTTGGGTATTGCAAAGTTTAAAAATGACTAATGTTTTAGTCTTTATTTGGATATATAAATTAAATATGTTTGTTTATGAGCAATTTAAAATTATTTCTGAGTTAAATTTTGCAACTCCTTGTTTGAATATGTTTGTGTTTCAATATACATTAATTAAACATGTTTAATTAATGTATACAAGAAGACATACATTAGTCATTTTAAAATTGCAATCTCTCAAACATTCAAATATAAGAAATAAAGTCAGTATCTTATTGCTAGCTGTAAATTCTAATATAGATATTTAATCACTCTCCTTCCCCCTAAACACTGTTTTTCCAGCAACCCTCCTCCACACAAATAAATATTAAGTGCGCATTTCAAGTAGTGCAGCCAAGAAGCAACTTTCTTGAAAATTTGTTGAAATAATTTTTGACTATATTGAAACACAAACATATATATTCCCACAACAAATCATATTTAACATACTAAGGTTTCAATTACAATTACAAAAAATAATAATAGAGTTGTTGTTGAGGCAGGTGTTTTTATTTAAGAGTAGGAGTTTCTTATTGGTCAAGCATTGGTGGTCAAGAGGTCAGCAACAGCTGCTTTACAAGCAGTTGTCCCAGGATAGCAGGTTCATTCCCTAGCTGATGCTATGACATTGTGAAAAAAAAAGAGTAGGAGTTTCTTATTGAACAGCAAGCATTTCCTCTTTGTCATTTTTCAGTTAAGTAAATTTATACTTATGTAGATGCCTTCCAGAAGCTTGCCAAACATTTTATTTTAAATAATCCATTTTCAAAGTCTTCTAACACGATATGGCTGACTCTTACATATTGTATTCAATGTTTATTTATTTTTTTATTTATTAAAATGATGAAGAAACACAAAAGTACAAAGAGTTGTAATTAAAAACTTTTTTTAATGTAAATGAAATAAAGAAAATAAAAATAAAACATGATTAAGCAAATTATAACAAATGTGGTTATTAAACCACTAAACATCACATGATCATCATTTTTTATGCTTATTCATAACTGCTATTAAAACAGGCATTGAGTGGCACTACTGTATGGAGAGTTTTGCCTGTTTTAAATATGGTTATTCATGTTGGCAGACAGACATCACTTTTTGGGTGAGCACTATCCCATAATTTTAAAAATATTCCACTGCATCTTGTTCTATCGATGGAAGATTTGAAATTGTAATTGTATTTCCAAAAATGATAGGGCAAAAAAGTAATGTTAAATAAATAATGATAATTTCAGTTAATGAATGTTAAAAAATCATGATAATTTTAGCCACACATTAACTGTTTGCCACATTTAAGGGTTCAGCATGTGTTAATGCTTGAATGTTATGCTGTGAATAGAATTTATTAAAAAATGTAATAAAAATTTATAAAATTAACATTCAATTTAAAATACATTTGTTAATATTTTTTTTAAAGTTAACAAGACTACACAGGTCCGAAAAAATTGTTTTGTGAAAAAAAAAATGTAAACAAATATTGTCAACCATGTTTGAGAAAATAATTATGCAAAAAAAATATAAAGAAATACTTTGACACCGAAAATGGATTATTTAAAATAAAACACATATGTATTTTAAATTGAATGTAGATTTTAAAAAATTTGAATCCATATTTTAATAAATTTTATTCACAACAGTAACATTCAAACATTAACACTTGCAGAATCCTTAATCCATAGTGAACAGTTAATACATGACTAAAGTTATTATGATTTATTTTAACATTTCTTTTCTGCCTTATTATTTTTGAACATATGTTTAAATTTGCAATCTTCCATTGACAAAACATGATGCAGTGGAGTATTTTCAAAATTACAGGATAATGCTCACCCAAAAAATTATGTCTGACTGCCAACATGACAATGTTTGTTATAGTTTGCTTAATTATATTTTATTTTTATTTTCTTTATTGCATTTACATTAAAAAAGTTATTAATTATAACCTTTTTGACTTGTGTTTATCATTTTAATAAACAAATAAAAAATATAACATAAGGAAAAAGAAGAACTGCCTGGCAATCAAAGTCAGACAACAAAACTGAATCAGAGTACAAACACTACACAACGAGTTAACAAACCACTACATATAGATGATGAAACTCAAATGGACATTTCATCTCCAAACTTAGTAAATAAAAATAGAAAATCATCAGGAATCCCAAAGGACTGCTTGGATAATGATTTCAAAACAGAATATATGCCCAGAAAATCACAAGTAAAGAAACCCATACGAGCACACCAATACAGACCATAAAACCCAAACAGTAGAAAAAAAGCAGAAGTCAACAGTAGAAAACGACCTAGAATCAGATAAATCTAAAAATGCTTCAGTCTCTGAAGCAATATATTTTATCCCTCCTCTCTACAATGATCACAACTCACAAGAGCCAATCCAAACATGCATAAGTATAGGCAGATATAACAGCTCATGTCAAAACCAGCCTGCGGTAGATGATTGTGGCTTATCACTCAATCATCACTATGAGGTGTAAAATTTCCAGCATAAATGTTAGGGGATTAATTCCTCTTCTAGAATACATGCCATTAGGCATTGGTTCCAAACAAACTTTCCACATATCCTTTTTTTGGTGAGACCAAGTTCCATTCAAACTCCAGTCACAAGATTTTAGAAGAGCTTAATGAGCTTGGATATACAAAACTGTCTTCTAATTATACAGCAGCTGGAGGGGTTGGCATTATTATAAACAGCCAACAGCCTCCAAATAAATTTAACATCATTTATGATGACAACCATATAATAGCAGCCAATTTCAACTACAGAAAATCAACATTTAATGCTATTTATACTTATATATCCAAAATGTTGCTACATACATCAGGGTCATAAATGCAGTTAACATGATAACAGCAAGTAACAATTGGACGACCATCTTTCTAGGTGACTTCAATACCACATATTCAACTATGGTATCAAAGTACATTTACCTACTAAAATCATGGATTTATCAGTGGAGAAGGTTTCTTCCCTTCTGGAGCTTTCTCTTATTATACCAGAAGATATTAGTCACTGATTGACCTCCTTTTCTACATGTCTGAATTACATTATAGCTTAGAGGCCACATTACAAAATGTGGCATTCACAGACCATCTTGCTCTAGTGATACTGATAGATGTGGAAAATGGATTGAGCATCAGACAAGATAAATCCATAAGAATGATAACTAAAGCCACAATTATGGAAGCAATACCTTTGGAGGCATACATCCTCTTTAACAAGATAAACATTCTATTGCAGCCTCCAGAAACAGCCTGGTTTGCTTTTGTCAAAATTCTACAAACTGTTATTCAACAGTATGCTCAAAGAATGAAAGGTCCTACAACTCACATGAAAGAGTTGGATGACCTAAATAAAAGAATTAATCAATGTACCAATCATCCTGATGATATTGAGAATATACTCTACTTAAAATCTCAATATAAATCCAAGCAGAAAGCTCTGGCAGAGTATATTGCAGTAAAGAGATCCAAAATCTTTCTCTCAGGACAACACTGCTGGACCAGGAGCTATCTAAGATGGGCACTGGGAGCAAAAGGAAAACAATGCATTCCCTTCTACTTAAATCATAATGGAGTTAAAATCACTGGATATCACATGCTTGAGTTAATCAAACTCCATTTCAAAAATTCTCTTCAGTCATGCTCTTCATTTCAACATGGTGCCATTGATGGTTGTTGTACAGCAGCAAAGCATGGAATAACTGAAAAATACCTGAAACAAAAACTGTCATCTCTCTCAAATCACATGCACCCAGGGATGCATGGAATCCCTAGTTTCTTCTAGATCACCTTAGCAATTTCTCAGTCCCCGTAATGATGGGAATGATTAACCACCTGGCCGAAGGGAAAAAAAGAATTAAGAACCTGTATTTTATTGCACTGGTGCCCTTCATGAAGAAGAATCAGGATCCTACTCAAATTGCCAACATTCGTCCCATCTCTATGTCCCCTCTCCTTATCAAGATTATGGAAGGTGTCATAAAAGACAAAATTCAAACAATAATTCTTAACAACTTGGCATCATCACAATACACAAAAGAGGATAATCTGCTGACAGTTATGGGTGAGGCTAAGATACTACTTGACCATATCAGGTCTCATAGGCAATCTAGACACATAGCTGTACAACTAGATATATCAGATGCATTTGACTCTGTCAATGCTCAAGTATTGCTAGGAATACTCACAGATATTGATATACCATCTGAGATAGTACAAATTCTAGAGAATCTACTCCTCAATAGGGAGATTCATATCTCAATGAATGGGACCATCACCAAAGGATTCAGCCCTACATCGTCAATCTCCCAAGGATCACTTCTCTGTGCCCTTCTTTTTACAATTTACATCAATCCTCTCATCAAACATATTGAGGATCAACTACCTGTTGTCTATGTTCCTGGTCTAAATAGGTATATTAGAACCATAGCATATATGGATGATGTTCTAGTTAACCTTCCATCCAAGAAATACCTGTTCTAGTTATACCAAATTATTAACTCATTCTCTAATGCTTCTGGACTTAAAATTAACACCAGGAAATCATCAACCTGGTGTATTCTGACTGGGAAAAAAATATCAAGCTATCATGCTGAGCCCCAGAAATTTCTGGGCTTTCCCATATATAAGTCACAGACAGCAATGTCAAAGGAACTCCAGGACACCATCATACACTCCACAGAGAAAATTACTAAAACTCTGGCAGGAGTTTACCTATCCCTACAGGGAAAGGTAGCCCCACTGAACATGAAGATTATGTCCAGAGTTTCCTACTACCTATCTATAATGTCTATCCCAAATTTCATTTATTAAAAAAATAAATAGGTTTTGCACCATGTTATTCTGGAAAAATAAAGCAGTAGCCATAAGCATATGCAGAATGCAACAGCATTGCAGATTTAATGGCATGTCTCTGCATGCTAATTCAACTTTACTTCTACAAAAAACTCATACCCTCCTTTACAACCTAGGAATTAAATATGGGTATACTCAAATAATTAAAATAATATAGCCGACTGACACACCACCACCAAAGAAAAGTAGCTGCCTATATAAAATAGCACAAAAGATCCATCGGTATGTCAACATTATGCCAGATGTCATTTGTCAACAAAATAAATATTTGAAGTTCTCAGAAATTAATGAGTCCAGAACAAAATTTACAAAATACAAAATTAGGCATAACCAATTATAAAATAACAATGTTGTTCAAATATTGGGCTCTAGATTTAGACTTTATCAGTAAAAAAAACCTGGATGCCATGCCTACATTGTGGTTCCTGTACTTTAAATGGCATATCATCAAAGTTGACCCAGTATGCCCAAACTGAAGAAGAGAAGATGAGACATACTATCATATCATAAATTCATGCAATTGACTTGGAACAATAAAATCTATTTATCAAAGCCTAAAGATAGACTATTACCTCATTATATAATTACAAGACTGCATTAAAAAAACAATTTCCACTCATTAGAATGTCAATTTCCATTACATACTCAATCTGGTAAGCGAGGTGCAAGAAAATGTATTCACAGCCATCTCCTAATGAAAGATTGTGTTTTATACAATCAATGCAAAAAATAAAACAAAGAGATAAATTACTTTCATCAAAATTAATTTATGAGGAGACATGGAAGCTATTCCATACACCTATGAACTTTATATAACAAGCATTACCTCTGCATTAATCAGCTTTAAACCATATGAACTAATACTAGATTTATCTAATACACAATTGTAATGCATGGTGATTTATCTATGCTTTGAGTCAATGTAACCTTGTTAGCCTAAATAAAATTACTATTTAAAGTAACCAGTAAAGTACTTCTCTAGAAGTGTTTCTAATTGACTTCAAAATAAATTATGGAAAAATCAATGACTACTAGTCAAAATAATTTTCAGCTATATACACAGATTTTTATAATCAAAAGATAAAATTAAATAAACTTTTTGGGAAATAAGCATCAAGAAATTAGCAATATATTTGAAGTCCATATACACAGACCCAAAAATTCTGTCCCAAGAAGTAATCTGTTAACATCCTGGTATAAAATCTCATATCTCAAACTTAGAAGTAAAGTTAAAAGAAGAATCTGGAAAAAAAGAGTCTTTACTAAGAGAAAGAAAATATTTTGTGGACATTAGAAGAGAGATTTAAGGTAAAAATGAAATAAATGCTTTATGTGGAGTGTACTTTCATATAGATGCATGAAAAAGTTAAAAACCAATTGGAAGCCTTTGAAATGTAGTCATGGAAATGGAAGAAAAAATCAGTTGGATGAATAAATAACAAATGAAAAAATTTTGAAAAGAATAAATGAAAAAAGAAAATTTATTGAGGAAATTAGAGATAGAAAGAGACACTGAATTGTACATATACTAAAGAAGAAAGAATATTTTAATTAAATACATTTTGGAGAAAGTGGTATGTGGAAACAAGAAAAAAGGATGAGAAAGATTGATCTTGCTAAATGATATAAGATCTGGAAAGAGATATGTGGATTTTAAGTTCTAGCAATGAAGATAATGAGTGGAGAAATTGTTGAATCTATGGTGTGACTGCTCTCTGGACCTGTGCATAGGACAGAACACACACACTACATTCAATATTGAAATTATTGCTCAGTAATGAACTTTAAGCATTGGAAGTATAATTTTTTGGTGTACATTATATAAAAAGTCTCAGCAATCTGTCCCTATTGTTGATTAGTTTGACTGTAATGAATCATGTTAAAATAATCTTTAGAATTAATAAACCTGCTTTCTGATTTAATATTTAATAAATATATTTATATAAGTATATATAAATATATTTTATGATACAGTAATAGCATATTTTCATGCCTTGTTTTTAACATCATTTTTAAGTTTGGACTAAATAAACATGAAAATGGTTTTCAGAAGCTTACAATTTTTTTGCCCAGAAGTCAGCTTGAAAGCAATCTCATCTTATTATCAAATTTTGGTTAATAAATTTAACTCTTTCTAGCTTGAGGATGCAACAAAGACAGTAGCGGTTGGTTCATAAGCACTGTGGCATTGCAGTACCCCAAGAAAAAAATGTAATGATTAAATTTGGGTATGAATATATCAATAATATAATGAACATTTAATATTTCAGATAATTATTATGTAAATACAACCAATTAAACAATTTTAAAAAAATAATTATTTGAAGTGATGTTAGACACTCAATTAAACAATTTTAAAAAATAATTATTTGAAGTGATGTTAGACACTATATCCAAAAAAGCTGCTAATTATGGCAATGCCAGAAATGTCATATTCTGTGAATTTCAGCAAGTTTCACCAAGATTCGTTTGTTTTTATCAATGCGCCTAACTAGCATCATTGGAACTTCTCACTTCTACTGTGTCAATAGTTATTTGAGTGTGGTATGTTTAACTATTCTGGTTTCTTTTTAAAGCAAATAAATTTTTGTTGCTTTCATTTAACATATAATTATTTATTACAGTAAACATAACAAAATAATAAAAGAAATATTATTTTAAATTTTTATCACAATGGGAATTAGTGTTGAATATGGTAAAAAAATTATATTTTCCCAATTGTCATTACATGAAAAAATTGAAATAAAAAATAAAGGGCAATCTACTCCAGATATTATTATTTGTCAAACAGCACGTTTGTATTGTCGTGAAATTAGGAATGCTCTGTTTTGTTTTCTTTGCACACTCTTACCAGTGATATTGTAATAGAGCACCCCTGCTTAAAAATTTTATAAGCCCCCACAGAACAAAGATAAAAATCATTCAAATTCTTATCACCAGACAATTGGAAAGCCTGCTGAGAACAAGCTTTTTTTCCACTCTTCCTCTATGAAGAGCTGATGAAAGACCTTTACTATGCATGAACTATCTAATGGCTCTTTTATCCACTGATTTATATTGTAACGGTCCACATTCCCTTAAGAAATGAAGGTGAATGCATCTAACTATAGTTGGACTTAGGGTCTTCATATAGAATGCTATGAATGATGTGATAAAAATTAAATCCATAATTGTATCTATTTCAAATAATATAATTTAATATCTAAATATTAAATATGGATACAACTTAGATCAGTTCAATCAATTTTCACCTCTCTTGATTATTCCGTTATGCTCAGTATTCAAACTCAGGGTGAATTTTGCACATAACTCTCTTTAGGGGTCCATCAATATCCTGTAGTGATAATAATACTTAATATAATCTCAATAGATTCCCAGAATTATTTTCAACCAAGTTATTGTGATATTAAGTTAGGATATATATATATATGGGTATGTGTATTCAATCTTATTTTATTATAAATAAAAAATAAATATTGAATACAATAACTTAGAGGGAACCGTAGTGTTAATACAATATGTTGGAAGTCCTGGAAATGAAGTATTTAATCAAAATGACTGGCAAACTTCTGACAGACATACTACATAAGTATCATACATTTTTAATTGAAAACAAATACATTCTATTAAAATCTAAATAGATACATACTAAGAAACAAATGCATTCATTTATTAAAATTTCTCTTTTTGAATTATTCTCTAAAAAAAAAAAATGCTGCCATCTAGGTATTTAAGTTAGAACTAAAATTAATTAAAAGATAGTTAAGATTTAGCGTTTGCTATCAAAAGAATGCAAGTCCATCAAATAAAAACAAATAGCTGTTATTAAATCCCTTCAATCCCCATAGAAATTCCAATGCTAATTAATTAAAATCTATAACAAAAAAATTAATAATGCTTTTTCTAAAAATCCACTTTTTCTTGGCATTACTTTCACATTTTGTAATTTCAATTATTAGATAGTTTTAACTGCCTACTAAACATCTTTGCATCTGTTTTTTCCTCTTTATTTACATTTATTAATTACATAAATAAAGAGAAAATAAGACAACAGATTGGAAAAGGACTTCTTGGTGACAAATTATCAGATGATCACATTGAATAAAAATACTTTGCGAGACTCAAATATAATATATATTTTTTAGATTTATTTAATACATGTGATGGAAAAAGATGAAAGAATATAGTATTTATATTCTCAACATCTAAAAGACATTACTGTAACACTATGATTATATTCATAAATAAACAAACATAATTTCATGATATTAAAAACTCTTAGAATAGTTCGAAGTCATTTATTATCTATCAATGGACAACAATCTCTATTCCTTATATTTACCAATTAACTCCTTATTTGATTAAATCAGTTTATTTAGAAAACATGACTATTTGGATATGAAATGTTTATTCATAAATTACATTGTAATAAACAATCATCTAATGTTTTTATCATAGTTTTATTTAACTCTATAATTATGATGGAGTTGTATTTCACCCAGTCCAGATATTAGGAGCTTTACAAAGTTATTACAAAAAAGAAAAAGGGTATTAATAAATATGCCAATATCAAATTTTTTTCTCACTAATATTATACTATTTAGTATAAGCCTTATTAATCAATAGATAACAAAGAGTAGTGCTTAATGGTACCTATCTACTGCTACTATCCAATATCACTAGACAAGTTTTTAGTTTATAGCTTTCATCAATGAGGAGATTTGGATCTGGAAACAGTTCACCTAGTGCTTTTGGATTTAATGTACCTTTCTACTAACATCTATATTTTACCTTTTTGTTTCACTATGAAGTTTTCAATTCAAACTTAAAAACATTAATGTTCTCAATCTAAAGTTGAACTTAGGTTTTAATGATTGTAAGCACTTCTATTTCTTGACCATGATTGGTATAAAGTGAAGACATTCCATGGAATCAGTTTATGTTATGCTGACTAATATAAAATACTTTTTCTTTCATCACAGCTCTGAAATTTATGCTAGTGATATAACTGTGACGAGTGAAACAATTTGCTGAAATCATGTGATGTCTTATTTAAAATGTTTCAATACTTACAAAATGTTAAAAATCATTAAGTAAAAAGTAAATAATGCTGAAGGCATTCAATTATATTATACTAATTTACTTACAGATTGTCTTTGGAAAGCTCCTGAAGTTTTAAAATCGTCACCACATGTTGGAAGTCCTGAAGCTGATGTTTATAGTTTTGGTATTATTTTACAGCAGTTAATAACCAATTCAACACCATACTTTTGTGAAGTAGGGAATGAAAATCAAGGTAGGTACTTTCTATCTATCTATCTATCTATCTATCTATCTATCTATCTATCTATCTATCTATCTATCTATCTATCTATCTATCTATCTATCTATCTATCTATCTATCTATCTATCTATCTATCTATCTATCTATCCATTTATCCATCCATCCATTTATCCATCCATCTATCTATCTATCTATCTATCTATCTATCTATCTATCTATCTATCTATCTATCTATCTATCTATCTATCTATCTATCTATCTATCTATCTATCTATCTATCTATCTATCTATCTATCTATCTATCTATCTATCTATCTATCTATCTATCTATCTATCTATCTATCTATCTGTCTGTCTATCTATCTATCTATCTAACATAGTATTATTTCTATATGTATGTACATAAATAATATTACATTCGACTTATAGCACTGAAATTGTAATAAGTGTGAAAACAGAAGCTTTTTTTATGTATTTAAATACAAGATCTTCTGAAAAAGTTTCCATAGGAACATTGCTGTTTAGAAAAATAAATTCAAGTACTAAAAACTTATAAACAAAATTAATTGCATTTCAAATATTCACAATAATATTGTTAACTTGGGATTGTTTTATGTTCCAAGGCAGAGCCATGAAATAATCATATCAACGAAAAGGCGAAATCACGAATGAAATGTAAAGAAATAAAACTTACTGTTTTATGCAATTGAAATTATATGAAAGGGTGCTGCAGTATTAATAATTTATAGAATAATAATTCCATATATCTTACCGATATCTGTGTGTTTATTGTTTACAGTTTTAACACATAAATTATTTTATATATTGAAACAAGCCTAAGGTGTTACTACCCTTTTTAAATATATACAATTTTTTATAAGAATGTATAAAGATTTAACCCCTGAGGTTGAAGGTTGTTACAAAATACTATTTTTAAACTCAATATTCTAACTAATGATGGACAGACTGAATATTCAGTCATTTTTCCTAACCATTATTCCCATGAAACAAGTCTAACTAATGAGAGAGTTTATGCCTTACCAGAATAGATATTATTTATTTCAATAAAAGATACATATCATGCTTCAGATTAGGGCGCCAGCTTTAACACATCTGTAGGTTGGGTTCAAATCTCTCCTCAGCTTTTTAGATGTTAGTCACTTTGTTTACTGACTACTAGCTCAAAAGAAAACATTGTAATGTGTCACAGGGTTGTGTGTGTGTGTGTAGTAGCTATACTTAACTATATTTGAAATGAGAGAGATAATCACTTAAAATAATATAAAAACAATAAAACAACATTTATTTACCATGTTTACACATCTTATACGATCATCATCATCATCATTATCAACCATTATCAATCCACTGCAGGATGAAGGTCTCTCCAAGTTTAATCCATCTTCTTCGATCTTTAGCTTCTCTTCTCCACATCACCCCTGCACACTTTCTTATTTCATCCATCCATCTCACATGTGGTCTCTTTCTGGGTCTTTTACAATCTCTTGGAATCCAGTTTAAAATTTCAATTGTCCATCTATTATCATCTCTTCTAGCAATATGTCCAGCCCAACTCCACTTCAATCTTTTAATTTTTTCAATGAGGTCAGTAACACCTGTTTGTTCTCTTACCCATACATTGCATTTTCGATCTCTTCTTGTTACTCCCAACATACATCTCTCCATACTTCTTTGAGTGGTCTGAAGTCTCTGTATTGCTCTTCTATTGAGTGTCCAAGTGTCAGATCCATAAGTAAGAACTGGTAAAACACATTTGTTAAAAACCTTCCTTTTCAAACACATAGGCATATTTCCTTTTAGTATCAAGTTATTTCTACCAAAAGCACTCCAACCAAGTTTAATTCTATGATTAATTTTCTCCATTATGTCTCCATCTGTATTAATAATCTGACCAAGGTATTTGTAACTGTTAACTTCTTCTAATTCATCATAATCAATCTTTATTTTCATATTTTAAGCAAATTGATTAAACATTACTTTAGTCTTTTTAACATTTATCTTTAGTCCTACTTTCCTACTTTCATCTGATAACTCCTGCAACATTTCCTGCAGCTCTGAAGCATTATTTGCAAAAACAACTACATCATCTGCAAAATCTAAATGACTTAAATAATCTTCATTTACTTTTACTCCTTTAGTTTCCCATTTTAATCCACAAAATACTTCTTGCATCACTGCTGTAAAAAGTTTTGGAGATATGGAGTCACCTTGTCTTACACCTTTCTCAATGTTGACTTTCCCAGTATCATTATGTAATCTAATTGTTGCTGCTGCATTTTTATAAATATTCTTTAAAATATGACAATATCCTGGATCTATACCTTGATGATCCAATGCTTTAATCACTGAAGAAATGTGTATAGAATCAAATGCCTTTTCATAATCTACAAATCCAAAACATAATGACAACTCATATTCATTTGTCCTTTCTATAACTTCTCTCATACCTGAATATGATCTACTGTACTAAAACCACTTTTAAATCCAGCTTGTTCTCTTGGTTGGTGGTATCCAATGTTCTCTGTAGACGAGTTGTAATTATCTTGGTAAAAATTTTATATAAAACTGATAAAAGGCTGATAGGTCTGTAATTTCTAATATCTTCTTTATCACCTTTTTTAAATATTAATATTATTACTGCATTCTTCCAATCATCCGGTACATCTTTATCATTTAGACATTTAGTATATAACTTTGCTAAAAAAAATTCTGTTTCTTCACCTGCTTCTTTTAATATATCAATTATAATTCCATCATTACCTGGAACCTTTTTTTTCTTCATACATTTAATTGCATTTCTCACTTCTTCATTTAAAATTCTGGGCAATTCGGATACTTAGAAATAAATCGAATACGTAAACAAAGTAAAATATACCTACACATTTAAGCAAGTATGTATTCGTATCAGAGAAAATTTCATTTATTTAGATTGCATTTAACTTATGAGATTTGATATGCATATAATTATTATCATTTAATTATAATAATATACATGCAGATTGGAAAATACAATAGTCAAATGTGTTTAAAAATACATATATACAAGCAACAAAGATTACAAATTATAAAATTATTATATAAAAGCCTTTTTCGGCAAATTATGTTTTTTTTGCCCTTTTTAATATGTGTCCACGATTTAAAGCACATACAACGACATCTATATCAATACACGAGAGAAGACAAATAAACAAATGGATATCTGACACGATCTATCATGTGATTTCCCCCCTCAATTCTACTACAAAATTACTCTGTTATATATATTGAATGGATATATATTCACATATATTAATTAATTAATTATCCATTCTTTATCCATTAACCACTTATTATTTAACTTAACGGATGTTTTGTATATATTCATATTGGAAAATATCGGTTAATCGGACAAATGGATATATATATATCAAAGTTACAATAAATAATATCTATTATTAACTGGACAAGAAAACAATTCTAAATTCTATGAATTTATCTTTCTATATAATTGTGTGTGTCTCTAAGTCAGATCTATCTATCTATCTATCTATCTATCTATCTATCTATCTATCTATCTATCTATCTATCTATCTATCTATCTATCTATCTATCTATCTATCTATCTATCTATCTATCTATCTATCTATCTATCTATCTATCTATCTATATAGATTAATCTATCCATTTATCTATTTATATATTTATGTGGTTTATATCTATTTATTTGCTTATCTATATATTTATCTATTTGTTTTACTATTTATCTATTTATAAAACTATATGCTACAATTTGTGTACGTATATATATATATTACAACGCTTGTCTGTCTACTTAATGTCTATTGATTATGCCTTTTCATCTGCTTATATGTTTTTGTTATTTGATATCTATTTTCTTGTTTATATGTATGTATTTGTCTGACTATTATATTTATCTATATTTATTAATCTACTTTGCTACCTATTTATTTAAATATTTATCCATTTAAATGTTTATCAGTCTCTGTATCTATTTATCAATTTTTCTATCTATTTCTCTATCAATCTATATATCTTCTATATATCTATTTACTTGAATGTCTATCTGTTTGTATGTATGTTTACCTGCTTGTCTATCTTTCTATTTATATATCTCTCACATCTACATATATAAATAATAAATTTACAGCCCATGAAATAATTGAAATGATTACGAAAAATAATAATACACCATACGGGCCAGAAATGATCAAAGATTCAAGCTGTGACGAATTATTTTATGAAATATTGGAAAAATGTTTGCTAGAAAATCCTAAATGCAGACTGACATTTTTAAAAATATTAACTCTTCTAAAGAAGAAAAGAAAGTAAGTTTAAAATTATTTGTTTTTCTTATAAATAATTTTTCTTTTTCATTTTTTTATTAATTGATATTTTTGTAACATTTATTTTTACTTTTTACAGTTATGGGATTATTTATGGTGATCTGATTTATATATAAATGTGAGATTGTCAGGCAATGTATTAATTCCTAAAGATATGCTAGTAAAAGTTAATTCAAATATTTCTTGATAGATTTCACTGGTGAATACATGACAGCAGAACAAGAGTTATATCTGGAATTACATACTTTTTATTTATTTTCAACCAAACCTGCGACCTTCAGAAAATACGGCTAGCATATAGCTCAGAATTATTAGATTTTATTTCAAATATTGTAATAAAAGAAAACTACAATAATACTCGTTTTTTATAATAAATAATAATTACTCTTCTCCATTATGTATGATCAACATATTGATAGATGTATTTTATTTTGGATTTTTATTTATTGCTGAATTAAAATAAGCTTCTCTTTAATTTCTATATTTTCATTTCTTCAGTAAACAAAATTATCTAAAAAATAAAATATTAACTTGGTAAATAAACTAAAGCAAATATATAAATAAAAATAAACAGAAGAATCTTGACAATAACAAAATCTTCATATAATAATATTTAGAAATCAAAAAATAATGATTATTGAAATAAGTATCTTCCTAAAGCATAATAACTTCAAATAATTGAAAGTCTAAAAAATTTAAATTGGATTTATGATTATTAAAAAATCAATAAAATATATGAAGAATAGTTTTGACATATTAATGGAAAGTGTATTGAATGTCAACAAATTTTTACTTAACATTTTTTTAAAAAAAGTTCGCTAAAATTCAATAAAAACAAAATATATATCTATATATTTACAAGTGAAGTTTTAATAATTATAAAAATAAATAATAAAAAGATAAATAGATTTTATATAAACTTATTATTTCATTTTCACATTACAAATAAAAGATGTTTTCTTCCTTTTATCTCTGTTCAATGTGACTAAACCATACCTATAGAATTTGTACTGCTTAGAAATAGTACTCCCCCCCCGAATAATTTTTTAATCCCAGAAATTGCTGTCATCTAGTTGTTATACTTAGAATTAATAATTCTAAAAATCATATTCTAATTAAAATATCTGTTGTTAAAAATTGAAAATAAATTCTATTCATTATAGCAGACATTATACTAAGATATATACACACTGAGTTTCCAGAATTATCAAGCAAAATGTCAAATTTCTGGAATTTGCTATTTATAATTGACTTGAAATTAATCCTACAATACACTATTTAAATTACTTATACCATTGATTAAATTCCATATCATATGGTAGCATTTATTGTCTAGTCATAATTCTCAGAAAATACTTTAAATTTTTACAATCATCAGTTTTAATTATTTAGGATAATTCCAGTTTTATTTAATTAACATATTTTATTTAATTTTCAATATGCATAAATTGAGAAATAAACAGTGCACATATTTAAATATAAAATTAACTTTGTATATTGTAATGAATATATAAATTCAATCTTCCTTTTCTTTTTAAAACTTGTCTTATTCCAAACTATAATTTTCTTTTTCTTCCATACAACATTTCAACTACATTCTGTAGTCATTATATAATAATAATAATAATAATAATAATAATAATAATAATAATAATAATAATAATAATAATAATAATAATAATAATAATAATAATAATAATAATAATAATAATAATAATAATAATAATAATAATAATAATAATAATAATAATAATAATAATAATAATAATAATAATAATAATAATAATAATAATAATAATAATAATAATAATAATAATAATAATAATAATAATAATAATAATAATAATAATAATAATAATAATAATAATAATAATAATAATAATAAATAAAAATAAAAAACAATTTTTTTAGGTATTTTAATAGGAGATATAATACATTAATTTGCCCTGTTTATAAAAGGAAACAATGTTTGGGTGAGTTAATAAATGATTATGATAAAATTGATATTTTAGAATGTATAAATTCAGTATATATAATTAAATGTACGGATTGTGATAAAAGTAATGTAAATATGACTTATATAGGAACAAGTAAGAATAAATTAAAAATTAGATTAAGGCAGCATTTATATGATAAAAAATCTGCTATATATATTCATAAAAAGGAATTTAAGCATGAAAATTTTGATATAAGGCCATTGGAATGCGTTAAAGATTTTAAAGAGAGAATAAAAAAAGAGGAAGTATATATAGATCAGTATAAACCAGTATTAAATAGAATGTTAATAAATAAGGATAAAAAATAAGATAATATAGCAATAATATATAAAAATAAAAAGGGGGAGGGGTATAAAAAGAATGTTAATGGGTAAAGATTTAGAGAATAGATAATAAATTTGTATAAGAAGAGTATTAAATTATAAAGGTATTTAAAATAAATAATTAAAGATAGGGAAGGAGGTAAATAATTGTATTTGTAGATTATAATAATATTATGATTTTATTTGAATATTATATATTTGGAATGTATTATTTTTTTATTTTATTTGTGTTATTATTTTTGTTTTTTTATTTTTATTTTTTTAATTATTATTATTATTATTATTATTATTATTATTATTATTATTATTATTATTATTTTTAAGGAAACTTGATAATGACTACAGAATGTAGTTGAAACGTTGTATGGAAGAGAAATAAAATTATAGTTTTGAATAAAACAAGTTTTAAAAAGAAAAGGAAGATTGAATTTATATATTTATTATCATGGAGCTATAATTTAAAAAGAAGTGAAAAGTTGTGTATATAATTATATATATTGTAATTATTATTCTCATTCATCTACAATACTATTATACGACAAACAATAGTAATTAATCAAAATATAATAAATTTTCACTAATTAATTAATCAAAAGGAATATGACTATCAAACAAGTGACCATATACATGGCAGAATTTTCTTATTAATAATCATGAGCAATAATCAGACTGAACCCACATCAATGACTAATATTTATGACATTGAGCTATGGGTCATTATCATTATTCTCTCCACATTAAAAGATATTATTCTATGACTAAGTAAAATAGTTTCCTTGGAATCCAGATGAAAAGCACATGGACAGAAAGACTATTAATTATAACACTAATTTAAATTAACAATAAGAGCAATATAAGTTTATATTTACATATTTATATCAATGTCCTAGTATGGAGAAAATGCATGACAGACAATCTTTCTATTTGTAATAATTTATAAAAGTTATATTCAGTTAACTATTTTATTTTCTGTTGAGCTCAATTTTCTTTCCCAGTGGAATAATTTTAGTCAATATATATGGCCATAATGTTCCTCATTTAATGTTTCCAGTTTATCAGTGTTTTATTTCCATTAAGTTTTTTTAAAGAGTGGCTTTTTGTGACTGAGGAATCAAATCTACAGAATGTATTAATCCATTTATTATAGGTTATTTCTTCTGACAAACAACTAGATGAATGGCAGGTCTGCTTGTGCATATTATATCTTAGCATTTATACTTAATTTTAGTTTCTAGGTTAAAGGCATCATTTTGTTAACCATTAAGTCATTTTTTAAGCTTCATAATGAGTTAAATAAATGGAAAGTTCAGAGAGAAGCACTCTGAAGCTGTACTCCTGTAATTGCATTATATCACATAAGTAAGAATTAAAATGTTTCTGACTTCCATTAGCAGCATGAAGAAGAGATGAAGTTTTTTCCAGCCTAATGTGAAAAGCACTGATCTAAGAGCTTTTTCTTTAAGCATTTTGTAACTGGTTTCTATAACAACTTAGTATTTTAAAATAGTTAATTTTATTTTCAATTATAAAATAAATAACTTTTATTTTTTATAATTATTAATATTATTTCTTTTTATGACCTTGTTAATAATTTATTTTATATACATGATTTTTATATCATTTTAAAAGACATAATATATATATATATATGTGCAATTTACAAAAAGCCATATATGTAAACTATGTCATAAAGGTTATACTATATTAATAAGTATTTTGATATATTAATAAATAACTGAGATTTCCATCATTAATTAAGTAATAGTTTTAACAAGGCTGTAAACCTTAGCAATGAGCGTCTGAAAAAATCGTCACTAGGGACCTCCTGATAAAGATAGTGACTTTATTTGTTGCAGCAAATTTAACAAATAACTTTTTAAACGTGAATGTAATTGTAGGTAATGACTTTTTATGAAATCACCAATATAAAATATAAAACTATTTCAAAAGTAAATGTTATGGATTTCAATATAAGTAAAAATAATAATTTATAAAGTGTATTTTCTATGTCATTATTTTAAAATAAGTTTATGAAATATAAATACATACAATGTGCATAACTGCATGAAAGAATTTGATAACTGAAAGAAAATTCTTTGATTATTTATTGAGGCCTTAAGCTAAATGAGTAGTGCAAATTTCTTAAGACCACTCCGATTGTCATTTCTGTTGTTGTTACTATATGATTACTTATATAATAAACAGACATGAATGCCCTACTCCCTAACATGCACCTGCAAGTGTGGGGATTTATTGGCTTTTTACTTCTGTTTAAGATCAAAAAATATCATGGTTTTTTTCCTCAGTGGCCTAATAATTCTTAAGTGAAATATTAGTTCAGTTTTCTAGATGGTAGAAGGAATGTATGCATAAAAATGCATTTTGCAATAGATATTTGCAATAATAACAAACAAAACTAAATTCCAATAGGTACCAGCTATGATAGCAGTTGGTGGCTGTATGTGGAGAGTGGAAAAAATTTCCTGATTGTGAATACAGGCTGCCATTCATTGATGGCCATTTTATTTAAGTGCTTATAACTGCAGATCACTTTAGAATAAAAAAAGATTGCACACATTGGAAGAACTATCTGATATTAAATGGAACATTGTTGGATTTTATGAAGTTAGAAGAAAAGATGAAGGGACAATTTATTTAAAAAGTAGGCATAATGTAATACACTGCAAATGCACAAATATTGAAAACACAAGTGGAGTTGAAATTTATTGTAAATAAAAAGTAGAAGAACATTATTGTAGATATTAATGGTACATCAGACAGAATGACAAAGGGAAGATACAAAATGCTGATAATTAAAGTTTATGCATCAACAAGTTTTCATTATGAATAAGTCGAGAATTTTTACATGGATATATAAAAGGCTTTTAATCAAACTAAAGAATATTGTAAAATTGCCATGGGAACATTTAGTGCTAATAATAGAAAGTTATGTTAGTAATTTTGGTTATGGTGATAGAAAAAGAATAACTATATATTATTAATTATTTACTTATATATATATATATAATGGACATAGAACCATCCAAATGAAAGTACAGTGAAATTGGATTAATTTAATAACCAGAAATTAGTAGTTCACAATTATAATGTTTTTAATAGAATCAATACAGGAAATGGTCATAAATTATTGTGATATAAGATATATATGCTAATGCAAAACTAGAGAGAGAAGAAAATTAAAAAAAAAAAAAAAACAAGATTAACAGTTGATGTTTCTCACCTTCACAAACACTCCAATGAATTAAAATAAAAATTTGCAAATCATTAAAAATATTAACAGCTATTGAAGTTGGTTCAAATTTGAAAGGAATTAATAGGAAGATAATTTATTTTTTTATTAAGAACTACAGCAAAGAGTAGCAATTTATCCATCAATTTTCTATTGAGAGAAGAGAATGCGTAAGAACAAAAAAAAAGAAAATTTTTAAAAATAATCCATTAAGAAGAATTGAATATCTACAATTTTATAAAGTAATATGAAAAAGAATTAATAAAGATGGGAAAAATATAATTATGAATTAAAAGGAAAATGGTAGAAGCATTGATGTTGGTTGGATAATTATTTCTGCAATAAGAAGAAAAGGTGGAATCATTATTAAAAAGACATGACGTCATGAAATGTGTGAAAGAGTTCTATAAAGAATTGTTTATTAATAATAAGGATTAAGAAAAAATATACTTATAGTTACTGCATCTTCAAAATTGTCAGCATTTTATTTAAAGAAATAAGTCATATAATTAATAAATTCTATGAGAAAGAAGAAAGTTCCAGGAAATAATGGATTTACTATTATAATCTTAAAAAAAAATAGGAAAAGGAATAAAAAAATGGCTAAACATCACATGATCATCATTTCCTATGCTTACAGAAGCTGATAAGACAGAGGTAAAACTCTCTATAGAGTACTGCCATACAATAGAAGCCAGAGGAATCAATAGATATAAGAAAGTTTGGGTATAAAATCCCTATCCAATGCTTATGCATCTAACATCCCCACATTAGGACTTTCATCAGTGAGGAGTCTTGGATCTGAGAGTATGGACTTATTCATACAAAAAGCACTCTTTGTTTGAATAAATCCATGTTTCAACATTTAATATCTCAAATACTTTTTTGGGGGCTGATTGGTTGATCTCATACATGTGTTCATATAGGACATAGTTGACTTCCTTAATGTTGGAAGTGATTTGATATTTGTATATTTATTTCCATATAGCTTTATGCATTGGAATTATAATCAAATTAACACAGACTTAAATAATTATAATTAATTTAAGATCATATGATGTGATTCTGCTTAAGAATAATGATGTATTTCAAAATTTATATTATACTTGGGTATATTTGTAACATAATTAATTTCATTTTTGCAGTATATTTGTTATTATATATAAGATCTAGTCGCTAAAACACGACAATCTTCATTGGTTACTGAAAACAATATGTGATTGACATACAGTAGTAATAAACACACATGGGATTTTTATATGTTTTCTTACTTCAGCTATTTTATAAGAACTTGAATCAGAGATAAATTTGAGTTAGTTCATGTGTTTATGCATAAATTAAAAAAAACATATATATTAATCTTTAATTGAGCCATTAAACCTTATATTTGGGTTTAGATTATTTGTGGTTTGATAAGTGAATGGAAAAAATGTTTATGAATGTGTGTGAAGTGGTTAGTATGAAAATTATGAGTACAAAATGTCTGATGTTTGTAAATCAAAGTATTACATATGTTATTTTAACCATTATAAAGTTGCTGCAGGATAAAAGTCTCTCCAAGTTTAATCCAATTTCTCTGATTTCCACATTACACTAACAAATTTCATTATTTCATCCACCTCTTACGTGTTTTACAATAAATTTTGGGATCCAATTTAAGACATTAATTGATCATTCTGAAGCTCAATCATGGCCCAACTTTATCATTCTGATGATCATATTTCTTATAAACGCCCAAGCAATCAGCCACTCTACTAATATTATTATTAGAGATAATGAACCGGTATGGTTTAGTGCAATGGGTGAATGGTAGATCTTGCCGTCATAGACAACATATATATGACTTACAGTTTCGGAACCTTTTATGATTTCTGTCAATATTATATTCAAATAATATTATTAGCGGAATATAAAACAAAGATAAATGAAATTATTAGCACCAAAATGACAGGTTAAAGACACCCCCCCCCGCCCGCCCGCGCTCGTCAGATGATTAAACTGACATCCAAGCTCGCTTAATTTTTGATTCAGTATCGTTAAAAAGAATAATAAAATGAATTAAGAATTCCTTTTTTTAATTTTACAAGTTGAAAGAATAGATTGTATATTTCTTGCTATTTTTTAAAAATTTTCCAGTTTATATAGACAGAGGTAAATGCTTAAATGCTGCAAACTGGCGAGTGAAGTCATATTTAGTCATTTAAAAGTGCCTATCTATAGCTATATAATGACTTTGACGTCAAACATTCATTGTCTGCGATGTCAATTTCATTCTTTAATCGATAATTTGCTTTATACAACTCATTTAATCGAACCATTCACTCATGTTTCAGTTTAATTTTATGGAGAACTCTCTCTGTTTTTAAATGATTAAGTGCAAAAGTTTGCTTACTAAACTGTTCTGCCATCTATGGGTAATATCGTGAACTTTATTACAAAACTGAAGTTATGAAATTGTGTTAGTGAAGGTCGAAGTTAAATAATTCAAAAATACAATAGAAGAAAACAGCAAGAAATATTGAAACACCCGTTGGTTGAAATTTATAATGTTAATAAAATTAAAATATGGCTGAAGATGTGTGAATAAATTTTTTTTATAAAGTGAGTAAAAATAATTCTTAAATATTTGTAGGGAAGGTCTGAATGATAATAATTAGTATATCTAATATCATGATAATGTCTTGGATTTTAAATTTGCGTGGGATTTGAATTTATTTTTTCAAACTCTCCCCACTTGGCAGTTGGGTAACATGGTGAAAGTATCAAATATTAAAATTAATACAATGATTAACTGCTATTATATTAAAAAAAAACAATTTATTTAAAAAAAAGCATTCATATTTTTTTATTACTTCAAAGCATGTAAAGTCTGTCCTTTTGGGAAAATAAAAATGAAAAGAAAAGAATTGTCAGGGGTTACCTAATATTCCCCGAGGTAACCATTATTATTTATAGTGCTGTTAATAATAACAACAACAACATTAATAATAATATTATAAGTACGCATCAATTGCAAACAATTCTAACATAGCTGTACCATTATCCACCTTTGAAAATCTGGACCCTCTACCCATGGATCTCATACTTAAATCTCATCAAAAGCCTTACACAGTCTCCATCCCTAACACAGCTAGATTCAATGTCTGACCAACCTATCCAATTTAACAATCACAACCAATTTTAACAGTTATATCACTGTCACTCCTCTGAAATACCCCTCTATTCAAATGCACCAGAAAACAGGATTACTATAGTTAACGGAATATCTTCACCAATTATAAAAACCAATCCCACCATGCCTCCTAACCATACCAACACATTCCCAATGAAAACAAAAGAAAACTTTATTTCCCAAATAAAATTTACACCCTAAAGAGTGAAAAAGAACTGACATTAATTTAATATCAGTGTCTGCAGATCTCACAAACAATTGCCACACTGCCACAAAAATCATTAGTCCCTAACATATGTTACCTAGGCAACCCAACCATATATAAAACTAAAACTGGTTAGTATGTACAAATACAGCAATCCAGAGCATATAAAATTAATGTGATTTTGTGTAAATCAATAAATCAACATTTACATAGTTAAACCTACAACTACAGATTGCCATGTAACCACAGCCATCCAAGCTATGTAAAACCCTTATTACTAATCCATAGCACGTAAAAAGGTCTATTCTCATGTAAATCAACTTTTACATATGTGCACCTATAATTACAAATTGCTTATGTATGTCACAGCAATCTGAGCTATATAAAACCTGTGTAACTAATCCACAACATGGGAAAATTTACGTGTAAATGAATAAAGCAACTTTAATATATGCAAGCCTATAACTTCAGATTGCCCATGTATACAGCAATCCAAGCTATGTAAAACCCTTGTAATTTTCTAAGATAAATAAAGCTTTTCATTGAAACATCATCATCATCATAATAATAATAATAATAATAATAATAACAACAACAACAACAACAACTAAAAAATTTAAAGCAAATGAAAATATTAATATTCTTAAATTAATATGAATGTTTGCATGAATGAAATTCCTACAATACTTATGTGAGAATACTTTATGATCAGTTAATAGGTACATCATCAGAAAAAGTCTTCAGGCTTGTTGTCATCATATCAGTCATTTTAAACATTTGATACCTAAATATAAAGTAGGGGGAAATAATCAAACAAAAATTAAAGCAGGTGTTTTTTAAAAAAACATTTTTTTTATTTCATCAATGTTGTTTATTTGTAAATTGAGTTTGTCTAAATTTGATGTAATTATTTTGCTGTTAGTAATAGTAATAAACACGTAATCACTTTTAGGAAATTTGTTTTAATGTTATTTGTTATTTTAATATTTGCTATTGGTTTTTATTTTTTATGTAGAGACAAAATAACAGTGATGTTGACCTCTGATTGTTTATTTATCTATATTGCTATCTATTTATCTGTCTTTCTATTTGCCTGCAAGTTTTTGCATCTATCTATCTATCTATCTATCTATCTATCTATCTATCTATCTATCTATCTATCTATCTATCTATCTATCTATCTATCTGTCTATCTATCTATCTGTCTATCTATCTATCTGTCTATCTATTTATCTGTCTATCTATCTATCTATCTATCTATCTATCTATCTATCTATCTATCTATCTATCTATCTATCTGTCTGTCAGTCTGTCTGTCTGTCTGTCTATCTATCAATCGATCTATCTATCTATCTATCTATCTATCTATCTATCTATCTATCTATCTATCTATCTATCTATCTATCTATCTATCTATCTATCTATCTATCTATCTGTCTGTCTATCTGTCTGTCTGTATATCTATCTATCTATCTATCTATCTATCTATCTATCTATCTATCTATCTATCTATCTATCTATCTATCTATCTATCAATCTGTCTGTCTGTCTATCTATCTATCTATCTATCTATCTATCTATCTGTCTATCTATCTATCCGTGTATCTATCTGTCTCTGTCTATCCATCCATCTATCTATCTATCTATCTATCTATCTATCTATCTATCTATCTATCTATCTATCTATCTATCTATCTATCTATCTATCTATCTATCTACCTACCTACCTACCTACCTACCTACCTACCTACCTATTGTAATGGCATAAAAATGAATCAATCATTTATTACTAAGAAGTCTATATTGGAATAGTGCTGGATATACCATAATTAATTTATCCAATAGCACAGCATGTTTGATTATTAATTTAATAATATTATAAAGTAGCTGTATACTTCAATTAATAATTACTTTAATTAAAATAATAAATTATTTTTCTCTTCACTAATAAAATAGTAATTATAAATATGCGACTTTTTTCGCATTTGCATAAATCATAACAATCTTTATTTACAAAGCTATGAGTATGAGATTCGAACATGAAATCTTGAAAGCGCTAAGCAAACCCATTATAAGTTAGTGTAAAATTATAGCTTCACTATTTAATGCGGAAAAAAAGTCGCATATTTATAATTCTAATTAAAATACCAAATTGTACCAGCATGAAATATTAGTAAAATAATATGAAAAAAGTATAAATTATATCAATACTAATAATGTAGAAAGCTGATTTATTAATTTAAAATAAATAAATATAGTAACTTAGCATAACTTTAGTAATCAAGAAAATGTAAATAAAAAGTTTATTAAAACAAAGATAATAAATTATTAAGGTATACAAATGTTTATTTATACTTTGACTAGCTGAATATTTCATGTAAAAATAGAATTATGTAGTAGCAAAGCATAATGTGATCAATAAATCAGCACAGGCTGCCCTTGCCAGAACCTCATGAACAAATTATCTTCAGTTATCCAGATTACAGTCCAATCTAGTGATAATATCTCTCTAGGATACAGTCTATCACCTTTCTTTTCATTATCCTCAAGTAAATCCTTCCTCAATCATTTGAATTCTTCAACAACACACATGGAATGATGTTGTTTCCGTTTCTGCAGCTGTTTTACTCCTGAATCTATTCTTACATTTTATATGGGATGTTTGATGTTTCTTTTGGCATTATATAGATGAGTGAAATAAATCATTACACTTCTATGTTTTGGAGAGCAGTATTTGGTTACTATGGTGACTTTATTTAACCAGAATGCATTGCTTCATAATTTATAATAGATTTAATTTTCTTCAGTTTGTTATTTGGCATTTAGCAAATTATATAATTTTTTTTTTTTTTTACTTTATTTATCTATATAAACTGGCAATATACTTTTTTTTTCTTGCTCAAACAATAGCGAAGTTTTTATTTTGAATTATCAACTCAAAATCTGTTCAATTCTTTTAATAAACCACTAGCAATTATCAACATTCCTTATTTCAAAAGTTGATTATGATTTCTTTTAACTTTTTGCGATGTGAAAATTATATGACAGATATGGGATTTTTGAACAAATCTTCCATCTTTCCTTGCATTCTACAATTCGATCTTGAGATATTGGTTGTGTATGGTTATCTTATTCTTTGATAAATAACAAAAGATTAAAGAAATGAACTGGATTGGCTTTTATTTCACACTCAGTTTCCATTGTTTAGTATACAAGCTTTTTCCGTTTCCTTTTTAATTGCTGTGGGTGTCTATATATATATATATATTGGTTGTAGATAAAGTTAAAATTACGTAATAAAATTCTATTCTCATTTTCTAACACTTCATTGCCTAGGTGTTGACTTGTCTTTAGGTCATTGCTATGTCTACTAAGTTGAAATCATAAATCGTGACATCTAATACATTGACAAATATCTTATTATCAGTATATGTATATGTATGAAAGATCTTATTAAATGGTCTTTTTTACTTTACTTTGAAAAAGACAAATTGTTCTGTGCTAACATTATTTAATTTAAGATTTAATAAAATAAACTTTTGTTGCATGTATTTGTGTATATATGTATTTTTGCATTATAAAAAAGTTGATAGTATATATCCAACTATTTATTATCTAGTTTATGTTTTAAATGGGTTTGATTTGCTATTGCAGATAAATAAGGGCTTGTCTAGACAGGATTGTAAGCTACGCTTACAATATATATATATATAATGTTTTCACGGTTGTATGATGTAGATAAATTATAACTTTTTGGGCTGTGCCATGTCTTATTTTCCAATAAACACGATATTTCGACAGACTAGCATCCACCATTATCAAGGTTAACTTTTGAAAGAAAAATTGTTAGATCCCAAATAATAATGTGACTGTGTGCGAGAGGAGAAATGAGATTCAAGCTAAAGTAGTTCAGCATTCACAATATGAGGCTTATCAAAATGTTTATTTCCCTCAGTTTTTTCACCTATTAATTTCAAGTTAATATTAGATAAAATAAGAGGTTTCCACATAGCTGGAATATGTTGTGCTTTGTCAGCGTTATTTAAACCAGTAGGTATCTTTAATATTTCAATTGACTCTGTCATGGTTCTTAAATCATATCTTTCCAAATTAGCAAGTATTTTTGTATTGTCAAAATCAGGTTTGTGACCAATTTCTAAAAAATGGAAAGTAAAATTGATGTGCTAACTTTTTGATTAAAAGCATTTCTATGTTTCTTAATTCTGACATTTATTCATCTATTAAACTGACCCACATAGCTTCTTGAGCAGTGAAAACATGGAAATTCATAAACTCCTTGGTATTCCAAAAATATTCTGTCTTTATGTTTATATAAAAAAATCACCATTTTTTTTGCCAGTAGGAAAAGTAGTCTTTATATTAAAACAAGATAGTCTTCTACTGATTTTATCAGGAACCCCTTTAATATAAGGTAAAATTACTCTATTAAAAGAGGAATTGTCAATTCTATCCTCTTTTTTCTTTTTAGTATTAATGTTATATAAAGCCTTACATGTGATGTTTTTATTATAATTATTAAAGAGCAGAATACTTTTTGTAAGTTCTATTTCTTGAGAAAGATATTCTTTATCAGAAACATTTTTTCTGTAGCAAAAAATCTTTTCACTAGAGCTCATAATTTATCTGATAAAGAACATCTTTCTCATGAAATAGAACTTACAAAAATTATTCTACTTTCTAATAATTATAATAAAAACATCATATGTAAGGCTTTATATAACATTAATACTAAAAAGAAAAAAGAGGATAGAATTGACAATTCCTCTTTTAATAGAGTAATTTTATCTTATATTAAAGGGGTACTGATAAAATCAGTAGAAGACTATCTTGTTTAATATAAAGACTACTTTTTCTACTGGCAAAAAAATGGTGAATTTTTTTATATAAATCTAAAGACAGAATATTTTTGGAACACCAAAGAATTTATGAAATTCCATGTTTTCAGAGCTCAAAAAGCTATATGGGTCAGTCTAATAGACAAATAAATGTCAGAATTAAGGAACATAGAAATGTTTTTAATCAAAAAATTAGCACATCAGTTTTTACTTCCCATTTTTTTAGAAATTGGTCACAAATCTGATTTTGACAATACAAAAATACTTGCTAATTTGGAAAGATATGATTTAAAAACCATGAGAGAGTCAATTGAAATATTAAAGTGACCTACTGGTTTAAATAGGGCTGATAAAGCACAACGTATTCCATCTATGTGGAAACCTCTTATTTTATCTAATATTAACTTAAAATTAATAGGTGAAAATACTGAGGGAAATAAACATTTTGATAAGCCTCATATTGTGAATGCTGAAGTACTTCAAGTTGAAACTCATTTTTCATCTCGCACACAGTCACATTATTATTTGAGATCTAACGATTTTTCTTTCAAAAGTTAACCTTGATAATGGCAGATGCTAGTACATCGAAATATCGGTGTTTATTAGAAAGTAATACATAGTACAGCCCCAAAAGTTGTAATTTATATATATAAGATGAAAATAAACAAATGATGCACAAAATATCCACACCCAGAAAATAATAATGTAAATAAATATTTTATTTATCTAATAAATATATACTCATATATTCATCTAAATAATTTTATTTTTGTTAGGAAACAAATTATTTTATAAATTCATTAAGGAAACAATCCCAACAATTTATAAGTAAAACAAAAAGATTTTGTATATAAATGAAGTTGATAATATGTAAAAAAGATAAGTTCTCTCTCTCTCTCTCTCTCTCTTGCTCTTGTTGACAGAAATAGAAAATAAAGAATTAAATATCAAGATAAAAATTATATGAGTGCCAATCTTTTTTTATTACTTTGATTAATTAAAAGGTATGAAAATATTCATTAAATCCAGTTATTTTTTTAATGTGAGCACAAGACTAAATCAAGTGGTACATAAGCTCTTATCCTTGATGCATCATCCAAAATTTTTCTTATCAACTATTAGAAGCTGCTAGGAAGGAAAAGAAACAGAATCTCACAAATAAATTGCCAAGAAATCTTTTCTGTTTCAAGCAAAATAATATACTAATATTATGTGTAACTATATTCGATCTTTGAATGATAATAATTGAAAAAAAAAAGATATTCAAAGAAAGAAGAAAGTTTTTCAAACCACAGTGGTAAGATAGTCTAAAGAAAAGAAATTTAATGTTTTATTGTTTTTTAATATTGAAGATGAATAAATAAAAGATATAATGAACTATAAAATAATATAAAATGAAAAACTAAAATTTGAGATTGTCAAGTAGGATAGTATATTTTATTCAAGAATGAAACTATTTCAATGAAAGTTATATTGAAACAAATAATATCTTTTTTACACACCTGTGGGAGAAGTTATAACAAACATTGAAAGAGACAAAAGATTTGAACTTTTCTCCTGATATCCAATTTCAGAAGTATTCAAGAGGGAATTTATAAACAATACTCTATTGATTTATTTCTTTTTATTAATTATTTTATTGTTTAGTAATTTGTCTTATTGTTATTTTATGCATGGACTGAAACAAATATATTTTATAATACTTTTCCATGTTCTAAAAATGCATCAGTTAATAATATCTAATTAGTATACTATCATAATACCTTTTGTTTTATATAACACATGTTAATAGCTATACAATATTAGTTCCTCATACATGACTTTCAGAAACATCCATAGCTTTGATAACCTGCTCCCTGATATGTGAAGTTTGGAATGTATGGTTGTAGTAGCAAATGGTTGTTAATATTTGTGTAGTGGTGATTTATATATATATAATTTAAATACTAATCTTCAGTTTTACTGCTATATAATTGTCGATTATTTATTTAACAGATTATCTTTTCGACATATGTGTGTTCAGGTGTATCAGTGTTATGAGATAGTGTGGAGAGTGGTGGGTCATGTGAAAGTCTGTGCTCATACCCTGTCTATTAACAGATTACTCTAAAACTATTATTTGTTTCTGATTTTTGCTTATCTGCATCATTAGTTAGCTGCTCCATGCATAGTTACCATTACAAAATATTTATGCATCACTTGTTAAAAGTATGCAATAAAATAAAATATTGATAAATAAATTTCACTATGTATTTTAATTTATTCCATCATTTAAGTAATAAAATATTAACTTTATTAAAACATATGGTTTAATACACTAACTATTAAACAAACTGAAATTAGAAAGTCATAATTGTCATTTTATATTATGCTGTATTATCATTTATCAGTGATGTGAATCATTTGATCTTTCAAAACAATTGAAAAGTAAATAAACCTACAAAAATATGGTATGTTGGACTATTTCCATCATTTTCTGAGTGAATGTTGAATGTATAGAAAAATTTAAACTTTATTTAAACTTTCCAAATACAAACAACTTGTTAGGAATAACACACAAATAGACAATGCAGGTTAGTAATTACACAACGTTTCGAATAGTATTATTCTCCACTCGAGTAGTATTATTCTCCACTCTTCTTCAGGTGTTGCTGGTCTATATGCACAGTGACAATATTCGCGTAGAAGTTGAGCTCGCAAACTCTTGAATATTGAATTTAAGGCAAACACTCTACCAACTGAACTATTCTGTCAAAGTCATCATATAGTAGAAATTTGATATATTTATATATGAGGGTTGGCTCAAATCCTCCTGAGTCCTCCAATTTTTTTATAACGAGTCTAATTATTATTATTATTATTATTATTATTATTATTATTATTATTATTATTATTATTATTATTATTATTATTATTATTATTATTATTATTTTAAGAGCAAGATTTAAAAAAAAATTGGAGGACTCAGGAGGATTTGAACCAACCCTCATATATAAATATATCAAATTTCTACTATATGTTGCCTTTGATAAAATAGCTCAGTTGGTAGAGTGTTTGTCTTAAATTCAATATTCAAGAATCTAAAGGTGGAGTTCAACTTCTAAGTGAATATTGTCACTGTGCATATAAGCCAGCAACCAGCAACACCTGAAGAAAAGTGGAGAATAATACTACTCGTAACGTGTATTGTCTATTTGTGTGTTATTACTAACAAGTTGTTTGTATTTGGAAAGTTTAAATAAAGTTTAAAATTTTCTATACATTAGACATTCACTCATAAAATGATGGAAATAGTCCAACATATCACATTTTATAATATACCATCATTACAAACCTTCAGACAAAAATCTACAAAAAAATATTTTTTTTAGAAATATAATAAATGCATGTTTGAAACTAAACAAAGGTGATACACTATATATCTTTTTATCTATCTATCTATCATATATATATATCAAAATATTAATATATAACAAACTAACCAAAGGAAATACATATAAAAAAAAGGAAATACATATATAAGTTTTTTTGTTTAAATATATATATATATATATATATTCATTAATCTATCAATTCATTCTATTTATCTGTAGATAGCCTCCTCATCTATCTGTCTATCTATCTATCTGCCTATTTAACTACATCTGAGTTTCTATCGATCTATCCATTTATCTATCTATCTATCTATCTATCTATCTATCTATCTATCTATCTATCTATCTATCTATCTATCTATCTATCTATCTATCTATCTATCTATCTATCTATCTATCTATCTATCTATCTATCTATCTATCTATCTATCTATCTATCTATCTATCTATCTATCTATCTATCTATCTATCTATCTATCTATCTATCTATCTATCTATCTATCTATCTATCTATCTATTTATCTATTTAATTATCAATCTATCATTTTATTTAGACAACAACATTCATAGAGACATAAGCCAAAAGATTGATAAATAGGATAGATGGTGTATATATAATTGAATGAATGGACATGTAGATACAAATGTAAATATGCATATAGATAGATATAGATGAATAAATGGACAGTTAGATGGCTGGACGTTTAGATTGTTGCAGAACTAGATAAACAGCTGAATAGATTGGCTGATAGATACATAAGTATTAACAGACAGGTAAATAGATAGACAGATGAATAGATAGGTAAACATAATAATATATGGATGGATATATAAAAATTGATTAATAAGTAGATTGATTGTTAATAGATTAATGGATAGATAGACTAATTACTGGGTGAATTTGTAGATACAAAACAGATATATAGATGGATAGATATGTATCCTTCATCCACCATTCATCTATCTAAAACCAATGGTTGGATGCATAAATAAATAAATAAATAGTTAAACAGGAAAATTGATAAATATTTTCCATTCATATATCTGCCTTGTATCTATATATCTTTCTTGTATCTATCTGCCCATCCATCTATTGGCAATAGATACTTACCAATTTATTTTTGTATCTA
The DNA here is from genome assembly GCA_028023455.1 of Epiperipatus broadwayi. NCBI lineage: Eukaryota > Metazoa > Onychophora > Udeonychophora > Euonychophora > Peripatidae > Epiperipatus > Epiperipatus broadwayi. The sequence continues at coordinate 966,968 of JAQFVV010012632.1, forward strand.
TCCATTATCTACTAACAATATATCTACCTATCTACTTGTGTATCAGTATATTTACTTCTATTTACCTGTTTGTTTATCTGTCTTTCAACCTATCTATTCGTGATTTGTATAGTTATACATCAGTTTTTACATCCAGCTGTCTCCCTACCCATCCATACATCAATATCTCTCTACATATTGATATTTGCATTTATATATCAAAGCATTGATTCATGTATATGCCATTTATTCTATCTATCTAGTTATTAGCTTATAGACTTATCTGTGTCTGTCTAGATTGATAGATAGATTGATAAATGAATAGGGACATATATGAATCATTAGATAAATAGATGAATAACTGGATAGACAGAAAGTCAGATATCATTAAACAGACAGATTGAAAAATAGATAAGATGGTAAATAGATAGATTCTTCCATATTTCTCCATTCTTTTTTATTTTATTTCATAGATAAATAGAATGGATAGGTATATATATATATATGGAAAGATATGTCCATGATTAAATATACATGAAAGGATAGATAGAAGATTATACATAGCTAAATACAAAGACGTACAGATAAATAGAAAAACAGAAGAAATAAATAGGTATATAGATAAATAGATATTTGAAATGTTCATCAGAGATCAATATCACTGCTACATATCATTACATCAAAAATAAAAAAACAATTAGCAAATAAAAATTAAAACAAATTTCCAAAAATTATTTACAGGTATTTTTTACTATTAGTAACAAACAAAGAAATCACATCAAATTTAGACCAACTCAATTAACAAATAAACAATATTTGTAGATTCAATAAAAAAATAAATAAATAAAACCTTTTGCTCTAATTTGTGATTCGAGAGATAAAATATTATATTCCTCCAACTTTATATTTAGGTATCAAAAAGTTTAAAATGACTGACGCGCTGATGACAACCTTTAAAACAGTTCTATCCCTTCTCCCGACAGGTATTTATAGATAATATATCTATTTAATGATCCTGATTATTTCCACATAATAACTGTACAGATTTAATACTACTAATATTTTAATCAGTGCTTTAATTTTATAGTCGATATTAATTTTTTATTGCTGTAAATAGTAAGTGTATTTGTTATTTAAACTTGGTCTAATACTCAAATCACTTTCATGTTTATAGTTTTCATCAGTGATCTGGACTTAGTAAATATGCAATTTTAGATCTAATTACTTTTCCTCTAAGATGCATTTTTACTCCCATTTTTTACTATTAAGTTACCAGCTAGAAATTCCAAACCATCTTAATGACTTAAAACTAAACCAAGCTGCCTGTTTAGTTATATAGATCTGAGAACTAATGAACTATCTTTAGAATTTGCTGTCCTTTTTCAAAATGTAAACTAAATGGCAGAACTCTAATACAAAAAATAGATTTGCTTGTAAAAGTGCCATTTAAATGACGCTATTACGTTCTTTGTTTGGTTTTGTTTATAATATATTATTGGTTTAGAGATGTTGTTGTTTTAAAATAAATTTATTAAACATAGTAACATAGTAATATACAGTTAAACTTTATAAAAATTTACATAGCATTCAGAATGAAACTTGAAAAAGTCAATGCAGAGAAAAGGGTATCTTAATAAGATTAAGAGGAAAATAAAACTTTCACCCAAGTATCATCATGTAGACTCACAGGTGAAAGCAGAGAGTCTCGCTGCTTGACTTGGTCAAGAAGCTTGATAAAGATAGTTAGAACCAAATCCTGAGAATGACCAAAGATGAGCCTGCAACGCGTCAGCCATAAAGAAAATGTTATAAAGATAGATAATCTTATTGCTGCAAAAGATCCCTTCTTGAGAGTATTAGAAACAGAAAGAGATGTTAGTAGTTATTTTTTCAGTTCTTTTTTGTTTGTTTTTTTAATGTATGTTTGTATACAGAATTTATCACTGACATTTCTCTAACTATTGATCTATTTTGGTTTCAGTCTTATACATAATATTTGATTGATTTATATATATTCTTTAGAGGCAATCGAAACTTTTTGGATACCTTATTAGCTAGAATGGAAAAATATGCATTGGAATTAGAAGTCCGCGTAGCTGAACGTCATTATGCATTGATGGAAGAAAAGGAAAAGGTCGAAACAATATTATCAGAGTTGCTTCCTGCGTAAGTTCCTAATTTTCTTCAGAAATACAAATATATTTTTATCTTATTTACAAAATAAAAACAATAAATATAAGACTATAAAATTGTTCCTTTTAATGTTATTTTGGAAGGTTTTAATTTCCATTTTACTCTGCTTTTTAAATCCTATGTTCCTAGAAATATAAGAAACTAAAAAAAAAAGAATACTTATAAGAATAGTGAAAGTTATATTAAAAAACAAAAAAAAAAATTCTACAAAAATAATGTTATAATAAAATGGTTAAAAATAAATTTAACAATCTTACTAATAATAGATTACTAAAAAGTAGTTGTTATTAAGGGAGGATAAATTTGGTTGTATAGTAACGGGTCGGTAAACTGATTGTCATTTGAAAGAAAAAATATTTTGTTTATTATGGGCCAAAGTCATTCCTATAGACAATGACATTATGAATGACTTGTACATGTTTTATAGACGTAATTACTTACATCTGTAGTGCATTTGAAACTAGTAGGTTTGTTTTAATATTCATTTCGATTGTTTTGTACATTTGTATTAAAACATATTATTTTTATGTATTTCAGTTCAGTAATTGAGCAGTTACAGATAAATGGTAATGTTGAACCAGAATTATATGAATCAGTGACTATATTCTTTAGCGATATTGTTGGATTCACTGCTTTATCCTCGCAAAGCAGTCCTTATGAGGTAACTCTATCTATCTATCTATCTATCTATCTATCTATCTATCTATCTATCTATCTATCTATCTATCTATCTATCTATCTATCTATCTATCTATCTATCTATCTATCTATCTATCTATCTATCGATCAGTCTGTCTGTCTATCTATCTATCTATCTATCTATCTATTCATCCATCCATCCATCTATCTATCTATCTATCTATCTATCTATCTATCTATCTATCTATCTATCTATCTATCTATCTATCTATCTATCTATCTGTCTGTCTGTCTGTCTGTCTGTCTGTCTATCTGTCATTGGTTTATCTATATATCTGCCTATATCAGAATTGCCACAAGAGTACATTTAAGTGAGTCACATTTGTGTTGCCGAATATACAGAATTTACTCTTTACTAATTCAATTATAGATTGGTGATGGGCATACTGATGGGCATTACCATACTAAAACTTACTGATGCTAATTTCCACTCTACAATATTTTTTGCTCATATAAAAATATGCCATTACCATATGCATATTACTTGGCACATATCTATTGAAAATTTGATCTGTGAGATCTGATCTCACTAGAATATTTATTTACTTGGGCTAATTACCCTATCCAATACCCATAATCATGCCACCAGTGACCTAGGTTTGAATCATCCATTTGGTGGGCATTCCATCAGCACTGCACCATAGTTTGGAGTTAATCAAACTCATTCATGATTTTGAACTACTGACTTTACACCTGTAGTAAAAGTGATGAAAGGCAGAAATGAAGTGTAAACAAAAACAGAATTCAGCAACAGTTTATTCCATGGAATAACATTCATATAACGTGGAAACACATAACTGAAATAATAGATTCCTCCACAAATGAAGAAATTATCTTTTGAGATGATATTTTAGTAACTTATATTACTTTCTGTTATTTATTTTAATTAAAATATTGAATTGTTAGGTTTTTTGGTTCCAGGTGGTTGATGATGTTGGTTATGACAGAACCATAAGTCCAGCATAGATTGGTTAATTGTTTTTATCAATCATTATCACCCGGAAGTTAATACAAAAATTATATATATATATTAACCTTTCTTTTTTGTCTTTTTTGTATATGTATATATAATTAAATACCACAAAAACGATATATATATATGTAACTTACATAATAAACCAATCCCTCTTTTGACTCCTTTTGTACATGCATATATATTTAAATACCATGTAATGTCTAATCTATTATCATTATAATTAAATGGCATTGTAGTTACACTGGGTATTTTTTTTTATCAATATGCATTATATATATATTTTCTCCATTTACTAATATGGATGGATATTATACTTATATATAATATCAAATGATATAAATACAATAAACAAAATACACTAGAATAAAAAAAGATGTAGAGTTATTCTAGCGTATTTTGTTTATATATATATGGCGGTGGTATCTTATTAAAAATTGGTAAAAGAAGTTTAGAATAGTTTCTAATTAGACTTCTCGACTTAAATTTAGTCAATATTGGCAATTTAAAATACTGTAGACAATTTCTTAACTCATTTAAAGTTCAACTTCTTCTAAATGACGCTCGTGACAATTTCGTTCATGTTTGCTTTTTTCATAATGGATTTTAATATGAAATATTTCTTATTTGAATTCATTTTTAATTTGGAAACAAATTTTAGTCCAGACTTTATAAAAGAATTAAAAATGTCTTAACATTCATAATTAAAGTTATTATTATTAAAATTTCACACAAAAAATATTTACTGGCATTTATGAAAGCAATTTTTTTTACCCAGGAAAATACTTCATCTTTATTGTAATTACATTTTTATGATTTTTCTTTAGAAATATTTCCAAATAAAATTTAATAAACATCAAAATAAAATTTAATTATAATCACAGTTTTTTGGAGGAAGAGGGATAAAGTAAATATTTTACAATATGTTGCATAAACAAGATTAAATATAAATTATGAAAATTATAATTTTTCTTTGAAAAATACTCAAATAATAAAACATGTTCTGAGAAGCCTAACACCAAATAATTTACCAATCAATGATATTGTTGGATCTTTGAATCATGATCTAACCAATCAGGGCACTGTTGGCTGGCTTTCATATTTAAATTAAAAGGATACAGACATCTTCATTTTTTTTTTTAAAAAAAAATTAGTTTAATTACAATTTCTACAATGCTACCAGTAACTAATATTATAGATTACGGCAAAAGAAAGCCAATGCAGTGGCACCAAAATGAGGCTCCAAAATAAGTGACTTCGTAGCCACTGCTGCCCAAGAAGTCTACATATTATTTATTGTTTACTATAGTGTTTAGGGTTTGGAAACTTTTGTAATTAAGAAATTAAAAGATCACGTCAAGCGCACACACATGTTTATATATATATTACGCAATTAAGATTTAATAATGCTTTGTATTCTAAATATTGCCAAAAACATTTTCCCATTATTTTTTATTATAAGCTATTGTAAAATGTTTAATTTGTCATTTATATTTTTTTATATCTTTCATAATATATAATCATAATAAGAATAACAAAACTAAATTATTGACTATAGTTTCCGGACATTATATAATGCATTTTTTTTTTTAATTTATAACATTAAATTTAATAGCTATAAGATAAAAAATGAATATAGTGAGTGGCATTAATGTCAATTTTAACAATAATTTGTCTTTTTTATTTACTTCATTTTTTAAATAATTATATACATCTATTTAAAATTCGACACGCACTATTATATTAGCTTTAACTTTATTAAAAGATTAATCGAAAAGCATATTTTTTGAAAAAAACAAAACAAAAACCGCATAATCACCATTTGTATACCATATTTAAACTTCTTATAATTATTTTACAGGAAGTATTTTGTGAAAAAAAAAGACAACTTAAGAGAATAAAAAATAAATGAAGATTCTTTACGTCATCTAGATTTTTCCCCAGATTTTTCCATCGAATGTGTATGTTTTTGCAAATAGTGCGTCCAAGTTTCCGAAAAAGTTACGCAAAACCAACAAATTAGTTTTTAGGAATAAAAAAAAAGGAAAAAATAAAATTTGATAAGAATAAATAAATTTATATATTGTATGCTTATAAATTTAAAAATGATTGAAGTAAATGTTTAAATAACTTTAATGTACGTTTAGATAGACCAATTAAAACTATAATTAAAAAGATTAATTAGTACGGATTTTTTTTTTATCATTACTATTAAACAAGATAAAGATAATGAGTTTCCTCTCTTCCAGGTCTTAAGTATTCTTGACAATTAATAATTTCCAGAAATATAAGAGACTTAACAGAGTAGGTAGGTGAAACAATTCACAGAGCCTTCATCTCAGAGAGATCTATTCTGTAGGGAAAGATGTATTGATATGGGAAATATTTTAATTAAATTTATATTTTTTGTCCCTTTATAATTGCATTACCAGATCACTGGCAATGACAAAAGGTTCCAAAATATGAGAAGCATTCATAAAGTTTTCAGAATACATTAATAAAAAGTAGATAATTTTAAGCTGATATAACAGCATACATAAGCATCTGAATATGTAATAAAACAATATTCAATAAAGTTTACATGCATACCAATTAGTTGTTGTTGTTAATAATAATAATAATGATGATGATGATGATAATAATAATAATAATAATAATAATAATAATAATAATAATAATAATAATAATAATAATAATAATAATAATAATAATAATTCAATCAGTATAATATTGCTTTCATCATTGCATAAATGCTCAAATGATGTATTTTCATTTGGAAGAGCTATCAACTGTGTTTGAGTAATTCAATGAACACTGTGTGGTACATTGCTATAAAACTTCCATTCCCAGACTAACAATTTTTGATACCAATTGACATCCATTGATTACCTAAACTTACAGCAAATAGCTCTAGTGTAGGATAAAAATTACTACTCATGAAAACATAAAATAAATTATATAAAAACTGTGATGAAGTTATTTTGCCATTTATTTATTAACTGACTTCAGTGTTCTTTCATCAATGTAAAGCAAAATTGCTTAAATACTAAAACAAAACTTGATGCTACAATAAATTACCATGAATCCAATGTAATAAATTCATCTGATAATCAAATAGTTTGGATAATCAAAACAGCAGGAAAATATCCAGGTTTGCTGAAACTATTACAAAAATATATAACTAATATAGAAAATTGTTTTTCTCTTGTTAGTTGTTTTTATTGTACTATGGGCAAACTTTTGAATTATGAAATATATATGTATATTGTATTGTCTACACATAGATGGTTCAAAGATATTGGCATTTAAAAGCTAAAAAAAAGAAGAAGTAAATTTAAAGATCTTTTAAATTGAAACATTTAAAATTTTTTTTTTAGTTTGTGTATTTTTTTTTTTTTTTAAACATACAATGGAAGTTAAATTTTTCATTCATATGTAATTAAAAATAAAAGTTAAAATTGGAAAAAATAAAAGACACATGGATTACTAATCCAAACAAATAAAAAGAAAAATTCTGAAGTAAAAGATTACAATCATTAAAACTTTTTTTTGGAAGCTAATTAAAGATGACAGCATTATGCTGGAAAAAAAAAGACTTTATAACTTAAATTTAAGAAAGAGTATACAAGATTTCTCTTGGAGGCCTTAAAGGAACCGAGCAGCAAATTCCTAATGTCCACTCCATACACTTCTTGTCATTGCAGCTGTTATTACTATGTGATTATTCATATAGTATATGAACATGGATGGGCTGCTCACCAACACGCATTAGCCAGCATGGTGAGTTTATTGGCTTTTTACCTCTGAGTTTAAGATCAAGAAACACCGTGGTCTTTCTTCTCAGTGTCTGATAAGGCAGAATGAAAGTTTGTGTAAATGATAAATATTTTTCCAATACATATATACAATTATGACAGACAAAAATAAAGCATGGCCCTTATTCCCAGGAGGCTGTAAAGTCACCAACCAAGGCAGCGGTTGGTGGCCGAAGGCGGAGGGTGCTAAGAATCCCCTGATTGCAGACCCAGGCTGCCATTTGATGACGACTTTTTATTTAGGTACTTACAACTGCAGATCACTTTCAAGTGAAGGAAGATTGCAAGAATTAGAAGAAGAACTGTCTTATATTAAATGGGACATTATTGGACGTTGTGAAGTTAGAAGAAAAGGAGAAGAAACAATTGATTTAAAAAGTGGACATATACTCTATTATAAAGGCACACATATTGGAAATACAAGTGGAGTAGGATTCATTATAAATAAAAAGTGGAAGAACAATATTGTGGAGATTGATGGTGTATCGGACAGAGTGGCAAGATTAGTTATACAACTTAATAGCAGATACCAAATGCAGATAATTCAGGTTTATGCCCCAACAAGTTCTCATAGTGATGAAGTAGTAGAAGATTTTTATATGGATGTACAAAAGGCTTTTGATCAGAGTAAACAACATTTTAAAATTGTTATGGGAGACTTTAATGCTAGAATTGGTAGACAAATGAAAGATGAAATTGCTGTAGGTAATTTTGGTTATGGTAATAGAAATGAGAGAGGACATAGACTTGTGGAGTTTGCAGAAAAAGAAAAACTTTATATTATGAATTCATTTTTTGAGAAAAATGTTAAAAGGAAATGGACATGGAAGCATCCAAATGAAGGTACAGCAGAATTTGACTAACAGAAAATACATATTTCAAGATTGTAATGTTCTTAATAAATTTAACACAGGAAGTGATCATCGATTAGTAAGGTGTAAGTTACGTGTTAATGTAAAACTAGAGAGACAAAAATTATTAAGAAAAACAATATTTACAGTTGATATTCCTAATGTTCAGAAACATTCTAATGAATTTAAATTGGAACTTACAAATAGGTTTCAAGTGTTAGGAGATTTTGAACATGAGTCAGATTTGAATGAAATTAATATGAAAATAACTGATACACTTTTAAAAACTGCAACAAACATAGCTGATAGAAAAAAGCAGCAATTGACTAATAAAATTTTTACTGAGACTAGAGAATTTATGAAGAAAAGAAGGAATATGAAGATATACAAAAATGATGTATTAAAAAGAATTGAATATCTCGAGTTTTGTAAAATGGTACGGAAAAGAGTTGAAAATGATATAAGAAAGTATAACTGTGAAATAGCAAGGAAAGCTGTAGAAGAAAATAAAAGTCTCAAAAATGTTAAACAACATTTTGGTATTGGTAGGAAATTTATATCTGCAATAAGAAAAAAATGATGGAATTATTACTAAAAAGAGAGATGACATCATGAAATTGGTAGAAGATTTTTATCAAGAATTATATAGTAATAAAGAACAAGTACCTCCTATATCTATTACATCTTCCGAATTGCCCAGAATTTTAAATGAAGAAGTGAGACATGCAATTAAGTGTATGAAGAAAGGAAAGGCTCCAGGAAATGATGGAATTGTAATTGATATATTAAAAGAAGCAGGTGAAGAAATAGAAACAATTTTAGCAAAGTTATATACCAAATGTCTAAATGATGAAGATGTACCGGAAGATTGGAAGAATGCAGTAATAATATTAATATTTAAAAAAGGTGATAAAGAAGATATTAGAAATTACAGACCTATCAGCCTTTTACAAGTTTTATATAAAATTTTTACCAAGATAATTACAACTTGTCTACAGAGAACTTTGGATTTCCACCAACCAAGAGAACAAGCTGGATTTAAAAGTGGTTTTAGTACAATAGATCATATCCAAGTATTGAGAGAAGTCATAGAAAGGACAAACGAATATGAGTTGTCATTATGTTTTGGATTTGTAGATTATGAAAAGGCATTCGATTCTATACACATTTCTTCAGTGATTAAAGCATTGGATCATCAAGGTATAGATCCAGGATATTGTCATATTTTAAAGAATATTTATAAAAATGCAACAGCAACAATTAGATTACATAATGATACTGGAAAAATCAACATTGAGAAAGGTGTAAGACAAGGTGACTCCATATCTCCAAAACTCTTTACAGCAGTGCTGCAAGAAGTATTTTGTGGATTAAAATGGGAAACTAAAGGAGTGAAAGTAAATGGAGAGTATTTAAGTCATTTAGATTTCGCAGATGATGTAGTTGTTTTTGCAAATAATGCTTCAGAGCTGCAGGGAAATGTTGCAGGAGTTAGCAGATGAAAGTAGAAAAGTAGGACTAAAGATAAATGTTAAAAAGACTAAAGTAATGTTTAATTGATTTGCTCAAAATATGAAAATAAAGATCGATTATGAAGAATTAGAAGAAGTTAACAGTTACAAATACCTTGGTCAGATTATTAATACAGATGGAAACATAATGGAGGAAATTAATCATAGAATTAAACTTGGTTGGAGTGCTTTTGGTAGAAATAACTTGATACTAAAAGGAAATATGCCTATGTGTTTGAAAAGGATGGTTTTTAACAAATGTGTTTTACCAGTTCTTACTTATGGATCTGAGACTTGGACACTTAATAGAAGAGCAATACAGAGACTTCAGACCACTCAAAGGAGTATGGAGAGATGTATGCTGGGAGTAACAAGAAGATATCGAAAACACAATGTATGGGTAAGACAACAAACAGGTGTTACTGACCTTATTGAAAAAATTAAAAGATTGAAATGGAGTTGGGCTGGACATATTGCTAGAAGAGATGATAATAGATGGACAATTGAAATTTTAAACTGGATTCCAAGAGATTGTAAAAGACCCAGAAAGAGACTACATGTGAGATGGATGGATGAAATAAGAAAATGTGCAGGGGTGTTGTGGAGAAGAGAAGCTAAAGATCAGAGAAGATGGATTAAACTTGGAGAGACCTTCATCCTGCAGTGGATTGATAATGGTTGATGATGATACAAGATTTTTATCTTGTATACTGATAAAAGGGCAGAATAAAATAAATGTGCAGAGAAGTCTAAAAATGGATCGTGACTATAAAAGGTCAGAAAAGCTTAAAACTGGGTCTTCGTCTTTTCCTTAACTAACAGCTTCCACTAGGTCTGGGATTGAGAAAATATCCTATCCTGGACTACTCATATGCAGGACTACTATTACTCATATGCTGAAGTGGATCATCATGCAGAATGGAATCAATGCATTTATAGATATCTTTTATCATATAGGTCACTCAGAAAAAAAAACATCAAGTCTAGCCATTAAGACAGGCCAAGAACCTACAAAAATATCAACAGAGGGAGACTAGATAGCGTCAATGAGTTCTTCAAAACGCGTACTACAAAACTTACCAGTAAGATTATTCATATCTGATTGTGACTAAATTAAACTTATAATATAATCTTGATAGAGATTTTCATTTAAAGAACTTTCTAGAAGAAACTTGGAAGTGGACTTTAATGATGACATTTTTCTAATTAATTGACTCATCCATTCCAACTTATTAGTAATTTGTGTTTTAATATTTTAATTTGTTAGAATAAAAATATTTATTTCTAATATCAACTATTCATTGTGCATTATAATTATTAAATTTATTAATGTTAGTTTGCCAATAGTTATTAACTAAGCCCCGGGTTTAATATTCTCTGAAAAATAACTAAGTTATGGGAAATTATAATCCGATCTTTTTAGTTACTTGCATCAAAATTATGGGATATGAGGAAGCTAGGAGTCTATTGACTATGGCGTCCTCTTATAAATTAAAACTAACTTTGTCAGCAATTCCTGTCATAATAATTAGTAGGTCAGTTAATCAGGAAATATAGCTATGTTTTTGGCAATAAGAACAATATATTTTCTTATCCCTAGCTTGATTAACTTTCACTTAATAGTGTGTAAAAGAAAGGCCTACCAGAAATTAGCAAAATGCAAAAACATCATAATGGCTTTTCAAAACAAACCACTACCTGAGATATAACTTTAAACCCTGATTGTACAAATATAAAAATATTTTTTTTAATATGACTTACAGAAAGAAAAATATAAATTGCAGCTGATGTAGATTTTAATTCACAGTGTTGACCAGGTAGGCAGATACTGGAGAGAGGAAAACAGTATAACCATAAGTCCTTATATACACAGTAGGTGATATAAGATCATCCTTAAATGCTGTGAGTTTTATAAGAGCAGGTTCCTGAGAAATGGGCGGATGGACCAAGTGCCATGAGCCAATAAGTCTCAAAAGACTGAGCAACATTTGTATGTGCTTAGACTTGGGCTTCTTGTTGTTAGTTTTACATTGAGCGTAAAGAACACAGGTGAATGTGCAACTCATTCCCACCATGTCAGATCTAAAAGTGGGTGGTAAAGCTGCATGTCACTTGTGAATGAGTCTACAAATATATGTCAGTATGCTAATATATAAAAAAAGTTATACTTTTAATCTTATTAAGAATAAAATTTCAAATTCATCTTTTATTCTTGTTTGTGGGGATGGATGATATTCTACCATCTACAAATAGATGGTCCAAAGATTTTGGCATTTAAAAGCTAAGAGAAGAAAAAGTAAATTTAAAGATCTTTTAAATTGGCACATTTTAAAAAAAATTTTTAGTTTGCTTAATTTTTTTTTTTTAAAACTTAAAATGGAAGTTAAATTTTTCATTAATGTATAATTAAAAAAAAGATAAATTGGAAAGAATAAAAGACACACAAATTACTAATCCAAACAAATAAAAAGAAAAATTCCTAAGTAAAAAATTACAATCATTAAAACTTTTTTTTGGAAGCTAATTAAAGATGGCAGAATTATGCTGAAAAAAAGACTTTGTAACTTAAATTTAAGAAAGAGTGTACAAGATTATTATCTTGTATGCTGATAAAAGGACAAAAGAGAATAGATGTGCAGAGAAGCCTGAAAATGGATCGTGACTACAAAAGGTCAGAAAAACTTAAAACTCGGTCTTTGTCTTTTCCTTAACTAGAAGCTTCCATTAAGTCTAGATAGAGAAAATATCCTATCTCGGACTACTCATATGCAGGATTACCACTACTCATATGCTGAGGTGAATCGTCATGTGGAGTAAAACTGATGCATTTTCCGATACTTTTCTTCATATAGGTCACTCAGAAAAAACATCGAGCCTAGCCATTGGGACAAGCCCAGAACATACAAAAATGTTGACAGAGTGAAACTATTTAACTTCAATGGGTTCTTCAAAATGGATACTATAAAACTTACTGGTAAGATTAACTATTCCCAATTGTGACTAAATTAAGCATTTGCAAAACATTCTCCAATAAGATTATAATATAATCTTGATAGAGGCATTAAATTTTATTATTCAAGAGACTTTTGTTTATGGCCTAAGAAATCTAAGTGTTATGTGAACTGTTTTAATTAATTGATTTATATCTAGATTAGCATGTGTGTAGTCTTTCCAGTTAATTAGTAATGTGTTTTTAATATTTTAATTTGTTAGAATAAAAATATTTATTTCTAATATCAACTATTCATTGTGTGTTATTAATGATAGTTATTAAATTTATTAATGTTAGTTTATTAGAATTCGAATGTATAGTTTACCTTTGCCAATATTTGTTGATTAAGCCCGGGAATAATATTCTCTAAAAAAAAAATAGTTACAAAAAAGCATAACCCCGATCTTTTACATATCTGCATCAAAATTATGGGATATGAGGAAGTTAGGAATCTATTGACTATGGTGCCCTTTTATAAATTAAAATGAACTTTATCGGAAATTTCTGTCATAATAATTAGTAGGCCAGTTAATCAGGAAATATAGCTATCTTTTTGGGAATAGAAACAAGATATTTTTTTTATCCATAGCTTGATTAACTTTCACTTCATAGTGTGTAAAAAAGGCCTACCAGAAACAACCAAAAACGTGAAGAATGTTACAATATATATATATAATAAAACAGTAAAGTGTTAACAGCAATAATAAATATCATTAATAATCACTATAATACATAGAAATACTTTTAATTATTTGTATAATCATTTTCAACTGTAAATATATAGAGTAAGAGTAATAATTATTTAATAACAGCATCCATTTCTTTGATCATGAAAAACAATTTTTTATTCAATTTTGATCTGGAAATAATAAGAACATTATTCTTGATGAATCTTGGTGGAATATTAGACCATAATGTTTATTTGCACCAAATTTAAACAATTTTCCATTAAAAATCGTTGTCACGTAAAAAGTAATTGTGCATTTTATAATGGTTAATAGTAACATTTAATTAATACCATCATAATACTTTGTTGCATTATTATTACGATAATAAATCTATAATGGATATTTGATTTATATATCTATTTCTTAAAAATTATTATTGAACATCTTCAGCTTCAAAGAAATGATCATTACTATATAAATTTAAAAAACATCATTAAAAGCGAATAAAGTATAGTATTTATAAACTGAATATAATATATATTATAACCTAAAGAAATAGAATGGTAACAAGATACATTGGGCAAGCCATTTTATAACTTATAATAAGTAATGTATAGGCTTTCAATAAAAGTACGAGCTAAAATATTTCTTGATAGCTATGATTTGAAAAAGCTATAGCTATGCCCAATGGGTTCATATAACATATGCCACAATACAAAGATATATAGGAGAAACATTTTATATAGGAGAAGCATTATAATAAAATTTAGTAAAAATAACAAAATAATACTATTAATAAATCAAGAGGAAAAGGAATCTCAACAAAGTCTAATAAAAATAAAAGAATCTTATTATTGTAAACATATGCCATTGAGGTTACACTTAAATTTCTCTCTTCTACAAAGATCTAATACAGCTTTATGTATCTTTTAAAGATCTAATCATCTCATTGCTTTAATTAAATGAAAACATTATTTAATTCTTATAAAATTTTGAAATGTTCTGTGAAGATCCATGCCACTTAAAATATATTTAGAACATAAATTTTTGATATTATAATAAATATAATAATATGGCCCATTAAATTAAATTAGGGTTTCTCAGGGTAATATGCTCTCATAAATTTTTTCCACTCTTTATTATCCAATGTTGAATGAAATCTTAGTAAATAAAATAAATATGATATACATTCCCCCTAAACTAATGTCCTGTCATAATTATGACAATAACAAGACTATTAATACTTAAATAAAATATAACATGATCTCTTAATTTTAAAATAATATAAAGAATAAGCTAGGATGACACTCAGATATTAAGAATGGGTAAGGGATTTTGTAATGACCCTAAATAACCTAGAATAAATTTACTTAAGCACCTTCTAACTATGAACTAGGTTCTTGTAAAATTAAATCTTATCATAAAATAATAAATATGACCTTCAAATATGAAAATAACTTTAGAATAAATATGCACACTGATTTGAAATAAGCAAATGAAAGTAATTAAAGTGATCTAGATTGACGAAGCGATTTGTAATTCTTTGTTAAGCAAATATATCTTTCTGATGTTCTACTAATGCTTAAACAAAAGTGACTCTTATTAATATAAATGTCATGTACTCTTTTAGCAAATACACTTAAAATAATTTTAAATTTTAAATCCATGTTTGAAATTATTTTTGTTTGATAAATGAAATAATGTAAAGAGACATCTATCAGAAATTTCTTAAATAATAACAACAAATATTTCTTTACCGAAAGACAAATAAAGACAAAACAAAATTACAAATAATCCGTATGCGAATCTATGTAGCCAAAAGTTTAAAAATGTCACTTCTTCAAAAATGTATAACAGAAGAATCAAAATTTACATCATGTTTTATTAAAATAAATTCCATTGGATGAAGCAAAATGAATCCAGCTTTTAATGTAACTTTCTATTCTTTATTGTCCAAAGTTCTCATTTCATTCATACAATGATAATAACTTTCATATAAGTAGTGACATATTAGTCTGATAATGAGATTTCACATACATTATTAGTCTGGAAATAGATAGTAAGAGAAAACATTTTGTACATGGAAAAAAATATACACGTACACCGGCAGAAACAAATGTGTGAATAAAGACCGAATTCAATATATTTACATTCTTCTAAAAACGAAAACAATTCATTTAAATAAATATTAAGTAATAAACCAATATTTTGACTAACAACTTGCTCTTGATTAGGATATTTTCACTTTAAAAATTGTTTTCGTTTTTAGAAGATTTTAAATGTATTTAATTCGGTCTTTATTTACACATTTGTATGTCCTGACATTTCTCATCAGTCGGAATAATATGTTAAGTTTCTAATTTCTCGCCCTGTAATGAAGTTGCAATCTTTAGTGTCTATATAAACCGATTGGATCATAGATATCTTATTGATTAAAGGAGGGGGTCTTGACGTTGTTGATTAATAATGATATTGTGTAAGTGTTGACTGCTTTCGTGTATTTACATTGAATACTCATTTAGCCTTGAGAATTATTAGATTTAATACCTTTTTTTTTATTATTATTTATATGAAAGATCAGTATAGTAGATTGAAAATTGTTGAGTTAGTTTAAGTGTTTCATTTTATTACTTACTATTAAATTTGATATTATATATATTTATGTACACATAAACTCAATATCAAAAGTTATATCTTCTTTTTATTTTGAATTGAAAAACATAAGAAATGGAGATATGATATGGAGGTTCTTCAAATGATGTTCATTTTTTTGCAATTTATATATATGAATGTATTGTGCTCAATGTGTAAATTTAATGAAACTAATAACTCTATATTCATACTCAGAATTATATATTTTAGGTTGTGAAATTTTTAAATAATTTATATATAATATTTGACGAAATAATTGAAAGATATCAAGTTTATAAGGTAAAGTTAATTAAAATATTATTTCACATTATATTTCAGATATTTTTTATTTCTTTTACTTATTTTTATATTTTAGTTTAAGTATTGAAAATTTAAATAAATATATGTTGTAACCGAACCACCTGTCAACATTAATAGCCATATGGGACTGAACTAAGTTCAGATAACCATATATTAATTTCATTAGCAATATAAAATCATCAAAGCCATCATAGCAAAAAATAAAATTGTGAAAAAATGCAAGTCAGATGTCACATGACTTAATTTAATAAGCTTGTATTTACAAATGTTATATATAGAGCCGCAAAACAAGCTCTTATATAACATTTATATATAAGATTTATATACAACATTTGTAAATACATGCTTATTAAATTAGGTCATGTGACATCTGACTTGATTTTTTTGTAATTTTATTTTTTGCTATGATGGGTTTGGTGATTTTATATTGCTAAAGTTATTTATATATGGTGTATCTGAACTTAGTTCAGTCCCATATGACTATTTAAGTTAGATAGCTGGAAGACATATGGATGTCTGAAAGTTCTGGGCTTGTTCTAGTATTTTTAATCTAATGATTGAATATCCTATACCTCACTGAGGATGCCAGTAGCAGAAATCAGTCTGAGATTGGGGATATTCTACAAAGCTTGTTAAGAGCTTGTTTTGGGAGATCTATATAATAAACATTGTAAATACAAGCTTATTCAATTAGGTCATGTGATGTCTGACTTGATTTTTTTGTAACTAGATCGCAATTCATGATAAGAAATGAAAATATGTTTCCTACCTTATTCCAAGATCGAACATATGCCAACATAAATTTTGTTTTAAATTGGAGAAAAATAGTACTGAAATCTTTGAAATGATTCAATCTGTATATGGTACTGTATTCATGGGTCATAATAACATTTTTAAATGTTTTTTTTTTTCAAATTTTATAATAATAAAAACAGCATTGAAAATTATATACAGAGATATAAAATATTCTTTCAAATATTTTGTCACACTTATGATTCATATATGCTAGCTTCTTAAAAGTTTGATGGTAAATAGTTAATCCATATTTCTATAAAATGTATGAGTTGATTCAGTAATAATTTTGCAGCCAATTTGGAGAAAATGAAGTTTTCACTAGTAAACAGTTTATATTGTTGGATAGTGACATTCATTTTGCTTGTTGGAGAGATATTGGAGTTTCTGAGAGATATTAACATTAAATGTAAAGCAGTTGTCTTCAACAATAATTGTTTCAATATTTTGTGATGTATATTAATAATGGCTGCAAAAATGTTTAGTTAATTCAAAACAGATCTTATGCTTTTGGGAATACAGAAAATTTTAATTCATAAATTAGATGGACTTAATCAACTTTATGTTACCCTAAAAGAAAACATTACATTCAGCCAAATAAGAAGAAAAAAATAATTCCTGTCTTTTGTGCATTAAAAAATGGTTTACTATTACTTGCTGAACTTATTACTCTTATATCACTTTTCTCATAGTCAACAGAAACCAAATCTAATTTTTTTCAGAATCTGTATTCTTCAAGTTGAACATTATCCTGTTTTAACATGGAAGTTAAGAAAAGTTAGCTAATGGATGTCTTGAAAAAAATATTAATAAAAATTCTCCAATTCCCTTTTTTTTCAACTGCGTTGAGTGTGTTAATTGAAGTTCAGTACAACTACACTTTTTATATAAAAATATTCAAATGTTTATTAAAATGCATGAAAGATGATATTAATTATTAAGACAATAATATTATTATTTATTGTTTTTGTTTAGAAATCTATATGTCTATGGATAATCTATATGGCAGGTTGAGAACAACAATCTCTCATTCAACTACCAAGGGTTACTTTTTATATAATGAAATTTCAAATGAGAATTGATTTAGAAAACTTTACTTTTTATTCCATTAAACCATTGCTACACTAAATTGCACATACATTTAAAGCCATTAAAACACATAACTAAATATTTCCAAAGTAAACATGATTATATACATCAGTCAATGTAAACAAGTATGGCCATTCCAATTGCAAAAAGGGAGGGGAACTTCTTTCGAGATGACTTTTATGATGACTATACTAACCAATCTGTGAACCACAAATACTTCCACATATAAAACAGGCTGCAGCTTTTTATATGTATTTAATAACATGTGATGTTGCTTTTAAATAACTACTACTAATAAGCTTTAGTTTAGATCACTTTTTATCTTATAGAAGACATATTTTTCTTTGAAAATTATCATTTAATGATTGTATATACATATGCTTACCTATAACAAATGCTATATTTTAGGTGGAAACTATAGGCGATGCTTACGTTATTGTATCAGGGCTTCCAGAAAGATGTGAAAATATTCATGCAGGAGAAATTGCTCGATTATCTCTGATGATAATGGAAGCTATTAAGGCATTTGTTATTCCTCATTGCCCACATGTAAAATTAAAAATTAGAATCGGCATACATTCGGGTAAATATTTTTAATGATTTTTTTTTGTTTTCACGTGGTTTTTTATTATTATTACATAATAACATTCAGTTGTTTTTTTATGCAATATAAAATGAGTCATTTTAAAACTTATTTCCTATATAATTTCATTGAAGAAACTGCTTTCACTTACAATTTTCGAAGTAACTGATCTATAAAGGTGGTAAATTTAAGCTGTAAAATATAAGCTTAAACTTCTGCAGCGGATACTGCTATACTAGGGGCACAAAAAGCATTGTTATTCATTCTCAATCCATTTCAGAATGAAGGTCTCTTCAAACTTAATCCATTTTCTTCATCCATAGGCTTCATTCTCCACATCAAATCAGTAACCTTTTTTATTTTATACATACATCTCACTGGTAATCACTTTGGGATCCAATTCAAAACACCAATTATTCATTTATTATCATTTCCTCTAACAATGAGCACAGGAGCTATATTTAAGTCTAATTTATTTGGTGATATCAATGGTGCCACTTTGTTCTCTCACTCAACCACTTTGCTTTTATCTCTTCTTGTTACTCCCAATATACATCTTTTTATAAATCATTGAGTAGTTTGAAGTATCTATTATTTCTCAATTAAATTTCCAAGACTCCTATACATAAATATAAATTTGAAGGCTCTTTTATTAAAATATTCTTTTTCAAACCATAGAGATTTTGTTTTTAATATTATATCTACCAAAAGCACTGCATACAGTTTAATTATGTGGTTAATTTTTTTTATATTTTCATCATATTATTAATCTGACCAAAGGCATTTGTGATTCTTCTAATTTATGACTCACAAACTTTATTTCATATTTTAATAAAATTCTTTGAACATTATTTTTGTCTTTATATTATTTACTACTATTACTATTTTCTTACTTTCATCTGATAACATCTGCAACTTTCCTATCAATCTGACACATTATTTACAAAACAACCATATTCTTTGCAAATCTAAATACTTTCTATTTTCTTATATTTCTTTAGAAACCCATTTTAATCCACGAAATACTTTTTATAAACCTGCTGTAAAATATTTACAATATATACATAAATTTGTTGAGATGAAGATTATTCCAGCTATTGCTCAAACAATTTGAAAATCTCACAGATTTCATAAGTCTAACTCCTAATCGATCAAAATAAAATATATATTTAAATTTGAGTTACTGCAAGATTTTTCTGTAATCTACATGCCATTGGAACAATTATCTCTTTCACCAAATTTGCATAATATTTCATGCCACCATATTTCTAATATATTGTAATGGTATTTTTTGCCGTGGTGTACTGGTTTGAAGTAGAACCCATATATATATATATATATATATATATATATATATATATATATAAGACATACAATCATATATTCAATATGTGCTGTAAATTTTAATTCAAATATAAAAGTTGAATGGTTAATAAAATTCAAATAAATTTAATTCAATTCAATTATATAATAATACTACCAATATGATGATGATGATGATGATTTATATTGTAAAAATACAAGTATACCTAAAAGTTTTTTTTCAGTGTCAATTTAAATGAAGCTCAAACGTCCAAACCTATAAAAAAGTTTACTTTTGGAAAACTTAAAAAAAAACGATTATCATTGATTAATAAATTATTGCTGCCATCTCTGTATGTCCCTCAGTGGATTGCCATGGGTATTAGCCAGGATAAATGTGCTAAAAAGCACAATATTTGGATTGAATTGCAAACACAAATTAAATGGATTAATAAAAAAGTAACTTGATAATTTATTAACAAGGAATAAATAAAACTGTTGTGGATATATTATACAAAAGTATTAAATATTATAGTAATGAAAGATATTTTAAATTTAGGTTTAGTTTTAAATTTAAGGCCTTATACTATTTATAATAATAAAAGCATACCATGTTAAATATTGAAACAGTTACTAATTGTGGTTTTCTCAAGATATCATTCTTTTAATAAATTTCCGGGTGTTTTCATTAATTGCTCTGAAGATCATACTTCTTTTCCTTGGGCACTGGTGATGTTAGTGAGTAAATAAAGCAGCCTTGGTGATGTTATATATGGTATAACATCAATAGGTCTTGGATCGTTTTTATGACACTGTCCATTTTTTTTACAGCATTATAGAGTTTTACGATCTGATTGCATTTTCCAGCCATTATAGCCATTGTGGGCCACACATTGTAGAAAGTTTTCTGCTAGTATAATCATCATACTGGCTGTTATAACTGGATTATTGAAAAATGCTTTAAAAACAGTCTGCAAAATATGGTTATCCAAGTTAGAAAACAGTTTTAAGCATTGCTTCTTTCTCCTAATATGGATCACTGCAGCACAGCTTCAAAAGTAGACTAAACTGCAAAGCAAACATGGGATCCCAATGCTTAGTTGCTTGTTTCAGAACTATTATATACCATTTGATGTTGTTCAAGTATGTTTTCAAATAAGATATTGAGCTGGTATTTTTAGATCAGCTCATGTATATATTACAACTTATTAAAAGTGTATATATTAGCTTCAAATAATTTTTTTAAAATACTATTTTAAAAAAAAAGTTATTTTTATTAATTTTAAATATTGGAAAGATAAGGGTGTGGAGATAAAAAAATTAAAAAGAGATTAGAGTTTTATTATTATTATTGACTTCTATTGTTGAAACTTGCCAAATTAAAAATATTTCATTATCTATTTATGCTAATTAAACAAACATTTTCTACTAATTCATTTCATTTTAATAAAATTTTTATTAACAATAAATAGTGATTACATACTAATAAAGGATAAATAAATGAATAAATTGTACAATAATATGATTATATAATGTTCTATATGTCATCTGGCTAGATTATGTTATGAGAGCACAATGTTATACTCTTATGTGGTTAGGTATAGTGAAGAGATTCAAAGAACTTGTTTAATGGTATTAGCATTTTTAATATAAACATGAATATTTTCTTTTATAAATGACTATTCTACTAATTAAAAGAAAAATATAACAAAAAGCCAAAAAAAATAATTGGATTGCAAAAATATAGCTAAAAATAAGTTAAAGTTGTGAATCCAGTTTGAAAGGATTGAAAACATATAAATTGTGGAGTTCTCTAATATTCAGGCAGTCAGGGCCATTTTTGATAAATAAAAAAAAAGTAATATGGATCCAAAATGGTTCACAGAAAATGTTGTTAACAGTACCAAAAATGTTCTCTGACTAAAGAACATTTAAAAAATTTTCCCTTCGGAAAATTTATCTCCCTGACACACCTGGAACCACCTGAGTGATCATCAAACTGGACAGGAGAAAGTTTAACCAACTATCCTGGAATGCCTGGAAAATGCCAATGGACTACCCATAGGATACACGCCAGCATATAAGAACTTTGCTTACATGGAGAAAATAATCATGGATCAATCAGGGTAGCTATGAACTGTTACTGAGTGAACTTTGATTCCATTTTGTGTAATAGAAAAATATACTTTTAATTGCCTTAAATGTTTCAACAATAGAGTGTGGGATTATTGCTGGGAATTTTATTGTATTATGTTAAATTAGTTAAAATAAAAAGGAGAGGGGTTAAACTCTTATATTCTTTGAATATGTTTTTTTTAAATATTTTATTATAATTCAATGTATGAATTAGTCTAGATTTTCTGAATAATGTTAACTGCTCGATCTTGAAAGACAAATGGGGAGGGGAAGATTTAGGCCAGTTGTATGTTCGACAATAAGCAACACAGGAACCTTATATCAGAACATGGTACCGGGAAAATGGATGCCCTGATGGCTGTAAGCAAATGATCGACACTTACTCCGACCATTGAGATTAGAATAAATTGTTTAACATTAAAAAAGGGGCTCTGAGTGTTGCCATTGGCCACACTCTTATTAGTAGTAAGTCACCCTTGTGTTAACATCTACTTGTTCAGAGTTTCCTGTCATACATAGGACAAGTGATGGTGTATATTTCCTCAAGAAAAGAATATTAGTTAAATAATTTATTCCTTATTTAAAATAAATTGATAATGTTTGCGATTAAAATACAGTTTTTTTATAGAAAAGATTCGAATCAGTTTTGAATGCTATAAGAAAAGAGAATGTTCTTAAATTGAAAATGAGTACAATAAAATATATTAAATGTCATATTTGAGTGTCTCTGTTTACTCTAGTTTAGTAGTTTAATTCAGTGTCCATTTGGTTGAAATAAATTCGCACAAGATTACCTTTTAATACTATATTTGGTGATTGCCATTTGTAAATAAATAAATGACTGTGATTGTGGAAACCCTCACAATCTGGTTCCAAGCTAAAATACTTGGTGGCACCCTCGAACGGCCACCTTATTTTTGTAATGTTAGAAAATTTGCAGATGTCAAAATGCCACGTCACAATATATATGTCACCAGCTAAGGAAAACCTGATATTTGCATTATTACAATAATATGTTTTTGAAAAACATACCATAGAAACAGATTCCAAGATGTATTTAAATTATATCATGATTTGTTACATAAATGAACACAAGAAAAAAAATATATAGTTTTTTTTTTCTTTTTATTTACATTAGTTAGTAATTTAGAAGAAAAATCATTACTGACATTTAAATACAGCTCAATAATGTCTAAAATATTATTAATTCCAAAATTTAATATTATATTTAGCTTTTTCATCCAGTATTACTATAAACATGTGGGAAATTTTATTTAAAACTAAATTCAAAATAGGCAAATTAAAAAGGATTCAAAAATGCTTTAGGTTTTTAAAAGCCATGCAATTCAAATCGTTTCCATATTAAAAGCAATTTTTCTTCCTTTACAATGCAATTTATCATTAGGTTTCACACATGTTATAAAGTAAATTTATAAAATGTGACAAAATGTATAAACTAACTCTTTTCTTAATTTTTGAGGCGGTTTACTCAAGTGACACATAAAATGCTCTCACATGCAAATGGAAGTTTGTATACTTATTAGTTCACATGAGGTTTTGCTAAACATTTTTTTTCATGCATCTCTGATATATAACCACTTTAACAGCAGTTGAGTAGGGATAAGGAATTAATCAAAAATACCTCTGTAGATTGAAATGCTGCATATAATAGGTAATTACTGTTAAATTTACTATATACATATATGTTTTTTTAATCTGCATCTTGTAGAATTTATTATAATCACTATAATCTGATGTTTTCTAATCTTTTATTCTATCTCCATGTACCATTATCTCTCTGAGTGCTTTTAGATACATACTTATATATCATTAGTACTTTCAACTATTACCATTCTACTGCATGTTAAAAAAAGTTTAATCCACCTTCTCTGATCTCTAGTTTATGTTCTTCACATCATAGTAACATACTTCATTATTACATTCTTACTTTTCATAAGTGGTATCTTTCTAGATCTTTTTCAATATCTTGGTATTCAGTTTAAGACTTCAATGTTCATCTATATTCATCTCTTTTAGCAACTTGTTCAAACCAGCTTTATTTCATTCAATTTTTTTCTTGCTATTAATGATATCTGTCGTTTTTTATCTTCACACACATATATATTTATTATAATTTTCTTGAACTAATTACTTTTTCTATATGTGCTACATAATCCTCTTAATCTTATAAAACATGAACTGTGATTTTATGAAAAAAATTTCTATGACTTTCTCATTATACATGATTTTCATGTGATAAGTTTGTCAACTGAGGTTGAGATTTGAAATACCTAAATTTAATCAAAAATATTTAATTTAAAAATTGAATTAATGATATGTAATATTTACATACATTTCTTGACATAAGACTTAAATAAGTAACAGCTTTCTCAATTCACTTATTTTGTGATATTAATGCCATTCATCAGTTGGCAATGAGATATCTGTGTTTTACTGCAACATAATTTACAAGAAATATGTGAAAATTTACTGTTGATATGATTTTTTGATTATTGAAGCACTGAGTGAATTAAATTGTGGGTTTTGCACCAGTTTCAGCATATACATTTGAATTATATTAAGATAATAAATTAATTTAAATGAAAGATTCTAAAATATGTAGTTGATTATAAATATATCTTATGATATGCATTATTGCAATTTTAAATGATTAAATTTAATAACACATTATATTGATCTTAAAAATGATATCACACTTGGAATTTGGCATTACAGTTCACCAAGCTGATGAGTGATCTTATGGTCATAATAAACTGTCTTTTGATGGGTGTTATATTGCTCATTTTAACATTATATCAAAATTTAAGAGTGCTTTGATTTTTCTGTTAAACATTTTTTTTGAATTTAATTTTTATATGCACATATGATTTTATTCATTCTAGTATTTTAAGATATTTTTCAACATATTAAGTATATTTATAAATCATTAGAAAGGTAAAATAGTTTCTAAATTTATGTATAGTGAGAAAGATTGAACTATTTTTTTTAGCTGTGGGATGGTTGATTTATTATACATTTAAGAATGTACTAAACAAAAGCTCAATACATCTTGAACATATATATAAATTGAGATGAATTTATCTCATGGACCCAACATATGTATGCATAACCTTAAATATGTGTGTGCAGGTATATAAAATAAAGAAAAACTGGAAAGGAATGCAAACAAAAATTACTTATATCTATTAATATTTAAAAATAATGTCTAGAATGGTTTAAGTATTGATTAATTCAGTAGTAATATTTTTATATTTAAAATACGGTAAAATTACATTTAAAAAAGTTTTTATTTGATACAGATTCTTTATTTGATTTATTTCTTATTTTGGCAAAATCTAATTTTTTTTTATAAAAAAAAAAAAAACATTTTTATCTAAAACAAATATGGGTGTGTTTTAAAATATATGTATATTTATAAAAGTTAATATATTTTCTCTTAAACAATTAAGTAAAATATTATGTAATTAAACTCTTTCTGGGTTTTATGAGCGGAGACATAACATAATGTTAGCTATTTGGGTCAACTGCGATGCTATATCTTTTTTACACTGTTTTAAGTGTATCTATAACTTTACATTGTTATGTGCAATTTTATTTTACCATAATTACAATTTTAAAATTATTAGTTGAAAAAAAACATTGGAAGATGTCAGCATTATAAAAGTCTTTTACCCAATAACCTATCTAATTTGCATATGAATGCAGTGAGACCTGCTCCTTTAGATATCAATAAAGATAAATATTTCTGTTTGACAAAGCCTTATAGACCCAAGGTAAATAACTGAAAAATTTACTTTCCTAACAAAAAAAAAAAAATCAGTAATTTATTCAGTTGTTAAAAGTTATTTGTGTAACATTTGTATAATATACTTATATTAAACAAAAAATTACAATTACAGTTTTTGTCAACCCATTTGTTTTAAAAAAAAACAAAATTAGTCTTTACTTGTAAAATAAAATGGCATTTTATATAATGGTAAAAAAAAAATTCAAAAAAATTTAATAATAATAAATTTAATATTTACTTTTAAAAAATATTTTCTTTCTTTCACAATAACCAACCCAAAATTTCTTTTGATTTTAAAAAATGGAATTCAAATATGTAATATTTTTTTGTACAAAGTTTTTGAATAGACAAAATTACATCCAATAATATTAAACGCTATTGTTATAAATATTAACTCTGATAAGTACTTAATTTTCTTATTTTGCTGAGGTTAAATATTAACTTGTAGAATATCTATTATTGGAAAGCTTACATTTGTAAGAAATAATGTTAAGATTATCAACATATGATATACAAAACAGGGTTCAATTATAAAAGTAAAATGTTCAAATGTGGAATAAAGACAAAAGTCTCTCATGAAGCCCCATTCAAAATAGAAGGTTGGAGTTTGCAGCTAAATATGTTTCTTTAATTTTCTTTTCTATTTATACATTTTTATTATTTCATTGCACTTAAAATAAGTAGTGAGAAGAATTTAATTAAAGAAAATATTGCAATGAGACCATTTCTGCTGGACTCCATGATGAGTGACATTGATCTGTTATAAAAGTCTAGTGGATAATTTCTTTTGAAGACTCATTGCCTTATGTTTGTGTACCAGACAATATGTTGTACCTGAAGTTCAGAAATTATAGAAACTTTTAGTAGAATCACTAGCATTTATCTTATATATTAGTTTGCCCAATCAGGTCTTAGCAGCAATTTATATGAAGAATCAGCCCATTAAGAAACTTTATCATACACATTAGTCTGTTAAATATTGCTACACTAGTAATGACAAATAAATGGAAAAATTATAACATTAAAATAGGAAACAAAAAAGCACAAATTTTGTAAAACTCTTCATGATTGATGTTTCATCGGTCAAATATACTTTCTCAAATAATATTCAAATAGATATAAAAACTATATATATATAATATTATTCGATGTCTGTATTTTTAAAACAATATATGTAATTATAGAACTGAATATTTATAAATACAGTAACTTAATAATTAAAAAAATATTTTATCTACTTAGGAGCACTTTCGATTATCCCAGTAATCTTTGTCAACTAAAGCTTTAAAATGCTAACTTTCCCATGATTCTGTGATCTTAACATTTTCTGCTTCCTGTTAATTAAGTCATGTTTATATTTGTATATTAGCATAGCTAATATATATATATACTCAAAATGATCTAAAATAACAGTACAGAATTTGAATATGCCTATATAAAATTAAACAAAATTTTCACTATATCCAGTTTACAGAATTTTATGCCATTTTGAATAGCAGTGAAACATTAATATTTAAATCTTTTTAAAATCATATAGCAGCAACCTTCCATAAATTATGAATACTCACACAACTACATTGTTTATTCAACACATTGTCTGCAATATTTCTAAAATATGACTCCTTTATTTTTCTTTTCTTAAAGTCATTTTCCACTTCAAAACAAAATACTATCAAGCAGAAGTTTCTATTAAAAGTCACTGCAAAAACATATTAGCATCAATCCAAATAACTTATATAATAATTCATGCTTCTGAATTCTTTTTTTAATGCACAGGTAGTTTCTCCAATATAACTAGATCCACAAATATAACTAATATTACATTATTAATTTTATTAAGACAAACTTTTCCATTAATAACTAATCTTCCAGTATTTGGGCCAGTCTTAAATGTAACATTAAAATGAGCAGACACTAATGATGCAATTCTGTTTCATGCAATATTATTTATTTAAGGCAAAGCTATCCATATTTTAGTTTCCATATTATCTTTCCTCCATTCATTTTTAAACTTAGACAATATGCATAAAATATTTTTCTATTATATCCCACTTTCAATAAGTCATTATCATATCTTTGAGTATTAGATATTTTATCATTCTGATATTTACACAATACACCATTTCTAAACAAAAATGTTTTTAATTAAACTAATTTATAAATAAGTGGAACATTGGAATTTGGATGCACAAACTCTCTAATTGATAAAGGTTTCAAAAACAATTTATAATTAATTCTATTACATTCCCTTCATGAAAATAGATCCAGATAATTTCTTTTATGCTTGTTATCTTCAGAAGTAAAAACCCACTCAATCCATTAATATCATTTAATTTATAGAACAGCTTCTGCATTATAACATCTGATCCAACAATAAGTACATAATCTACATACTTTAAGTAACTTTTTAATTCTAATGAGAAATAGTCTTTTCAAATCTTCTCTTCATAGTATAACAACATATAACTGCATATAACTGCTGAAACAGGCAATCCCATAAGCTAACCTTCATCAACCACATGCAATCACCTTCAAACATAGCAATTAAATTCTGATCAATACATAACAATAAATTCTTCACAAAGATATGGTAAAACTTACACACTCTTTTCTCAAGTAAAACTTGATCAACAATATTAATAGATTCCTTTCTTTTTATTAAACCATATTATTCTGTAACATCCAATATAAATAATTCATCATCATCATCCAAAATAATATCAATTTTTTTAACTAAATCAAATGAAGATCCAATCGAGTATTCACCAAAACCCAATTCATCTTGCAAAATTTTTTCAACAAAAACACCTGCATGATAAAACATACCCCCCCCCCCAATGTAATATAAGCCTAATAGGCAAATTTACTTTATGTAGTTTTAAATTTTCAAAAATTCTTGGCATAATTGCCACTGATGGATAAATAGATAAATACAACTTCCTATCAAATATTTTATTTAAATAAGGCTTAAGAATAAAAACAATAAACTTCATTCTTGATGTATTAACAGAATAATTATCTATTAATTTAAATTTTAATTTTTCAATTTGCTGATGAACTTTGTACTCTATATAAATCTTCATACATCAAGTGCAATCTTCCATCTTTATCTTCCTTAATATATGCAATCTTATTATCATCATCAGTACTATTACTAATATGTAAATCATTAATAATTATTTATAATTATTATTAATTTTATTGTGATTGATAAAAATATGTAATGTCTTTCATTTTAATTATAGTATAATTTTTAACATATTTCAGGTCCGTGTATCGCCGGTGTTGTTGGACTGAAAATGCCACGCTATTGTTTATTTGGAAAATCGGTGTTAATTTCGAATCTGCTAGAATCTACCTCACAACGTAATTTTTTTCAGTAATATATGTATATGTTTGGTGACAGTTCATAAACATATGGCTTCATGTATGTACTTGTAAATATTCTTTTAACTAAATAGTTTTGAGACAGGTAATACAGCATCGATTGTTCCATGCCATAAGATGGCGCTGTTGCTAGTGAAAAACGAATTTGAGTGAAATGGAAAGAGCAATAGAAAGATTAGGAAGAGGGATAGAGATACCGTTAATAGGTAGTAAGGGAGTATTTATTTTGTCAGGTCTTTTTTTTGCAGATGATATATTTTTGTGTGCAGAAAAAAGAGAAGATATGGAAGTTATGTTGAGGACATGTGCAAGGGTGGGTAAAGAGATGGGGATTAAATTTAGTGAAGAAAAATCAAATATAATGATGGTTAATACTGAGGAAAGAGAAGATGTAGAATTTTTATTGGGAGATATTAAGTTAAGTGTGGTGAATAGATATAGTTATTTGGGAATTATTTTAAGTAATCAGAAAAATTATTTGGATGAATGGGAGAAAAAATTGATAAATGAAGAAAGAAAAGAAAGGGATTGATAAAGAAATTAACAGTATTTTCATATAATAAATATGATTATAAATTATATGGAAAGGTTAGTAGCAGGGTTAACATATGGTAATGATGATTATATGTTAGTAAAAAGATATTAGATTATTTAGAAAAAACTCAAAGGGAAGTAGGAAGACATGCATTGGATGCAGAAGTATGGACAAGGAGGGAATTCAAGGAGAAATGGGATGTCAATTTTCATATGAGATGCAAAATAAAATGAAAATGTTTGGTAGATTGCAGTTTATGGATAATAAAAGAATAGCTAAAATAGTATTTAATTGGGTTATGAGTAAAGGGCAGGTAACAAGATGGGTGAGAAAGGTTATGAAAAGATTTGGATAAAGAATTTATATCAGTATATTTGTACAAAAGATGGGATGATTGTGTTAAGAGGATTATTGAGTGTTATAGTAGTAAGGAATGGGATAAAAGAATAAATTTATTAATAAAGACTAGGGAGTTAGAGAGATGGAGAAATAGTATGGAGAGTAAAAAGAGTTTAAATATATATAGAAATAAACAGAATATTAGGTGTGAGTTAATATATGATAATAGTAAGGAAAGTAGTTTTTAAAGTCGAACGAGGATCTTTGTACAAAAGAATATACATGTAAATGGAAAAATATGGGTGATTTATTTTGTAAATTATGTAAGGAAGGAATTGAAAATATTAGGCATTTGTTAATTGAATGTAAATGTTTGAAAACAGAAAGGGTACATATAATGAAGTTGTGGAAAAATAAATATGAAAAGAGTGATTATACAGAAAGTGAATTATTGGTTTTTATGCTAGGTTTGGGAAAAGATAAGGGGGATTTAGATATAAAGGTTATAGAGTTGACAAAAATTATGTTGTGGAAATGGGATAGAGCAGATTATGGGTAAATTTAGAGTGGGGAATGTAAAAGAAAGTGGCTAACAGGTTTATCTGGGCTTAATTGCTGAGATATTCTTGACTTCGTTTAAGGAGAAGCCATAATACATCACATCACATCATCACATCAATAGATATAACGTTACTGGGCTTTGATTATTATTATTTTGTAATTTTATCGTGGTTTTTTTTTTTTTTTGGTTTGGATTTTTTTTTTTTTTTTTGGGACCGTATTTTCTTTTTTTTTTTAAATAAATAAATTGATTTTTAAATATTTTTTTTAATACGTTTTGTAAAAACCTTTTTTTCCTTTATTTTTTTTGTAAAACTTGTTGTTTAACAAAATTGGATTACGGTCTTTTTTTTTTTTTAAAGTAACTTTTTTTTTCGCTTTTGATTACGGTCTTCTTTTTTTTTAAAGTAACTTATTTTATTTTTTTTAGCTTTTTACTTTCATTAAACTACCACAAAGGCAGTTCTTCTGGGTGAGGAGAATATTTCTCTGTTGAAGAAAGGCCATCGCATCTGCTTCTGTAGTCTGCCATTGAAATGTTTTGATCTCGAAAAAGTGTCAGAAAGTGCGCGACTTGATCGTGAACTTTGCCGAATTGTGACTAACAATCCTCATTAACTGAATTCTGACCCCTGATAATGAAACCAGGGGCGTTTGGAAAATCGTTACAATTTTTACTAACGAAAATAAAAAAAAATAAATTGAAGCCAAAAAAAAAAAAAACGTTATAATATAGTTTTCGACATTCAAAATACAGAAACCTTCACATCATACACTGTACAATAGTTAAGAGTAATGTCTATAGAAAGTCTTGCATATTCGTCGTTAATAATGTTCAACATACTAGAGATGTTGGGGTAGGGTGCACTTCAACATCTTAGCGGTTGAACAGTTTACTAGGCCATAAGATCTATGAGCGGCTTTGTAAACAGCATATTTAAGTGCTTTAGCGTAGAAACAGTGCCATCTTATGGCGTGGATCAATCGATGCTGTATTACCATTTTCACTTTCCAATCTAATATTTGTTGTTTCTTGTTTTTTTTCCGGTTCAATGAATGATTTAATTTATTGATTATTGTCACTCTTTTTACACAAATTAATGTTTTCTTGTTTTTAGTCATAGGGAAATATTTGAAAAAGAAGATGCCGATTATTATTATCACTTTACATTTTTTTCCATTTTATTTATTCTCATCAATTTTCATTTAAAAGATTACATACTGATGCAAACTTAAATAGAATTAAAAAGATAAGATAGTCAAGCATTGTTAGCCGAGAGGTCATCGAAGCCGTCTTGCAAGCAAATAGTGGGTTGCAGACGGCTATGGGTTTGCCTTTCGTCCGATGCTATGCCATATGAAAAAAAAGAAAAATAAGATATATATATATTTAAATATAAAATTTATCGAATTATAGATACTTTTTTAAGTGCTTGTTCTAATGTTTTCATTTTAAATATATAATATTATAATTCAATGTCTGTATTTCTTCAAGTCAACATTTAAAGTTGTACTTTACATATATCTAATTATTATATTTATAAATATTCAATTATAAGATTATATGTAAGCATGTTTGTATAAGACAGTGAAACCTTCCAATAGGTCATTATAAGATGTAAGCTAAATATTGAATGATTAGGCATAATCAAAAATTCTAATTTGTAGTATTTGATTGATTTAAGCTTTTTGTTTTATTATTCTATAAAAATTTCTAAATATCATTTATTGACCAAAATATTATGATTATGGTAAGACAAAAATATGGGGAATGAATAGGCGATTAATCATCACTATACTAAAAAAAACTTTTTATACATACATATATTCTGATATGCCCAGTCATCATTTCTCAGCCCCATATATTAAACAAATAAATAAAGAAAACAATTAGAAATCTTATGTTTAATATTTTGAGTAAATGTAGAGTGAATGAATGGTTTATTTATAAAAAATTAAAAATAAAATAGTTTTTCAAGTCATATGGAATAATAAGAATGCCTTTACTAATTAAAAGAAGAAAGATTTCACATTTCATGAGCTAATCTTTAAAAGACTGTGTTATTGGTATTACTAAGTAACTGAAAAAGCTCAGCAAAAAGAACACATATATTTTCTTTTTCTTCAAAATGTTTGTTTTATTTATTTACTTTTCATCAACAGTTTGTAAATTTTTGATGTAAAATATAATGTACTGTGAGAAAAATTTACATGGGAGGGGGAGAACATAAATTCTTCAAGTTGGTGTCTGTAAGAAGAAATGAATTCAATATCGACAAATACTATGTTGAATCTATGAAGCCACCAAACTGTTGGGCATGACATTGATCACAGTGATTATAAAAGGAATAGTTGGAAATCAACTGACAATCAATGCCTATTGAATCCTATTATTAAAGAAGACACAATAAAAACATATTTTCAAGTTAAATCAATAAACATCACATGACCACCTCCTCTTATACTTGTGTATAACTGTTGTTAAAACAGGCAAAACTCACTATATATATTGCCACCCACAAACCTTCTGGCATCCATTGATTACTTTAGCTTGCTATGTGTAGCAATATATATAGTGATTTTTGCCTGTTTTAAGTTTCAAGTTAAATCCTGAACTTGGTAATAAATTTACCAATAAATAAATCTCTAAAATTATTTAATCAAATAACTTTCACTTATTTTAATAATCAAAGAAATAACACTGTCCTACTGATAGATGTCTATCAAATTTTGCATGCTTTTTAATAATTTTAATTATTAATGCAGTCTCTTTGTTATTTGATACACATCCAAGTAATGAAACTGTTCATGTCATGCTTAAAAACATTTTATTATGTGAAATATATTGCAAATTTGAAAAGAAAAATAAAGAATAAAATACATGTACTTTTAACATAAAGCAAACAAAAATTATTAATAAACATGATCACATACAGTTCCCTGATATGAAAATACGGCTACTGCTATGTTGTAAAATTTATTAAATTTACAATTTTTTTCTTTTGTTTATTTACATTTTTGGCCCATATATAATTGAAGTAGTTTATATATATTGGAAGCTCATCTCATTTTGCTGTTTTCAAAATTATTTCCAAATATTTTTCTAATTAATTAAATTCTCTATAAATTTTGAGTGAATAGATAACAAATTTATTTTATATTTAAGTATGTTATGTTGTTTTAAAATGCAGTTATGGATTATTTGGTTCATTTTATTTAATTCTAGTTTTCAATGGAAAAATATATACTTGACTAAATGTTTCTATTTTTAAAGACATTTATAAAAAAAGGTATTTTTGTAATAATGATATTACATGGCAGATTTCATACCAGTTTTCAACATAAAAAATTTATTTATTTATAAAATCTACATATTTTAAACAAACTTCTTTAAAGTATAAGTTCAAATAATTAAAATAATATTAAAAGATAGATATGTAGCAGATGATTAAAAAATTCAGTATTAATATTAATATTTTAAAAAGAGTATAAAGAAGATATTAGAAAATACAGACTTTGCAGTCTTTTATCAGTTTTATACAAAATTTTTACCAAGATAATTACAACTCATCTAGAGAGAACTTTGGATTTCAACCAACCAAAAGAACAAGCTGGATTTAAAAGTGATTTTGGTATAATTTATCATATCCTAGTATTGAGAGAAGTTATAGAAAAAAAAACAAATACAAGTTGTCATTATGCTTTGCACTTGTATATTATAAAAAGGCATTTGATTCTATAAACATTTCTCCAGTGATTAAAGCATTGGATCATCAAGATGTAGACCCAGGATATTGTCATATTCTGAAAAATAATTATAAAAATGCAACGGCAACAATTAGATTACATAACAATATTAGGAAAGTTAACATTTAAAACGGTGTACAACAGGTTGACTCCTTATCTCCAAAACTTTTCACAGCAGTGCTGCAAGATATATTTTGTAGATTAAAATGGGAAACTAAAAGAAGAAAGTAAATGATTACTTAAGTCATTTAGATTTTTCAGATGATGTAGTTGTTTTTTTAAGTAATGTTTCAGAGCTTCAGTAAATGTTGCAAAATTTATCAGATAAAAGTAAGAAAGTATGACTAAATGTAAACATTAAAAAGACTAGAGTAATATTTAATGGATTTTCACAAAGATGAAAATAAAGATTGATAAGGATGTGTTCAAAGAAGTTAACAACTACAAATACCTTTGTCAGGTTTTTACTAAGATGGAAACACAATGGATAAAAATAATCATAGATATACAGTTGGAGTGCTTTTAATAGAAATAACTTAATGTTAAAAGCAAATATGCCTATGTGTTTGAAAAGAAAGGTTTTTAATAAATATTTTACCAGTTCTTACTTACGAATCTGAGACTTAGACTTTTAATATAAAAGTTATTTACTTTGGACCACTCAAAGAAGTATGGAGAGATGCTTGTTAGAAGTAACAAGAATAGATCAAAAATGCAATACATGTGTAAGAGAATAAACATGTTACCGATATTAAAATGGCTAAAAGACTGAAATGGAGTTTGACTGGACATATTTTTAGAAGAGATAATAATAATAAACATTTGAACTATTAAATTGGATTCCAAGAAATTTTAAAAGACCCAGAAAGAGACCATGGGTGAGATGGATAGACGAAATATGAAAGTGTGTAGGAGTGATGTGGAGAAGAAAAGGTGGACTGAACTTGGAGAGAGATGAACTAAACTTCAAGAGACTTTCATCCTGCAGTGGAATAATAATGGTTGATGATGATGATCAATATTATATTTGTCATCTGAAAAACAAATTTTACTACAAATGTGTACACAAAATTAATGAAAAGAGAAATTTGTATGAAACAAATAAAATACTTGCAGATATCATATATAATTATGTGATTCTTCATACTTTAATAACAACATATGATTTGTTATATTTTTGGAAAAGTACATGTATTTATTTATTGATTTAATATGTTTTTTCTATTATTATTATTATTATTATTAAGTAGATTAACCATAGATATCATAAAAACGTTGTGAAAATTTCAGCAAGAACAATATATCCGTTTCTGCCACTATAGTCATAGATTTGATAATCTTTAATTACACGGTATTCTTATCTCTTTATCCACATCTATAAAGGGCAGTGACTATTAAATTCAATTTATGAGGCAGAAGTGCACAAGAACCATGGATTGACTTGGATCTATTAATGAGATTCCAGTAATCTTTAGCAAAATATAAAAAAGTCATCTGCCATTATTGCTTGATCTGAAAAAAATAAATTCATTATGAATTAAAAAACAAAAAAAAAAAACATTTTTTATATCACAATTCATTGAATGTAGATTCTTCATTAAATATCTAAAAAGGAAGATGATATAAATTGAGCCTTAAGAAGTAAAATATATTATGAATTATTATTACGTCTCATCCACTGTATACAATCTCTGTGAATCAACTTTTCTCTTTCACCTGAGACAAGAATTTGTAAACAAACAAAAATCCATTGCAATGGAGTAGGAAATATTTAGTTTTTAATTACACATACGGCTAATCATTTATAATTATCAAATTATTTTAATCATTTACGTTATATGATATCAATTTGTCATATATGTTTTGGATATCACTCTAACAAAATTCCGTCATAAGAAAATAATTATTTTTTCCAAACATTTAGAATTTTTGATTTGAAAGATAAGTAATTACTTATATTGTTATGCTTAAAAATTAAATATTTTTAATATGATTTTATATTTATCAAATAAATAACAAACTCATATATATTTGCATTCTTAATTAATTTATTAAATTTTATATTTTGGTCAATTTAGAGTTTTTATATTTTTTTATTGCTTGCTGCAGTTTTTAAATTATTAATTTTGTTATTTTTATCGAAACTATTGTCTTATTCAGTTCCTTAGAAATATCAGACAGCAAACACATTTCTTCACCCAGCTACAATATCAGAACAAACCTGTTTAAATATATTCCTATCATAATTCACAACAAATAAACTTGGAATCGCAATGTCAATCTATTTTGTCAGATAAATGATTATTACTTTTACCTAATCTCTGATTTGATATATAGAAGTTTTGCTTGTGAATTATTTTAGTATCATATTCGGACTAGTCTGTTCTGTGAATAGATTGATATTCTTAGCGTTATATGTTTGATAAACCTTGAATTATTTAAATGGTCATTAAAATCATTAGAATATAATTATATAGTAAATTACTCTATGAAATTCAGTTTCTAGCATTCTATTTATATTACGATATACTAGGATGACCAGACATCCTGATTTTTTGGGATATGTCTCTTGTGACACGATAACTTTCTTTCTTCCCCTACTAACTGAATTTTAGTTATTAGAATCGTCGTCGAGGGCGCCATCAAGGATTTCTCTCTTGGAACCTGGTCACGTAACTTTACATAAACCTGGTCTTTATTTATTTTCGAACGACGATTCACTGATTATAAACTTTGATTATAATCTCACAGGGGTTTTCCTTTAAGAACCCTAACTAATTCCTATAAATAATTCAAGGATACGTTGGACAAAAAAACTTTTAATTTCTTTTACTACTATTTATTATTAATAACCTTATAATTCTATCCGATCCAGAAAGAACTGACTTACAATTTCTGATTTTCCCTGTTTACTTTCTAATTATGCTTCCCAAATATTTACCATAGATTTACTCGTGCCTACACTAATACTGCGAATTCTAGCAGACGTGCATATAAGACGACTTATAGTATTTTTAATCTTTCCTGAAGTTTATTTTTAAACTCCACTTTCTTTGGTAAATAAATAAATTGCAAAAATCTTACAATGAATGTATAAGTGTCTTTCGTTTTCTTATACTTTCAATTCTTTCCTTATTTTCTACTAACAAACGAGTAATGCCCCAAGGTTCTCTGTTACTTGGCGATGCACTTTTATACCCCCACCCTGTTGTTACTCTCTAGATCGAATAGATATTAAATAATTTAAAATACAGTTATTCCAATATTTCAAAAAATATTGAAAGAAAATTAACATTAATAGATTACAATATTAAACAAATTTATTTCCCCCCTCTATTGTTGAAACATTCGTAATAAACATAATAAATGAAAATTAAATTAAAGATAAAGTTCTATTACGCTTTACTTAGAGTTCTCATTAATTAAAAGGTTATAATTACCCTGATCGATCAGAGCGGAGTGGCCTGATTTTCATAGGTTTTACATTCCATTGGTCGTGCCTTTGTCCTTGTACATGCGAATTCCACGAGTGTTCCTTTGGTTGTCTGGCTAGCAATATCCGTTTCTTCCATTCCATAACTCTCTCGATAGCTTCATTCAGATGGAGTGGCGGTCAATTCCCCAAAGGGGAAGGTTGTGATAACTTTAGCCACTATACATTTGACAACAGTCCGCAAAAATTAAATTTCAATAATAATAATTTTTATTGTTCGAAACACAGCTGCTTTCTTTATTGTCCTTGCTGGTCTCTAAAAGTCAAGTCAACTGATCTCTCTAAAAGCGATCTTATCTCCCCTCTTTCTTATCTTTTTTTTTTAATTAGCGTAATAGCAATTACTAACCAAATATTTTTACTTTGTGAAAGTTTCAACAATAGAGTATAATTATTACCAAGAATCTAATTTTGTTTTCTTTTTCCCACCCTTTTGTCTCTCGAATTTTTCTCCCTATTAATTAAACACTTTTAACATTTTTTTTTTTTTAATAAATTATATTCAATTTTATTTGTTTATTTCAAAATAAAAGTTCAAATTTTTTTTACCCTTTCCATTAAATCAAAACCATTTGTTAATTAATTTTTTTTTCATTTTACAAACTATTTAACTTCAAAAATATTTATGACAAATTATAAATATGTGAGCTTATATATATATGAGCTGACTTAAAATATCAGCTCACTCTATTTTTGATTAGATGTCCCAGTGTCACCAAAATGCCTTTTCATGACCATTATATATCCTGATTTTCAAATACTCATAATTATTATTTGTCTTACATAAATAACTCTTTGTAAAAATGATAATTTCTTGGCTCTCTCTGTCCATTTCAGTCTTTCCAGTAATATTATGAAAACTTCAGATAAATTCCAACACCAAAAACAAAGACCACTATTACATTATATGGCCAGATTCTCAAGATAGATGTGTTCTCACATCCAACCTCATCTTGGAGCATGCACAGTTGGATTTTTGTAGGCTAAGTGTAGTTTTACTAGTTCTTTCATGATACTGATTTTCTAGTGATAAAATTAATAGAAATATTCCTAATCTTAAACAAAAGATATGTCAAAGAGGAAGGGTAATTACAACAATGAATATACAGAGGAATGGAATTTTATAAAAAAATGGGTGTAATACCATAAAAATAATGGGTCATTTCATCCTGATTTTTGATGAAACTAGTCTGGTCATGCAATGATATATTTATATTTATTTTTTGAAGAGTTAGTGATTATTATTCTTTTGATTAGAAGCATAATTTATACTTTTAATAATTACATTTAATAATTTTATATATACTAATTAGTTTCATGAACTACAAACATTAATATATAGTACTTGTCATTTGCAATCCATATGTACATATGCATTTTCCCCAAGCATTTTATGATGTTTGTTTAATAGAATCACATTTTTTAGATATTAAATATTACCATGACAATATATGATAGAACTAATTGTTAATCTGCAAGATCCCCTGCTGAGATGGTGATCCAATAGAAAGTACTAAAAGTGACGATTATTAATTTCTCTCTATATATTGATATAATTCAATATCCAATTATTTATTTTCAGGGTTAAATATGTTTATGATTAATCAAATTTTCTTAATACATATACTTATATAAATATATCTCTTGGATAACACTTAAACTGACAAATCTTGATATACTCTGTACTTTTTTCCAATTTATTAAGTTTTTTCTGTCTTTCCCCTTATCTAAATATATATATATGTGTACATCTGATTGTGTATTATAGTATCAAAATTTAACCTTTTTTTAGCATTAAAAATACAGATTAGTCATGTTACAAAATCAATTCTGGATAAAATTGGAAATTTTGACTGCGATCTTCGAGGGCCAGTTTTGATAAAGGTATTCTTTTATTTAGTTTTACGTAGGTGCTAATTATATAACTATCTATATTACAACATCGTAAATATTATGCTAGGTCATATACAAAACATGACTTAGATACACACACACATATATATAATTTTTAACTTGTATTATCCGTTCATCTCCAACATAATTTGTTTTAAATGAGGATATTTATGCCATTAATTCTTTATTTTTCTGAATATAAATTAAAAATAATTACGTGTATTGCTCGATTGAATTAATAAAAGAAATTGAAGTTTGAAAGACAAAGTCTGATCACACTTGTGACATTTTAATTAACATTGCATCAAAAATAACATCATCATTGGCTGAAATCCAAACAAAACCGTAAGGAGAAATTCGAACTTTGCTTTATATATAAAGGAAACGACTACAATAGAATCATAGAAGT
This sequence comes from Epiperipatus broadwayi, assembly GCA_028023455.1. Lineage (NCBI taxonomy): Eukaryota > Metazoa > Onychophora > Udeonychophora > Euonychophora > Peripatidae > Epiperipatus > Epiperipatus broadwayi. The sequence continues at coordinate 1,007,675 of JAQFVV010012632.1, forward strand.
TGATGTAAACAATGATTATTAAATCGCCACACATAATAATAAAGAATTTATAAATAAAATGTAAATGCAACATGCTAATATAAATTAATTATGATTTTATTTCAAAAGTTTTACTAGAGCCATATTGGATAACCTAAAGAACCACATGCTGCTTGCAAACTGCAATGCAATTCTAGGGTATTTTTTTAATATAATTTTTCTTCTTCTGGAACTGTAATGATCATACTTGCTGGTAAATGATTGTTTTTAGTGATAATGGTACATATGCATGAGTGGAAAATACTGCCTCATGGCTAGGTCATGTTTTTGCTTGAACATTTTGGGTGAAATAAGATTTTTTTTCTTAATTCAAAGATTCTAAGATACATTAAGCAATATAAAATAATGTTGTTCGTGTTTTGAGAGCTCATATAAATTTTGAGCATGATATTCATACATGAAGATTTCCCTTTTATATATATGACTATTATATTGAAATAAATAATTAAGTTACTTTAAGGAAAGTGGTTTTCAACCAGTTAATAAAATTTTCAATCTTTTGGTGGTAGGTACACATATAGTAAGTTTTAATTAGAATGTAAACATATACTTTCAAATTATTTTCTTATTTTCTCTGGTCACATGGATTATGTTTTATGTTTTTATTCTCTGATTCATTTTGAGATTTATATAAATCCCTAACATAAACTGATTTTAATAAGATTGTTTTATTTTTGAATCTACAAGAAATAAACACAGACTGTCTCTTAATAATAAAAAAAAATTTGCTTTTTTTCAGGATATTGGTGAAATGGTTACTTACTGGTTAAATCATGAAAATCTATGATTTTGTACAACATGTATATGCATATATTATTCCTAATTTTAACTTTAACGTATGCCTTATGAAAAATTTCTATGATGATTGAAGCAGCAAATATTAATGAAAAAAATCAATTCATCTTTTCTGACCATGTGATTTTCTCATAACCAACTTCAGAAGCAAGTTGGAAATTATTGACTACCCATTGAAAGCAAGTTATTTTTAATATCTAATTACAACATTATAGTAATTCATCTGTATATATGTGTATAATAAAATTATAAAAAAATAATTAAGTTTAATGATGATAATATATTTTGTATATAACTATAATAAAATACAGAAGCCCTTTCAGTTTGTTTTATAATCTTCTTCAATTGAGAACTTTTTAAATTTAAATTTAGCCAAAGTAAACATCATCATGTTATATCCTATGACTCATGAATTTTAACATTTGAACATTGTCTATTAATTAAAGACATCTTACATCTATTTATCAAAAGTGCCTTTTCAAATTTTCATATTTTTTCTTATGAAGAGTCATAGTATTTGTCAGAGTGAAACTGAGAGTAAGCTCACGTTTTCTCTCTCTCACTCTATATATATATATAACTGGATTAATATCTGATTCAATGGTTTTATTACCAAAATTAAAAACTTTTAATTTTCGTTAAATTTTTAATGTTAAAAAATTTTTAAATTATTTAAAAAGAGTATTTGTATTAAAACACATACTCATTTTTATATAAAATAAGTCATTTTACTTTTTTTTATAGAATTAATTTTAAAATAGTTTTTTTTCATCACTTGTTTTTAATCAATTTGATTAGAAAACAAGATCGAGAGGTCAGCGACAGCTGCTTTACAAGCAGTTGTCCCGCGATAGCGCGTTCACTTCCCGGCTGATGTTATGACACATGAGAGGAAAAAACAAGCAGTCTTGTTAATTACATTCCTGTCTCTTTTATTTTAATCATTTCTAAGTTCATTCTAAAAGCAGGGATTTAATTTTGTGTTGTTTTTGTTTAAAATAATCCCTGGTTAAAATTCTTCATTAGATTGAGCAGGAGATTGAGATTTGCCTTGCCCTAAGGTGTAGAATTCAACAAAAGAAAAAGTTTTTGCCGGAAATGTAGTGTGGTATAAATAACCCCACCAATTTTGGGACAATAGTAGTTTTTTATTCCTGGTGCAACAAGCTAGTCCAAGTGATTTATTCAACATCCATACCATTAGCAGTTCGGACATGTAATTTCTTAAAAGAAAAAAGTTTTGCAGTTGTTACAAGATTTGTTTCTTCATGGTGTCCAAACCCACTCCCTTATAGATCCTAAACTCCAACATGCCTTGCTAGCTTAACCCAAAAGACAGACCCACAACTGCCAGCTCTTCTTCAGTCATCCTATAAAGGATTCCTCCTATATGCCTCTACACTTGCTGCTACAAAACACCTGAAATATGAACTTACATAAAAGTGCACTCCTTGAAAATAAGGAAACTTTGCTTTACCATAAGGTAAATATTTTCTTTCATTCTTGCCAGGGTAAATTCTTTTAGTTAAATCTCTGCTCAATCTGAAATAATTCTGTAGCCTTAATAATTATTTAACTTCTTGTTTACTAACTGTATTTGTTTTTTATTGTATTTTGTAGTGTGTCTTGGAATCTTAGTTTTAAGATTCCAAGTTTGCTTTCAATTTCATTTATCAGAGAGTGTCTAGTGAGTTTGTATTTTTATATGCTTAATATATTTCTAATTATATGCCTAACTTTTTATAAATGCTTTAGCAGTCTTGTGTAATTTTAAATTAACTCATCTGTATTTATTTTATTATCCACTTATTGATTTAAATTACTGTGTTTGTGCTTTTTGAAAACAACAAAATCTTTTGGCTGGCTGTTTATTGTTCTGGTTTTCTGTAATTAGAGATTTCTTTTTTTATATTCTAGAATATGTAAGGTCGTAATCATATTTTTCATTTGTCTTGCACGTAAATTGACCCCAAATTGCTTTAAAGGTAATATATCAGAGAGCTGTCATACTGGCATATGACATTCTTGTCTCAATGCATTATTTGGAGCAAGAAATGCTCGCTGGTGCTATTTTATTGATTTCCTGCAAGACCGTATATTTTTATATATTTTTGAATCAGGAAACTAGGATTCTTGTTCTTTTATAAGTTGCTAGCAGGAAGATAATATTAATTTCCTTTTATAAATTATAGTGAAAGAAACCTTTCTGCTAGAGCATTTAATGTTTCAATATTTCCTACTCATATGCACTCTCTGATAAACTAACTAATAAAAAAAAATCTAGGTCAGCATTTATATTTGCTTGCTAGATTTGTTTTGTCTTTACATGTGGCTTTATATTTTATCAGAGCGTGTACTCAGAACTTGGTTTGTAAGTTTATTTGTAATTTACTTTCTTGAAATGCTTGGGCAGACACAACTGGTTTTCTAACTATTTATTTGTCTCCCATTGAGGCCTCTAATTATTATTCTGAGATGTCTGTTTTCCTTTCATCCTAGATTTAATATTTTATTAATTTGGAAGTCATTTGCATCAGAATATTTTCTAACTTTGTTATTTTATTAAATTGGAGATGTAAATTTCCTCCCATTTATCTAATTTGTACTCTGATGTATTAATCATATTTTTCATTTGTTCTTGGGGTAAATCAATCATTTTTGCTTTAAACATAGTATAAGTTGCAGCTTCTAATGGCAATATGGTGTTTCTGGTCCCAACGCATTTTCCAGGTCAAGACGTGCTTGCCGGTGTTGGTTTTATATTTATCTCAAGAACATATTGTTTTCATACCCGTGAAAACCAGTGTTGTTGGGGAATTCCCAGCTGAAAAAAATTTGTTTCCTCCCTTTATAATTCACTGTTAAAAAATGAGTCTATCTGCCAGAGCATTGAATTTTATTCTTTCTGGTACATGCCTGAGATAATCCTATTTGTTGTGTTATAAATTTTTGTTTTACAATTTGTATCTCTCTTAAATAAAATTTTAAAATGTGTTTAAACTTAATTCAGCTGACATTTGTCTTAGTGCTTTTATTTCTCAATTGTCTAAACAATATTTAAGATTTCTTGTTTTTCCCTGAATCTAGTCTGCACAAACTATCGTTCTCATCCATGTTGATCATAGTAAGTACATTTTCCAGATACGTAGCAATCTGGTGGTACTCTCTGTGATCAGCAATGAATTGGGTGTCTGTTACAATATATATATATATAATATTATAAATCGATGTCTGTATTTCTTCAAAATAACATACACAAATTTATATATAAATATTTAAAAATACAGTATTTAAAAGCTTACAAAAATATATGTATAACCATCACTTAGGAGTGCTTTCAACTAACTTGTAGCTTTGTCAACTATCATGTTTAAAATGTCAGCTTTCCCATAATTCTATGATGTCAACTTTCCCATAATTCTGTGATCTTAATGTTAGCTGCTTGCCTATTAACCAAATGTTGCTTGTATTTACATATCAACATCACCTCTTTAATTTTTCTTTTATTATTATTTCTTTCAGTTTCCAATATTTTTACGTTGTTATAATTAAAATTGAAACCATATATACATGATTTATTATGGTCATAAAAGAAAGAAGCTGATAAATTATCATTATTTTTAAAATTTTGTTTTGTATTTTGAACCCTTTTAAATAACAATAAGTGTTTCTTTGTTCTTTTTTCCAATGTGCACCTCGATTCACCTATATATCCATGGCCACACCCACATGTCCATTTGTAAATGATACAATTTTTATTTGTAAATAAAGTTTTATCCTTTGAATTGTTTATTAATTTATTTAATGTAGGCAGTGCATAAAATGCAATATCACATATTCCTCTATAAATATTCTTAATAAAACTTGCCTGTTGATTTGAAATATATGGTACTGATATCCACAATTTTTTAACAGAAGAATTAACACTATTATTAATTTTATATGTAAAAGTAAAATTTTTAATAGTATAATAAACAGAATCATAATTGTATTCAACGTTTAACAATTCATTATAATAAGTTTCAATATTTTTAGTTTTATCTGATGCATATTTACAAAGGTTATCATTTCTAAATAAAAAGGATTTCAAACCTGCCGTTTTATGTGACATTGGTACTTTTGATTCATATGGAATATATACTCTTTTTGCTATTGGTTTAAGAGTCATATAGTAATCCAGTTTATCCTTGTTTCTGGTTATCTTGAGATCTAAAAATTGTACACTCAGTCAATTTTTATCTGTTTTAATCCACTTTAAGCCCTTTATATTATTTAATTCTTTGAACAAATCATTAATAGCATTTGGCTTTCCACAAACAAAAACATCATCAACATATCGATTGTATAAAATAATATATTTTTGACAATGATCCTTTTTTAAAATATATTCTTCATATGTAGATATAACAGAATTACATGTCTGGGAAACTGTAGGAAGTCCCATCGGCCACACAATATTCATTTTATAAAATTCGTGTTTAAAAATTGCATAAATGTTTCTATCAACAAAGTTTAATATTTCAATAATAAATTTTATTATTTTAATGATAACATTTTTTAACTTTAATGCATTATTAATTAATTTAATAGAAGTCATTCTGTCAATTGATCTGTACATTTCACTGACATCCAAGGTACAAATTACATCATAATTATCAATAACAACATTATTAATTTTACCAACAAAATCAAATGATGAACGTATTATATACCCAAACCAAGAATTTCTTGTAACATTTTCTCAATTAATTTACATGTTTCATAATAGAAAGCACCTCCAAAATCAATCATTAAACGTAATGGTTCTTTTTCTTTATGCAATTTTATATTTGAAAATATTCTAGGACATACTGCAGCCGAGGGATAAATTCTATAATAAGTACTATTATCAATTACATTATTTTTGGCACTTTTTAAAATGTTATTCACAAATTGAACACGTAAACTTTCAATATTTACCTTGTTAACCTTTATAAAATTAAGAATACTCATTTGAGTAATGACTTTATTTTCATAATCCGATTTTAGTAACAAGCACATCTGTAAGCCTTTATCCTCTTTTATACAAACAAGAATATTTTCAGATGTAAATTTTCTAAATTTAGAAATTTGTTCGTTCCAATTATTATTTATTGCAAATCCAAAATTTTTTTCTTTTACCTTTTTAACTAAGTCATTGCCAACTTTTGAATCACATTTAATTACTCCCAACGAACATTCAACAGCAGACTTTAATTCCAAATCACGATCTTTCCATTGGCTGCCAACATATTTTGCACCTAGATTTAAAATATATTTTTCTTGACAATCGAGATTCATGCCAGCCAAAATTAACAAAGCTATTATCTTGAAACTTATTTTTAAATTCTTTCTTAAACAAAAAGTAACTTATTTTTAAATTCTTTCTTAAACGAAAAGTGAAATTATTTTTTTGTTTAAGAAAGAATTTAAAAATAAGTTTCAAGATAATAATTTTGTTAATTTGGCTGGCGTGAATCTCGGTTTTCAAGAAAAATATATTTTAAATCTAGGTGCAAAATATGTTGGTGGCCAATGGAAAAAATCGTGATTTGGCATTGAACTCTGCTGTTGAATGTTCATTGGGAGTAATTAAATGTGATTCAAAAGTTGGCAACGACTTAGTTAAAAAAGTAAAAGAAAAAAAAATTGGATTTGCAATAAATAATAATTGGAATGAACAAATTTTTAAATTTAGAAAATTTACATCTGAAAATAATCTTGTTTGTATAAAAGAGGATAAAGGCTTACAGATGTGCTTGTTACTAAAATCGGATTATGAAAATAAAGTTATTACTCAAATGAGTATTCTTAATTTTATAAAGGTTAACAACTTAATTATTGAAAGTTTACATGTTCAATTTGTGAATAACATTTTTAAAAAAGCCAAAAATAATGTAATTGATAATAGTACTTACTATAGAATTTATCCCTCAGCTACAGTATGTCCTAGAATATTTTCAAATATAAAATTGCATAAAGAAAAAGAACCATTACATTTAATGATTGATTTTGGAGGTGCTTTCTATTATGAAACATGTAAATTAATTGAGAAAATGTTACAAGAAATTCTTGGTTTTGGTATATATATACAATACGTTCATCATTTGATTTCGTTGGTAAAATTAATAACATTGTTATTGATAATTATGATGTAATTTGTACCTTGGATGTCAGTGAAATGTACAGATCAAGTGACAGAATGACTTCTATTGTAATAATTAATAATGCATTAAAGTTAAAAAATGTTAACGTTAAAATAATAAAATTTATTATTGAAACATTAAACTTTGTTGATAGAAACATTTATGCAATTGTTAAGCACAAATTTTATAAAATGAATAATGCGTGGCCGATGGGACTTCCTACAGTTGCCCAGACATGTAATTCTGTTATATCTACATATGAAAAAAATATTTTTTAAAAAAGGATCATTATCAGAAAGATATTATTTTATACAATCGATATGATGATGATGTTTTTGTTTGTGGAAATCCAAATGCTATTAATGATTTGTTCAAGGAATTAAATAATATAAAGGGCTTAAAGTGGATTAAAACAGATGAAAATTTAATGAGTATAGAATTTTTAGGTCTCAAGATAACCAGAAACAAGGATAAACTGGATTACTATATGACTCTTAAACCAATAGCAAAAAGAGTATATATTCCATATGAATCAAAAGTACCAATGTCACATAAAACGGCAGGTTTGAAATCCTTTTTATTTAGAAATGATAACCTTTGTAAATATGCATCAGATAAAACTAAAAATATTGAAACTTATTATAATGAATTGTTAAATGTTGGATACAATTATGATTCTGTTTATTATACTATAAAAATTTTACTTATAAATATAAAAATAATAATTGTGTTAATTCTTCTGTTAAAAAATTGTGGATATCAATACCATATATTTCAAATCAACAGGCAAGATTTATTAAGAAAATTTATAAAGGAATATGTGATATTGCATTTTATGCACCACCTACATTAAATAAATTAATAAACAACTCAAAGGATAAAACTTTATTTACAAATAAAAAATGTTTCATTTACAAATGGACATGTGGGTGTGGCCATGGATATATAGGTGAATCGAGGTGCACATTGGAAAAAAGAACAAAGAAATTTATTGTTATTTAAAAGGGTTCAAAATACAAAACAAAATTTTAAAAATAATGATAATTTACCAGCTTCTGTCTTTTATGACCTTAATAAATCATGTATATATGGTTTCGATTTTAATTATAACAACGTAAAAATATTGGAAACTGAAAGAAATAATAATAAAAGGAAAATTAAGAGGCTATGTTGATATGTAAATACAAGCAGCATTTGGTTAATAGGCAAGCAGCTAACACTAAGATCACAGAATTATGGGAAATCTGACATCATAGAATTATAGGAAAGCTGACATTTTAAACGTGATAGTTGACAAAGCTACAAGTTAGTTGAAAGTGCTCCTAAGTGACAGTTATACATATATTTTTTATAAGCTTTTAAATACTGTATTTTTAAATATTTATTTATAAATTTGCATATATATTGTATTGGTTTTTTGTCAATTTATATCCTAATAAGTCATCTCTTTTTGTAACATACAAATTAAGATATTTAATTGCTTTATTCTTTTTCAGATGTCCATTTTAAAATCATCTACAAAACAATTGATACTATCATCTTGTTCACAAACACAAAAATCATCAACAACAATTTGGAAAATTTTAATATCTTTAAAATTGTAAATATTGAAAATATGTTCATATGTAGACAAATCAAAATTACAAATGTTTATAACATTAGACAGACTTTGGGGCCAAAATTTAAACAGTTTGTAATTTTTATTTACAAGAGAATGAACAATATTATCTCCAATAAGTCTCAAAGGATCAATAATTAATTTTATAATATATTGGCAAATCTATTTACTACTTACATATGTTTAATATTAGAAAATGTACAACTAATTGAAAAAGTGATTTGGAACTTGTTTTATTCCAAGTTGTCAGCAGCATCACAATGTGTGTTTTATAATAAGATGTGTTACTATTCATTATAAAAATGTTAAGGGGTTGGCATTTAATTGGTAAAAATGGCTACTGAAAGACTTAAATCATTCCCAATTTGCATAGTAATAAATACATGAGTTGCAATGATGATCTATGAAAGTATAGAACACACTGGCATTATTTTCCTCTCTTCTTCAGATGTTGCTGGCCTATATGCACAGTGACAATATTCACTTAGAAGTTGAACTCGCCCCTTTAGATTTTTGAATATCGAATTTTAAGGCAAACACTACCAACTGAGCTTAAATTCGATATTAAAGAATCTAAAGAGGAGAGTTCAACTTCTAAGTGAATATTATCACTGTGCAAAGAGTGGAGAATAATACTACTCGAAACATTGTCTAATTACTAACCTGCATTGTCTATTTGTGTTTTATTACTAACAAGTTATTTGTCTTTGGAAAGTTTAAATAAAGTTTAAAATTTTCTATACATTCAACATTCACTCATAAATGATGGAAATAGTCCAACATATTACATCTTATAATATACCGTCATTACAAACCTTCAGACAAACACTGGCATATTTCTTATTATGCTTCAATCATGATAGCCTCATAATGTTTCTGTGATGAGTATGTAGACTATCATTATCTAATATACACATTGATTTACAGATGCCACTGCAGATATCTTGAAATGAGATTCAGTCACCATTTTATTGGATTAGTTACTAGTTGTAATTTTACATATATCCCTATAAATATTTGCCATGATTCTTCAACTACAAATATTTGAGAATAATATTATTTCATCTTCACTGACATAGGATTCTGTCATAACTACAATTATTAATGCCAGTGAGAGATCAGTTAACATAATTTGATATTAAACTTCGAATGCAAACATTGTAGTAATTGAAAAACTATGTAAAATTTTTTTTACTACCACTCAAACAGTGATAAATATCTTACAGGTTATGTGATGAAGACATACATTTTTGTGATAGTTTTTAATGTTTGTGCAAAAGTCAGAGAAATATTAACTCTCAACACAAACACACACACACACACACATATATATATATATATATAAACATTACAAGCATAAAATTAAACTAGTCAATATATAATCAAAACTTCCCCAAATCCAAAATTCAACCAGACCAGCATAAAAATAATATTAAAACTCTACCGAAGGTTTCGCTGCTACAAGCAGACTTCTCAAGTATAAATAACTACAAAAATTACACAATATATATAATATTAAACATTACCCACAAATCCATTTACTTCCCATCCACCCTTAATATTAAAGGAACTCTTAAATAAATTAATTGCTTCAGAATAATAAATTTAGAATAATAAAGATTCTTTAATTCTTCTTTTGATTTCATTTCTCTCAAAGAAGACAACATTAGCTTCATCAAAATCAATAGTATGGCCTGTATCTTTTTTATGGACATACAAAGCAGAACTAAGATATCTATTTTAACTCTACTTTTATGAACATTTATTCTTTCATTTAAACTCAAACGACTCTGACCTATGTAAACCTTCTTACAAAATAAACAAGGGATAAAATATACTACACCAGGAATACTCTTTCTATCAAAAAATTCTTTTGTATTATTTAATAAATTATTCAATGTAACACCCCTTTTCCAAACAATTTTTTTATTTCCAAACAATTTACTATTTCTACATACAATTTTATAAGAAGACAAATTAAATGGCAAAGAAATAAAATCATATTTTTCTTTAACCTTTACATCCTTACAAATATTACTATTAAATAAAATACTTTTAACAAATTTATCAGAGTAACCAATCCTCAAGTAATCTTTATAAAATCAATATTTCTGAAACAAAGCTACCCCACTAGAATTATTTAATTTATTATTCCTATGACAATAATTCTTTAAATATTTTATTTAATAGTAATATTTGTAAGGATGTAAAGGTTAAAGAAAAATATGATTTTATTTCTTTGCCATTTAAATTGTCTTCTTATAAAATTGTATGTAGAAATAGTAAATTGTTTGGAAATAAAAAAATTGTTTGGCAAAGGGGTGTTACATTGAATAATTTATTAAATAATACAAAAGAAATTTTTGATAGAAAGAGTATTCCTGGTGTAGTATATTTTATCCCTTGTTTATTTTGTAAGAAGGTTTACCTATATAGGTCAGAGTCGTTTGAGTTTAAATGAAAGAATAAATGTTCATAAAAGTAGAGTTAAAATAGATATCTTAGTTTTGCTTTGTATGTCTATGAAAAAGATACAGGCCATACTATTGATTTTGATGAAGCTAATGTTGTCTTCTTTGAGAGAAATGAAATCAAAAGAAGAATTAAAAAATCTTTATTATTCTAAATTTATTATTCTGAAGCAATTAATTTATTTAAGAATTCCTTTAATATTAAAGGTGGATGGGAAGTAAATGGATTTGTGGATAATGTTTAATATTATATATATTGTGTAATTTTTGTAGTTATTTATACTTGAGAAGTCTGCTTGTAGCAGCGAAACCTTCGGTAGTGTTTTAATATTATTTTTATGCTGGTCTGGTTGAATTTTGGATTTGTGATAGTTTTGATATATATATATATATATATATATATGTTGAAAATAAAGTCTTATGTGTATTAAAATATGTATTATTTTTAAAAAAATTCTGACTTTTCAATAAAATAACACATCCTTGCCAAGATATAACCGTGAAAATCTTTAATATTATATATAATCTTATAATTGAATATTTATAAATACAGTAATCAAATATATGGAAAGTATAACTTTAAATATTTTATTCACTTAGGAGTGCTTTTAACTATTCTCATAGTTTTAGTCAACTAACACTTTGAAAGGCAGCCTTCCCACAATTCTGTGATCTTAACATTTGCTGCCTGTCTGTTGATTAAGTCTTGTTTGTATTTGTATATTAGCATAGCTTCCTTTATTTTCCTTTTGTTATTTTTTTCAAATTCCATAATTTTTACATTATTATGATTGAAGTTAAAACCAAAAATGCATGACTTATTATGGTTGAGAAAAACGGATGCTAAAACATTATTATTTTCTTTGCAATTTTGTTTTATTTTCTGAATTCTTTTTTTGTTTCAGAAAATGAAACAAAATTGCAAAGTAAATAATAAAGTTTCAACATTATAATAAGTCATGTATTCATGGTTTAAACTTCAATTGTAATAATGTAAACATATTGCAAATTGAAAAAATTAACAACAAAAGGAAAATAAAGGAAGCTATGCTAATATGAAAATACAAACAAGATTTAATCCACAGGCAGGCAGAAAACGTTACAATCATGGAATTGTGAGAAGGTTAGCCTTTCAAAGTATCAGTTGACAAAGACTACAAGGATAGTCAAAAGTGCTCCTAAGTAGATACAATTTTTAACATATATATATTAATAAAAATATGACTATAAAGGCAAAAGAAAGGACAGATCATTCTGCTTCACCCATCTATATATTTTCTAGTTCTTTACGTTAGCATTACACTGACATTTGAGCAATATTGCACTGGACCTATGTGACAATATTAGTCAATTCTATAATCTGGAAGGTAAGTTGTGGCACTTTATATAGATGTTGATACAATGCTAACATTAAAACTAGGTAAATATACAAGTAATTGAATCCAAAAGAGCTGTTTTTACATAATAATATTACTTTCCATTTAATGGCAAAAACAATCATGTAAATGTTAGTAAAATATTACTATTATGCATCACATATTTAGATGAAATATTTAATGGAAATTTTTAGTTTGTCAGCTATGTTGTAAGGAAGCAAGCAATCAATTAAAGACATGTATTTCAAGTGGAAATTAAGTCATTTAAAAATTACATTTATCTGAAATACTTTAAATCAACAGCAAATATATTAAACTTAGTATTGAAGTTTTTATAATAATTTAAAATAATACAATAAATAAATAAGAGGGCTGAAAGAGCAACAATTTTTTAAACTCCAATAGGTGTTATTTCTTAACTAACTTTTTCAAAAATTATGGTTGCACTGATGGTACTTTGGTTGGCCTAAGCTGACTTGCAGCAATTTGTAGAATTTGTTTGCCAGTTTTTCATTCATTTGATGGTGTAAATTACAATCAAAATATTTATCAACTTCTTAATTTTAAAACAATCTCAAAATGTCAAGATCTGAGAGGAAACTTAATACAAACAATTGTGATTCATTGGTTATTGATTATTCTCTGATTGGAGAACACTGAAGGGAGCTTTTGAGTATGCTCAATCTTATGTTTAATTTTGAAAATTATATGTCCTATAGTGTGTGTATATATTGATGGATTATGTTCATAAAATATTACTGTAATATTTATTTTTTGATAAGATTATTTATGATTAAACTCAGATTTTATTTGAATGTGTTTGGATTTAGATGCCAAGAAATGCAATAACATACAGCAGGAAGACATTCAAAATGAAATACTTTTATCATTGTTATTTTTAATAATTGTAAATGAAATTTTAAATGTTAAAATGGAATTTCATTGCTTTATTATGTATTATCAGGAAAAGGAATTAAAACAAACCTTTTAATTGTCAAACTGTTTTATAAGTTATCACATAATAAGTAAAAACTGTTATTTTGATTATGGGTTTAATTTATGTTTGCAAAGTTGATAAATTATTTTTAAAAATAATTTTGGTTGGCAAACATATTTTTAAAAATTATTTGAAATTTGTAGGAATATAAAAATAAATAAAGATTAATTCACTAAAAACTTGGAAATTGTATCAAACAACTTCTACGGATTGCCAAAAAATGTAAAACTATGAAAACCCTTCTATAAGATAATAGAGATTTTAAATAGATTTTCTGATGTCATTATATGTTTAAATAAATAAAATTTAATGGAAATCATTTATGTATTTTTATAAATATTTCTTTAACTATGATGTAATGAAACAAAATATCAATTAAATACATACTAAAATAAAATCATGCAGTAATTTTATTCATCTTTCAACCTGTGAGAATATTTTATAACTCTTTATGGGAAAGCCTTGTTTTATCTGTTAAAATATTTACAAAAATATTAGATTATTACCTGATTTGTAATCTTTAGAAAAACTTAAATATTAAGTATGAAGTTAATTGATTTTTTACTTAAAATATTTCAAATAAATACAATTATTAGATGATTTAATTTCGATTTACAATGCTTGGTTTAATTTGATTAATTACTTCACAATTAGAAAATTGTTTGTACAAATCCATACAATAATTCTATTAATTTTTTATCACTTAAATCTATAAACCTATGAAAATATTTCATTTAATAAAAATAAAAATAAATACAATTACTTCTCTGTACATTGCTTTAATAATAATTATAATAATAATTATATATATATATATATATATATATATTCGAAATTAAAACCCATAATACCATATTATATTTTTTAAATATTCTCTAACCAATGATTAGTCAAAATTTGTCAAAAATAAAATAACCATTTCTTCTTGTAAATTTTGACTTATGTTTGGTTAGAGAGTATTTAAAAAGATCTATTGTAGTGTTATGGATTTTAATCTCAAATGTTATTTGTATATTAAGCACTAGAAGTATTCTCTTATGTACATATAGTGTGTCCTGTGAAAAGGTAAAATGTCCTTTCTCCAAGCTTCCTGCAGTACCTAGCTGTTGTCACAAAATGTTTAAGACACTACCATATCTAGATAATTAGTAATACCATGAAATGTGATATGTTTCATACCTTAATTTATTATAAAATAATGTGATCATATTACATTTTGCTATAAATTTGTTATCTAAAAATCATTCAAATTGTGAATGACAGTAAAATCATGGATCAAAAGAATGTTTTCAAATGGTTTGTTAGATTTCACAATAGCAAGAAGTGCATTGGAGATGACCCATAATAATCAAAATACACTGCCTTGTTAAACATACTGTATCTTGTGATAAAGACACTCTAGTACTTTGAAGACTTTGTGATGAATAGATAAACTATGTTAATATTATCTATGCATTTGAATTTGAGATAGCACTAGAAAAAGCTTGGAAAGAAAATCACTCACTTTCTTACTGGGAACACTGCAGGAAAAAGTAATTTGTTTTTATTATATATGTTTATCTGATATGAAATTTTGTGAATATGGTTTAAAACTACTTCATCAGCTGTAACTAATTCCTGAAGTCAACCTTTTTTCTGCTTTGATCAAATATTTTTTTTATCAAATTAATTTTGGTAATCAAATAAAACAATTTTATATAAAATAAATTGAAAGGCCATTAGTGTCTTAACAAAATGATGGCGCAATTTCAAACTTTTCTTATTCAGATCTTATTTTGTTATTAATTTTAACAAATGTTTTCCAAATAGTCTTTATTTTATTTAATACATATGTTTATAGCCCTCTCAATAATCTCTGTTCCTATTGGTCAATTTTTGCCAAAACAAGTAATTCATTAAAATTAATATCATGTTTTATTAATTTGACTATGACTGTTAGAAAAAAAAATCTTATTAATCAGACAGTTATTCATTTATTAAATTAACAAACCATGTGATCATATTAACCATTGTGATGTGTGATTATTAAAAAGTTGATAATTTGAATGAAAATCAGAACTTAATGACAATTATGCTACTTAGAAAAATTGTTTGAAGAAAAAAAAACATTATTTCAAAGGAACAACTAATTAAAAAAGAGAAAGCTCTGAAGATCTTATTGTTACATTTCATTCAGTTATATAATGAATATAATCAACATAATTTTAAACGACTGACACATTTTTTATCAAATACTACACGTATCACTTTGTATCCATGAAAACCTTCAAATCGACTCAGACATTTAAAACTAACACCTCCATGAACTGCATTGAAAACATTGCTTAGCCATTTTAATGCTCTACAGACCTTTAATTATTCATACACTCTTATAAAATATAATTTTACATTTTATTTTAGTTTCTGTCTTTTTAATATATTTTTATATATTTTATATATGTAAATATTAAGCTGTAATGGGAATTTACATGTATTTATCGAAAAATATTTCAATTAAGATGTAAAGAAGCAATTAAAATCAGGCATTGTTGAAATCATTTACCTGCTACCTGACATCTTTACGCCAATGTTGAACCAATAATAATAAGAGATTTTTTTAATAGATATAAATATTAAAATTATAATTGATGTCATTTCCACGTATTTATCTGCACATATTTCAGATTGCGAGGAACAATCGAAACTATAATTATAATAATAAATATTTTTTGCTTAAAAGGTGTAAGAAGAATATAATTATTTTAAAAGATATATATTTCAGCTATATTATAATCAGGTAAACAATCATACCCAATTGAAATAACAAGCCTGAAATTGCATTATTTAAAAATAGTATTTACTTTCTGATTTACAATTGAACCAAAAATCAATCCAAAATTCGAAAATTTTCACAGACATAGTGAGGGTGGATGAGACGGAAGTTTCTATTTCTAGATAATGAAAGTCAATACATAATATTTTTAATTGATTGTTTGCATAACTAAATGATAAGTGATTCATTTCTAGATGAATATGAGTAAATAATCCATTAAAACCTCAGTATTTCCACACATCAGTATATATTCTTGATATCATTATATCATTACAGTTTATATATGAAATAAAAATTATATATATATGGTTCTCTGAATCTGGCTATTTGAAGCAGGTTTATCAAACTTTTTAAATTATTGTTCAATTTTTTTCAAAATTGTAATCATATAGCTGAAATTATTTTTGAAATTAAAGGATATAATTACTTTTAAATTTTATACCTACAAAATTTAAAGTCCTCGATGTGGGTGAAGAAAAATCTCTGTCCATGTATTAGCTCAAAGGTTATTTCTTAAATTAGGCAAAATTCTTCATACAATAGTGCCACTTCCATCCAGAGTAATCAATGGATGCCAGAAGGCTTATGCATAAAATCCCTACCTAGTGCCTACTCATCCAATATCACCAGACTCATCTCTGGCTTATAGCCTTCATCTGTGAGGAGCCTTGGATCTGAAAGCACTGCACCTAAATCTTAGGATCTAATGCAACTCTCCAGCAGCCAGAAACTAGTCTGGGGATATTGCATGAGTAGGCACTATATGGGGATTTTATGCATAAGCCTTCTGGCATCCATTGATTACTCTGGCTGGCACTGAGTGGCACTATTGTATGGAGAGGTTTGCCTGTTTTAATAACAGTTATGCACAAGAGTTAGAAATGGTAATCATGTGATGTTATTTCTTATTAAGATATAACTGATATGTATCCACATTTAAAGTACATATACTCATCATAACAAAAAGTCAGTGAAAAGATTTTCACTTCACTCACTCTCTAAAAACTTAATGCATTTATGTTGTGTGAAAGGCTAAAACATAAAAATAAAAGAAATTCTTTTATCCGTTTTATTAAGCATTTAATATATATATAATCTAATGTCATTTCCTACATAAAATTTATTTAAGAATTTATTTTTACAAATGGGATCATCTTTTCAATTGATATTACAAGCATTAACTGATATTAACACTTTAACATCTGGTATTTGAAAATTACTACTTTATATATTCATATTTTAGTAAAATGAATAAAGATAGTAAAGAAATGCAAATACTTCATCAAAGTGTCTTAAAATGTCTGCTTTTCAAATAGGCTATATTTTTAACATTTCTAAACATAAACAATGAGTGATAGTGTTATAAATAAAAATAATATATTGGCATAAAAGTAACAGTCATATTTTGCCAAGTAAATGATATGATAATTATTAGTATATTTATGTAAAGTGACAAATGGTCAGTGGGTGTGTGCAGTCATGTAGCACTTACAAATTAAATTATCACAATACAAATTGGTAAAATATTAAACAATAATAAATATATTAAAGAGTATATTAAAATAAAATTCATCTAATGAGAATCTTTTAGATAAAATATATTTTGTAAATGACAGGCTTCCCCCACATATGCCATTTCTTTATTTGAGAATTTGGTATAACCTTCTTTATTAATTTACATCCATAATTTTAAATAATATTCAACTAACAATCTCAAAAAAAAAATTTTTTTTTAATGGACCATCACTATATTCAAATGGAGTTTATCTTGTAAGACTAATGATGGGTAGTGACTTTATAAAAACAAAATCATAAAAAAAAAAATTTATTCTAAAAAAAGCAGGGTTTATTAATTATGTAAAATAATTAGGTTTTGATTATTATGGTGTAATACTATATGCAATTAAAATGAGAAATACTATTGTTGTATTTAACTTAATTTTTATCCAGTATCCCTATTCTTGTAATTTAAGACACATTCAATGAAATATATTTTCTTCTCAAATGGCAACATTTTATGCAATTTATAATTAAACAACAAATTTTAATCATATACAGTAACAAAATACATTAAAATTTGTTTTAAATCCGTACATTAGCTAAAAGATATTCTTTTAACTTTTGTTTGATTACAATGTTAATTTCTACACAAGAATAAAATGCTCAGATCATAAAATCTAAACCACTTTGGCTTTTAATTTAAAAACAAAATAATTTATTTCGTACATCATATAATAAATAATCAACTGTATGTTGAATACTGGTGGAGATATTTCTAACTTGCTTAATAATGAGGCATCATTTCTCTAATTTGTCTGAAGTGTAGTACAAATTTCATTTCGAACATATTGAAAAACAAACTTGAATTATTTACAACAATATAGAACATTATAATAATAAAAAGTGTATGCATTACCTATTAATTATTTTTTATTTAATGAACTTCTAATTATTTTTCTACTTATGGAAATTTCCTTTTCTTTTAGATAAAATACATTTTTCTAAAAAACAATACCAGCAAAAGAAAATTTAATTATTTATATTATTGAAATTAGAACAATCATTTTACATGTTTGATGTGATTTTTATTTAAATATTAACAGCATTAGAGTTGAAAGAAAATTTTATTGGTTAATTAATTATCAAATCTAAAAAACTCGTTTTAATTTTTATATGCTGTATTATGACTTAGTGCAAGGGTAAGTAATTTTTCAGCAGACGGTCCTTCAGATTTATCTGTTGCAGATTCTACTCATTGTTTTCAAGTATTTAAAGTAAAAGTATATAAAATGGAAATGATATAAAATTATTTATTATTTAAATATATTAGAGAAAAATCATAAATTTTATCATTGAAAGTATATTATTTATTACTGCATTCACAAATAATTATATAAATACAAAATAAAAAACAATGATAACACACTGCATTTAAATACTACTTCTTTACAAGTAGATTTGTCAGCATCTTAGGCCATCAAGAAAACCTGATCATCTGCAGTTCTGAATTCTATATAAATCCCTGGAAATGTAGAAAATCTTGCTCCAAATATATAAAATCATTAGTTTACCATCAAAGATCTTTATGCACTATCGTGACATGAATAGAGTCATTGTAAATAAAAGTTTTATCCATAGGAATAATAAGTGATTTTTATGTTCAATTCTTTTAATGAAAACACTTCCTGAAGAATACAAACTTAATAAAATGCATACATCAGTTTAGAAACTTTTGAAGGGTAAGATTTTTTCACGCTCAATTTAGAGAAAAGTCAAATACATCCACAAGATGCTTGAATGATGTGCTATGAATTATTATATTTGCTTTAAAATATATAGCAAATATTTTTTTACAATATATTTATATACATATAGAATAGGAAGTTACTATTATTATTAAATGTGTCATTTCTTAAAAAGATCTGGCAATCTTTTCATGTACATTTGAATCCATAATCAACACAGCTCTGAAAATTATGGGAATAATTTTTAAATATTGCATGTTGTTTAATAATCAAATAAAATATACATTGTTTACAGTTTTTGCCCTTCTTATTAGTAAATATGGATTTGATGTTAGAATCCTCACTCAAAAGGGCATATTGAAATTTAATCACTGGGAGAAAAAATTAATATGTCAGATTCAATAAAGACAGTGTATTATTTTCTATTTAAGGAGAAAAATAAGTCGTGTAACATTTTATACAAAATTGTTACTAAAACAGTAATTTTGTTCAAATCTGATAACAAACATTTCATTTAATTTAGAAAAATATGAAAGTAGGATATATTTTTTATATTAAAACTTGTTATCAATGTACTATTTAATTAATTTATACAATCTATATCAGCATATAGTGCTGGGGAATAGTATATTAATAAACAAATTAATTAACTAAATGTGTTTGGTAAAATTATTCATTTTCTATCACTTTTTTTTAATTTTAGTTTTTTTAATCAGGTTTTTTTTTTTTTTCCAATTTTTAAAATATTTTGAATTTATAATAATACATCAAATATTTTAGTCATAAGAAATTATTATAATTGCCTATCTCTTATGTGGAATTTTTGTTTTACAAGGCATTCTGGGAAATCAAGTGAAATTAAAGCGGTATTCGCTTTTTTTAAAAATGACTTTCCTCATTTGTTTGAAGACTAAGAATATTAAGTAGTTGCATTTGAATATTGTTCAACTAAAATCTTGTTGAATGTGCGAAAAAAGAGAATGTGTGTAAAATTAATAAAACCATGCATATAAAATAATTGTATAATTTATATGTTGACCATTAATATTATTTAAAGTCTATATTTATACTAAATTTAATAATGTCTACTGAGATAAATGATTTTTAGTATAACTTATTCATCTAAATACTATGCCATCTTCAGTGGCATCTTCACAACATGAGTATGGCCATTGTAAGTGGAAGAAAAAAACATCATCATCATCCGGTAGACATGAAGTTTATGATGATAATACAAACCAATCTGAAAGCATCCATACATGAACTATATTGGCCCATTATAGAATTTATTTGATATTTTACATTGTTATCTTTTAACCTTTTCATCAGATCCTTCTTTTACTTATTCATTACCTTATTTTGGTTAAAACATTTAGTATGAATTTCATGGCTATTTTATTTTATCTGTATCATTCTTAATGAAATATATTTTTATTGATAGTGGAGTAATTTCAGAATCTATTAATATTTTTAAATGGTTTTCAATCTGTAACTTAAATTCAGTGAAATATTTCTAAACTTTCTGCTATGATCTGAGAATGTCAAGTCAGGCAAGTGGTAAAACGTTATATTATAAATTCTTTGTTTGAGAAAAATGTTAAACAGAAATACACATGAAAGCATCCAAATGAAGATACAGCAAAATTGAATATTTAGACTAATAGAAAATATATATTTTAAGATTGTAATGTTTTTAATAAATTCAAAACAGGGAATTAGATATAAGATAAAGTTAATGCAAAACTAGTGAGACAACAATTATTTGGAAAAAACAATATTCACAGTAAATATTCCTAATCTTTAAAAACTTTCCAATGAATTTAAATTAAAACTTGCAAATCAACTTAAGTGTTAATAGTTTTTGAATACGATTCTGATTTGAATGAAATCAATAAGGGTGATAACTGATACACTTTTTAAAACTGCAAAAAAGATAACTAGTACAAAAAAGCAGCAATCTACCAATAATGTTTTTACTGATACAAGAAAAACATGGAGTTATATAATAATGATGCTTGAAGAAGTATTGAGTAGCTCAAAATTTGTAAAATGGTGTGAAAAAGAATTGATAATGATGTAAGAAAATAGAATTGTGAATTAATGAGGAAATGTATAGAAGATAATAAATGTTTTTAGACTGTAAAACAACGGTTTAGTATTGGTAAAGAATTTATTTCTGCAATAAAAAAATAAAGGTAACTATTATTAAAAAAAGATATGACAATATGAAATGTATAGAAGAGTTTTGTCAAGAATTATATTATAATAAAGAACAAATACTTTATACAACTTTTATGTTATCAGAATTGCCCAGGATTTAAATGAAGATGTGAGATAAATTTATGACGTGGGTAAAAACTCCGGGTAATGATGGAATTATAATTAACATCTTAAAAGAAACAGGTGAAAAACTAGAATATTTTTTGCCAAAGTTATATATCAAATGAGAAATACACAGACCAGACTACCCAAAGAATTATGGAGAAATGCATGTTAGGAATAACAAGAAGAGATTGAAAATGATATGTAGATGAGAGAAAGGGGTTACTGACATGATTGAAAGTATTAAGAGATGAAGTGGAATTTGGCTAGCCATATTATTAGAAGAGATGATAGTAGATAGACAGTTGAAATCTTAAACGGATTCCAAGAGGACTGTAAAAGACCATAGGTAAAATGTATAGATGAAATAAGGAAGTGTGCAGGAGTGACATGAAAAAAAAAGATTAGTTATCAGAAAAGATGGACTGAAGTTGGAGAGACCATTACACTGCAGTGGATCGATAGTTGTTGAAAATAATTCAGCAATGATAATGATGACGTAAAGAGTATTAATAATTTGATAATCTAGAATTCAAATTAACTATAATTTATTTTCGAATGGAAAAAAATATTATTCCCATAAAGAATAAACCAATTTCACGTGTTTCCAATTTTAAAAGTCTCTCGGAACATATACATACATGTATTAGGATATACATATATTCCTTTGACAAACAGCTATTGTTCAGCAATTTAAATGTCTTTAACGGACAATATACTATCATCGTATTCAAAAGAAATCTCTAAGATTGTATTTGAATGTTTTTTTAACACACAATTTACACTTTTGCATAAACCATAAACCCTCTATTACTTCTTGTTTGCGATTTAACTTCGGTTAATAAATTCCCCTTTCTTCGATAACCATTTTTATCCGATAACAAATTCTTTTTCCCCACCTTCATTACGATTGCGTGTGAGTATTAATGTACTCTGCTAATTTGTATGAAAATGTTTTTACTTGCTTACAATTTTTCTTTAATCGAATTTGCTACTGCGGCGGTCTGTTTGTATATTTTCTTGAGTAGTTTTAAAAAGGAAATATTTTGTTAAGTGAAATAATTTGTACATTTTTACAAAAATAAACGATTTTTATTTACTTATATTTAAACATAGAGACATTACAATTTAGAAATACAAATGTTAGTATTGTCGTCAGTTATAGTTTTACCACACACTTTCTGCTTTTAGAAGTATTTGGCATTTTATTAAACGATGATTATTTCGTCTTGAATTTATTAAGCATGATTGTATTTCTTTTTATGTAATATTAATACGATTTATCGTATCTTCATTTGGAATGTATATCCTATGAACTCATCTCATATCATGTAATTCGAAGTCAATCATGACAGGCTTTTATTTCTTTCCTTAAAATATTTGGTCATTAGAGAGGGTTTGAACACAGAATTTCAAGTTCCCTCCATTCGTCCACGTCTTATATAAACATACACATGTCCACATACATATGAAAAAGATAAATACTCTCCAATATACATATTTCATGCTGAACGGACACACATCACTTGGTCTGGATCATTTTCCATATATATATATATAATCAGTGCTTGGTTTATATTAAGATAGCAAATCTTCAAACTTTAATGGTCAGGTTCCAAACCTCTGCACTCTTCAACTTTTCAATCATCCACAGCATTGAAAATAGAATGCTCAAAACTCTTGTTAATACCAATGTTGTTGTCTTACTTATGTTGATTGTAAGACAATCTGACCTCTTGTATGCAGGACCTTAATATGTTTATTTTAATACATAGAAGAGGGATTAACAGAATACAGGCTGAATATGTAATATTTGAATACAAGTATATAATATATATATATATATAATCTTTAAATGTAGGCATTTTAATCACAGACTTCAAGCTTCCTTCAGTCATCACACATGGCCACTAGACACTATTCAAGCTATCAGGATATAGCCAGAAGTATTACCATGCCTACACATGATGTAGCTGCCATAGTATCACTGGAAATGATAAGTAAACTTAGAAGTGTATGTGAAATCGTTTATAGAAATATTGCATAGCAATTGTATAACATTGTATATATTGCAAATATGCATTTGTAAATTTCTTTTAAACATTTTTACTAGTTTGTATTTCTCAATAATTTTTATAACAATCAACTCTTAAAGCAATAAACAATCTCAACTTGTAGTCAAGGAAATCTCCTTTAACAATAAAGTGGCCTAAGGTCTGATATGCTTATATAGAGACTTTTATTGCTAAAGGAGCCTTGACTACAGGTTGAGATTGTTGATTGCTTTAAGAGTTGATTGTTTTCATCTCCATTTATAATTATATTAAATCCTTGAGTAGTTGGCTTTCTTGTATTAGTCAATAAATATTTTATTCATTTAAAATGTGGTAAATCATTATTTAGATTATACAAATGTCACACACGAGCAGATTAAGTTGTAATAAACAGGAAAAAGATAATTGACAGGGTTTGATTATCTGAATGAACTGATGATGATAGCTGTGCAGAAATAACATTAGTGATTCTGTTCTTTATCTGATATTGTTGCTTATTCGTTTGGAGAAAAGTAATGTTGTTAAGCCAATTTATAAACTATCTGTAATATGGACTTGAAATAAAATGTGATGACAACAGTTATACTGTAATGTAAACTTCTGTTTCATAACCTGACTGCAGATAATGTATCTCATTATACAATTTTTATTAACTACTTTCTACTAAATTATTTACTGTGAAATAATTTATTATCTTGTATATATAAAAACATAAAATCATATACGAAATTAAATTTTGCAGTTTCATCTAAATAATTACTCATTCTAATCTGTTTAATCTATCATCGACATGACATATTTTTGTTTAATATTCCAACTAAAGTATAAAACCGACTTTATATATATTGTTTTCTTTTTAATTAAAAAAAAATTAAAAAAATTGTTGACATAAAAAATTTCTCTTTTTGAAAGTTTAAGTTTATTTCTTTTAATATAATTCATTATAACTTATTTCCAGGTAAGCTAAAGGTTATTTTGTATAGTAGTATTATATATAGATAAATATAAGTAAAAATGTAAATTTCCTTTAAAATATCCTACTGAAATTTAAAACATTATTCCTTAATCACTAAAACAAATACTAATTATTGATTGACCTATTTTTCCATATTTATCACATTCTCTAGTTATAAGTTTTTAAATATTCATATACTAAACAATATTGAATAGATTTCCGAGTTGGTTTCAGGAAAGACAAAATGAAATATAAATCTAAACAAGTTTACAGCTGGGAAAGAATTTCAGCCATATATTAACAGTGATGCTGATTTTTTCTTATGACTACAAAGAATAATAAATCTCAAATTACTTCCTCCTCATCACTCAGTACTCAACTTCTTTCATTAATATATTGCTATCATCACAGGGTTACCTAACTCATCATTTATCTCCTTAATTATTAAGATAATTAGAGGATATACCAAAATTAGGGTAACTATTCATTCCTTTTTATTCTCTATTTTCTGAAGTATCATTCTGCTTTATTCCAGAATTTTTAACTTTGCCTTTTTATTTCACACAAATTTGGGAAGATTAATATTAAAAACCAGGCATTGGCACATGATAATATTAATGGAACTATATGGAGATTAATGTAATTAATAACAGAATTGTAACTTCCTGGCCAATATTTTTTAATATAAGATCAGAAAACATTAAGGTTTACAGGTCTTCCATAATATTATGTTAAAATTCATTAAATCATTTTATTTTTGTTGTAAACTCTTGATTGACATCAATATTATATTTGTAATGAATCATTTAATTATCTTATTATATATGAAATATATGACATTATGTTAATTACATAGCTATTACATTCAAATTTTAAACAAGCTATTCCTATTTATACATTTTTATTATAATGTTACCTTAGTTTTTTTGAAGGTATTTAAATTATTTTATCTAAGAATCTTTCTTTATTTGGACAGATGCAACAAAATGATCTAATTATGTAGTCTGTTCACATATGTAAGCTTATGAATGTAATTTATTATATATTGCTACTACTTCTGTTAATGATACTACTAGGAATATTACTATCAATACTACTAGTACTATTACTGTTATCAATACTATCACACATGCCTTCAATACTACCACCATTATTATTGCTTACTACTGTTATTTCTACAACTAACATTAAAGCATTGATAAATCAAAACATATAAGATTACAGATGTTAGTAATAATCTAAAATCCATAGTTAATGGATAGTTTTCATAAAATAAAATAATTAAATGATTCTAATATCATCAAAAATATGAAAATTCAAATGATTATAATAATGGAAATACATCTAAGAGAAAGAGAAATAAAACATTAATAAAGGTAGAAAAAACTAGTCATAAAGTTATTTATATTAAATCAAGATGTTAAAAACAAAAATGTAAAAAATGAGAAAGAATATATTTAATGTAAAATAATATTGTATTTATAAACAATTTCTCAACAACATTTAAAATACACCAATTTATTTATTAGATATAAATAACAAAGTCTCGTTTCTTACATTCAACCCTATTGTACAAATACTTTTGACTTAAATGTCTATTTAACACTGAACTGGCATTTGAAAAGTAATTGGATTCTTTTTAATAGTATATAATAAAGATGTTGCTATATATTTGAATCAACTGAATGATTTTATATGTAAGTTGTTGAGGCATATAATTTTATTGTAGAATTTTATACATTTGGTTTTTTTAAATTCTCCTTTGTAAATGTAAAATTTATTGATAAAAACATTAATAATTATGTTTTTTTTAAAGTTGATCTCTATTGTTTATATTTTTATGTGAAATAATAAGAGATTTTATTTTTTCTTGCTTGTAATAAGACTTTATAATCTTGGTGATGCGGCTGGTCAGATTTAAACATTGTATTATAGGTCACTTATTTATGTAATTTCAGTGCAATGCAGAAGGATATTAGAATTTTGTACAGTTAAACTATAATGTTCAAATTGTCTGTGTATCCTACCTCAATAAAAATTATTGCCTTGACAACAACAAATTTAATTTTTTTTTAATATCCTTTGTTATTGTTTAGGTGTGGATTGTTTTCATGTATTTAATATTTCAATTATAAGCTATCCAGCAAATGTAACTAAAAATATAAATAAACAAAATATTTGAAAATTTTACAATAGAGCAGTAGTCATTATTTGTATCTGGGACCCGCCCCTCTTCCTCACTTCACATTTTCAAATATTACAGTTTAAATGTATGCAATCCCGTTTGTTCTGTATTTTATATAATAAATTGTTTTCCAAAATTTGAAGTTAGAACTTTAGAAAATTTAAGAAAATTTGTAAAGTATCTTTTTAAAGCAATGAAATAAAAGCTACTGATTTTAATGTAATAAAACAATTAATTGATAAACATTTTATGTTGTTCCAAAAGCTTAGTTTATATTTAGGATTAACCAGTGAGTCTGACGGAATTGCAAATAAGAATACAAAAATGATAGAGATCTAAAAACACCAAAGCAACTGGAAATTCTTTATCTGTGAATAATGAAACTGTTGGGAATTTTCAATTGGGGAAAAAAGTTACAAATAGAAAGAAAGTTCTAAACATGTTCATTTATTGAAACTGGGATATTTGCGAAAAATAAGACAATTGTTCAATTTATTTAAAAAAAAAATAGATTCGATTTATAATGCTTTAAACATTTTTATTTTTAAAGTGAATATAAATGAATGAATATATACACATTTAATATATGCAAATGAGCTTCTTAATTTATTGTGAATAACTACATAATAATTTTTACTATCATCTTAATTTGTATATGCATACTGTAAACATAAAATAACATAGGCGTTATATATATATAAATGTAAAAGTATAATACCTATTATAAAAATATTATACACAATATATAAACAAACAATTTAACCATTAAATTGTTTGTTTATATATATATTAAACCATCTCTTCAGCCAATGCATAAAAAAAAACAATAGAATATCAATAATTTGCTAGCAATAAAATATTCATTTCTTTAACAAATGTAGATAAATTTTACATAAACTTCAATCAAATGGCAAAGATAAAATGTTATATAATAAATGAATAATTAATTATTTTATAATCTTTCAAATAAACTTGTCAATAGATTCCATTTATTGTTTTAAAAAATACATATTGCATTCATCACAAATTAATAATATTCTATTGGTTTATTAAAATATTGGCTGGAATGATATATATATATGTGTGTGTGTGCATGCACAGAAGCATACTTTTAACATAATAAATAATATGTATTGTAATCAAACCTTCAGAATATAACATGAGCTACTATTTATCTGCATATATGCCAAGAAGGCTTGGAATAAAATATAACAGATATCAAT
Organism: Epiperipatus broadwayi; assembly: GCA_028023455.1. Taxonomy (NCBI): domain Eukaryota; kingdom Metazoa; phylum Onychophora; class Udeonychophora; order Euonychophora; family Peripatidae; genus Epiperipatus; species Epiperipatus broadwayi. The sequence goes on from JAQFVV010012632.1 coordinate 1,035,931, forward strand.
TTTACTGTATATAATTGTATATATATTATAGATAAATAGATGATGTTTCAGTAGAGTAATAAATATTTTCCTTCTTCTCAAATCATAAAAATGTGTGTGGTGAGATTTAAAACCATTATTTTTTTATTTTGTTATTTTCTCCTCATTCTCAAATTCAATTGGTTGAGAAGTTTTAAAAAATATTTTATCCCCCAATATATTTTTCCAAATATCATTATTTTTTTTAATTCACCCTTTTCATTTATGCTCATGGGCAACTCTATAGCTTCCATTAGCAATCTCTAGTCATATTGTTTAATTTTTGCCAGAATATGTGTTTTGGTTAAAATTGATGTCATGGCTAGTTAATTTAATATGTGAGGAAATGGCAAATTAATTAGATTTTTCTCCACCTGCTGAATGGCCAAAATGTATTTTTTTTAATGTTTATTCTGTGATTGATCTGCCCAATATATGAATGTCAACAAACTCCACATGGTATTTCATATATACCATGATACTCCAAAAGAATTTTCTCTTTAGAGCATGGAAATACTTCATTAATTTTTTTAAGTGTAGTATGAACTGTGTTGATATTATTTTTTTTTATCTATTTTATCTGTTACTCCTTTACCAAAAATCCATGATATAAATTACATAAGATGATTTACAAAGAATTCTGTAATTTAAAATTGGCCTTGAGAACAAGCATAATATGTGGATATTCCTATTATTTTGAGTCTTTTTACATTAATTTATATTGTCTTTTCATTTTATTTTATTAATATTTAAAAATAGCATTTTAAAATGCATTACGATATTGTCCTAACTAAAAGGAAGTCTACTTTTTATTTATAACTAATATTTAATACTATGTATTATATTTGAGAAATGCAACATCTGTAGTATGATTGGTTTTATTATCTTGAAAGAAATCCAACTTACATTTTTATTCTTATTGCATAAGAAATAAAGATTTTATAAATATTCACACAAGTTAGACATTGGAGCAACATAGAATCAAAAAAAAAATATCAAGATTTTTTAAAATAAAATTTTAAATTGAATTAAAGTATTATTTCAAATATTTAATAAGAATTTGAAAATGAAATTATGATTTAGTTTTTTTAAAATACATAAGAAAATTTATGTTGTAATTAACCAATTCAAGTTAGGTAATACATTTTTTTAAAATCATATTTTTCCATATATAGTTAAAGAATATACATGTTTATAGAATAATGTAAAAAGAAAGCTAAAACATAAAAAAAAATTAAGTTAATTTTTAGATCAACAAATAAAAGAAAATCATATTTAAGAGAAGTTATTTTTATATACTGCATCTTAATATATAATTTTACACATGTGGTTCTAATACATGTGGAATGATGTAATGAATAAATGCAAATTTTGTCATATAAATAATGACATTGAACATGGGTACATATTGTAATGGTAATCAGGGTAGAAACAAATACTAATGAGTTCTCAGCCAATTATATCAATATTTATGATATCATTTCTTCATTGGTATAATGTATAATTGTATTACTTTATTATTTCACAGTTAAATCCTCATTAATAATACATGACAAATATAAAGCATTTATCAGTAAATCCTATGAATAAAATAAAATTAAATCCAGAAGAATAATGCTGATTTTTACCATCAAAACTGCTTTATTGTATTTTATTTGGTTTTGTGTTTTTATTTAATAAAACACTATCCAGCAAATCTTTTTAAACGAGATTGTTTACTTAAAAAAATTACAATAATAATCCGACAGGAATTGATAACAGCTCTCTCTACATCAATGATTTATTAAAAACAGGTTTCAAATATTAGACAATTATTAACAAAATTAAACAATTCTACAGGAAAGTCACAGTCAATATTAGAGATCTGAACCTTCCACACATCACCCTCCCTTATATTCCTAAAATTTCTAATCGATTAATCAAATCTTTATCTAACAAATTTAGAATCAGCTTTCATACATCCCCCATTACTAACCGTCTCATAAACAATTCTAAAGATAAAGTAGACCTCACTCAGACCCCCCCAGACCATTTCCAGCATCTCATGCCTTCAGCCTGGATGCCATGCTATTTACTACAGTGAAACCAAAGCCACTATTAACAATACAGCCATCCAACATAAGTACACGTATAAAAGAGCACAGAAGAACAATGATAATTCATCAATTTTCTTAGAGCACTCAACGAAGATCAGTCACATGTTTGAACTCTTCAACTCTAGAATAGTTTGCATTGAGAAAAATGGCTGCAAATGAAAAATCAAGGAAGCATATTTTATCACTAGCAACAATAACTTCATTAACAGACATGACACTTGCTTTGATATTTCTAAATGTTGAATAAATTAAACAATTTATATATTACCATCTACACACTAGTCCACATTATTTATTTTTGTAGCTATGAATATGAGGCAATACACCTCAAAAGCGATCAGCTTTTACTTATTTATTGAATGATTTATAAGAGTACTTTATATAGCTTCTCCTGCCAGCACCTCAATATGCTTGTAATTTTGTAATAATAATCATTATTTATTGATTGTTTCTGTGACCTTATTATCCAGACACTGTACTCTTTATTGTGCATAATCTGAAAAATGTCGGGGTTTTCTTTATTTTTCAGAATCATTGTGTGTAGCCTATGTTTTCTTATCAGTTTACTTTATACAAAAAAGAGTATTATAACAATACTTATGTTCAGTAAGTATATAAAATGACAAACAAAAAAAATAATAAATAATAAAATAATTTATTTATGCAATAAAAGATGCATAAAATAAAAAAGTGTGATAGCACTATTTAATATTATCATAGTCTTCTTTTGTAAATTTCCTCTTGCATAAACTTATCAGCCCAGATATCATAATCAAACGTTCATATCTTTATTTCCTCTAACTCTTTATTAAAGCCTCTCGTATACAAAATAATTATTTTACCCAGTCTTTATAGTAATACTTTCATTCGTATATATGAATTAAAGCATCATTCATTCATTGGAATAGTTTCAATTTAATTTTTTTTTATTTTTTTAAAGACCAGTATTATTTAAATATATATAAAATATTGAATTTCCTGCCTTCAGAATATCTTACCATTTTAGGTCTTCAATTTTCTCATCTTTTTTAGATGTCGTTTTTCTAATCAATGATTTTAGTATTATTGCTAATTAAACCAGTGCTGAAGTATTAGAGTATTATCATTTCATTAAATAACATTTTGGCAACATATCTGCATAGTTCATGTTCTTTCTTTCTTATCAGTTTATGATAGTTGGTATGAAGAACTGGGCAATATGCATACAGTAGGAACCAATATGCTATTTTCTTCTTTATAGCTCTCCATATTCAAATAGTATCCTAATGTAATAAATATTTTTATAACACCTTTATGAACTAATAAATCAAAATAATTGCAAATCAATACACTCTTTTCTAGTCTAATTTTACAGCTAGATTTTCCCTCTTCTTCAACAACAAGTGAGACCGAGAGAAAACAAAATCTATATCATTTGTAAAACCTATTTTATTATTTACTTCATTATTATTACTATTAGTGCTATAATGTGAATTTAAACCCTGCTTTTTCTGTGTAATAAAAACTGCTTATTTTCCAAGAATATTTGCTTCTACACTTCAGCATTAAATTATATTTTTTTGCAATGAAGGTTAATTTAATGCTGTAACATAAATTGGCAGCACCTTACTTGTTTAAAAAAATATATTTTCATGAATTAAATGGCCATTAATATGTTTGTGTGCATACATTTTAACAAAATCTCTTATATCAAAATAATTCTGCAACTAATATTTTAATTTGCTGCAATTTCAAAAAATTATTAAAATTTTATAAGTTTGCAGAACTGCATCCTAATAACTGATGAAACTTCCATGATGAAGGACTTTAATAATTTAAATTTGGGTAAAAGTTCCAGCAGTTTCATTTGCATACAATTCCCATTTTACTATATCTTGATTTTTTGAAACTGACACTAAATAAATTTTTAAAGTAATCTATTCTTCTAATAATGAATTAAGTAAATAAATCCATACATATGGACAAATAAGTAATTTTTATATATAGCCCATACCATTAATGATAGCAGTGGGATATAGCTACTGTAGCAGTCCAACAATGTTATACCAAATCCACAAACAGTTCAAAGCAAAAGTGCAAAACTACCCATTTAAAATAGGCAATATATGGGAAAACTTAGACAATTACACCAACTACAATATAACAGAGACCTTAATATACCAGAAGCTACTAGCATACTCTGAAAACACACATCTAGGTCTTTAGGCTATTCCCAGATTCATGCTTCTCCACCTTAGCAACTTCACAATACCCAGAAGAAAAAGAATGATTGATGGACTGTCTGGGGAATTTCAATACATCCCTGATCTGTATCCAGTAGCATTAGTTTCAATCCTCAAAAATCAAGAAAACCCTCCCTCAACAACTATGTTCAATATCACTGATACTACTCCTAATAAAAATAATAGTCACTGATCAAGTATAAAATGCAGAAACAACTATATATTCACATATCAACATATCAATATGCACACAAGGGTACATTTACCATAGACACTGTACCACACTTCCTCTTACTAACAGAACATGTCAGGCAGAGCAGAAAGTCAAAGCCCTTGGTCATACAACTAGATTTTTCATCAGCATTTGACTCAGTCATCCTGTCAAAGCTCTTCCAGACATTACAAGAGTACTTATCAGTATACATTAAAATAATAGCCAACCTGATGCCAAACAGATCAATATGCACCACACTATATGGAAAACTATCTCCAGGATTCAGACTACATCTTTCAATTCCCCATGATTTTCCACTTGCCATGCTCTGCTTTATCGTATATATCAACCCATTGTTAAAGGACATCGAACTCAACTTGCCTGGTGTTTTTGTTCCTGCACTAAACAACATATCAAACATATATAATATGTTGATGATGTCACCATTTTCCTACAAGACAGTACGTATCTTCAATCACTGTTCAAAATTCTCAACAAACATATAAAAAATTAAACCTGCAAGTTAACACGAATTTATCAATCTGGAAAATTAGTTCGGGTAGTACCTTTCCATCAATGTTTACAACCAACCCTCAAAATTTCCTTGGCTTCCAATGGCCAAATTTAAGCACACCATGACCAAGGAAAAACAAAATTTCACTGCTAAAAACAACAATAAAATAGTGTATTCACTCTCAGAAATTTCACTATCCCTTCCTCATAAAACTACCTTATTGAATATGCTAATGTTCTCCAGACTGAACTATTACCTTCCAATAATTAAACCTATAAAGACTTTCATAAAGTCAATTAATACACTAGGCTCAAAACTGTATTGGAAAGGCAGAGTGGTCACCATCAGCATAAATAAAGCTCCCATGCTGAAGGATTTAAATGATCTCAGTTTCTATTCTGTCTCTATGATGTACTTTCAGAAATCTATAATAGTCCTCCATGTTTTATCACTAAAAGTAGGCCTTCCAAACACTGCCAAACAGCAGCAAATGGATAAATGAAATTTGGACACATGTCAACAACTGTACAAACCTCAATCAAGCCACATATGAAGCCAATAGATCATACTGGGAAGTGTACAAACTAAGAATTAATACTACAAATGCACTCTCAAGCACAATTGGATTAAACAATAGAACTCTAAGAAAATCAAAAAATGGGTTCATAGAAATGAAGTTTATTGATTACATAATAAAGATAAACCTTGATGTGTTACCCATCAATCAGTTTCTAGTCTATAAAAAGGGATTTACCAAAATAAACCCCTTCTGCCAGTTATGCTCCAGGGAGAAGGAATCAACCCATCACATCTTCTGTAACTGCCCAACACTCAACTCAATAAAATTAACATCAATAAGAAAAATCATAAATCAAGCCACAGACCTGTTTGATGTACAAAATGCAATACAAAAGGGAATCAACTCAGACATCAGACTAGCAATCTTCCTCTCTTTTACACTCTGGTTATCCATCTGTAAGCAGATACTCACCAACTCCACAGCCAGTATCTGGGAGACTTTTAAATCAACATAAAGAAAATAATTATCAGAGACAAAATGCTGGCACCTGATTGTCTATACAGAGAAACATGGAGCAGAGTTAAACTAACACAAAATAGAAATAAACAGGATACTCATGATGCTCCAGATATCTAAGATTGCTCCAAGTATATCCCTGTAATATTTCTTTCATGATATGTAAATCAATAAATGTTGTAACTATTGTTAATAAATTATATTAAAAAAAAACAATTTTATACACATGAATATTTCACTACTCTCTTCTTTCTTTCATCACACACACACACACACACATATATATGTGTGTGTGTGTAAGTGAACACATGCACATTATTCTCAAAATATTATCACATAGTTTTTGCATTGATACTATAAATGTTACATATACCTCCCTTTAAAAGAAGACAAAGAGATAATGTAACAATTAATCCTTTAAAACATAGGTTTATTGTTTATAAAATCTCTAAGCATATTTTTGAAGTCAAAATATGAATGGATATAAATCTGTTTATTAACATTTATTTTACTCATACTTACTCATAACTTTAAATTATTGTGGCCATTATAGTAATAAGTAGTATTTTATTCACTGGATGCATGAGTTTTAAACTAATATCCAAAGCTGTATGTAGTTTTTCATAAATATACTATTACTATTGTGAGAGTACCATATGAGCCTCATCTAAAACAATTTGTGTTTCTTTGTGAATTTAACTGTGCCTATATCGAATCAACAGATATAAATAACTTACACCTATCTTAAGCTTTTCATGTATCAGCTATATATATAAACTAGTTAGTATTAAAAGAATAATTCTAAAAATGAATAATTCTAGTTTATTTATACACACATAGATAAATGTTTCTAACTAATAGTATTTTTTTTATTAATATAAAACTTGACATTTGACAAAGCCTTAAGTCAACATTGCGTTTTTATCAATTGAAACAAAGGAAATAAACGTTTGGGGTTCATTACAAATTGTATATTTTAAACAATAGAGAGCATGAGCATGATTATGTGATATCCTTGCTGAAATTAATCCAGTATAAAAACGAACTAATATTGTTATAACAATAATCTTCTATTTAATTATCAAGGCAAGAACTACGTTTGTAAATTTAAATGTGTTCGAATTTAGAACACAATTAAGAAAAAAATAAGATTCATCATCTTAAAACTGTATTCAAGTAATTAATTTACTTACTCTTAATATTATAAAGAACTATAAAAAAATAATCAGTGTAATTAACAAGGTTACAAAAGTTATCAACGTCTTCGAAATGAGTGTACAAAATATATATTTAAGAAGACAAAAATTTATAAAGATGATCTTTGGCTAGATAATTTATGCGAGGGATTTGCTGATGTTTTAAACTTGAACATGTAAATTTATTCCTACTTAATCAATGCCTAAAATATAATCATTGTAATTCTCATTTAAAAAGCTGCCTTAATATTGGAGTATTATATTGAAGATGTTAAATATTTTACTACGCAAATATTTAAAGAATGAATATCTGGATTACCTCTTCGAAGGATGATCAATGAACTTTATGTTTCAATATTCATCGTCATTTTAGTTCATCTAAGGAGGGATATAAAACCGTTATTCTTTCTTGTTTTGGATTACTTCATTGTGTATTTTAATAACCCTTAAACTTTATTTCCTTTGTGGATAATTATATTTACTTGGAAAAATTACTTCGTATATTAAAGTGGAGAACTGATAAGATGAATATTTTTTTATTTATTTAATAAAATTTAGATGTTGATATTTTGATATATACTCTGATGAAAATTATGGCTGACTAAGGTAAAAGTTTTTAAATTATTTCAATTTGGAAGTAAGTTTTATTATATTCCAAATTGAATCTTACATGACAATTAACATAATTTCTTTTTAAACATACGTAACTAATATCAGAATACATTCTATTATTAATCTAGTGTGAATGGATGTTATCTTATATAAGCATATAACATACACTGAATCATTTTAATGACAATAATAATGTATCATGTGTATTATTTATTATACACATGATTTTAAATTATATATAGGTAAATGATTACATTATGTTTTTTTTTTTCTGAATGTTAAATAGTTTATTATTGTATTTAAATGTAAGCACATATTATGATTCTAAATTTTAATATTTTTATTATTTATGAGATGATATTTTTGTTTCTATTACGGATTAAAATGTGTTAAACTTGATTTTAAAATTAAACAGGTCTCGTTTGTTTATTTTATTTAGTCATTTTATAAAACCAATAATTATAAATATACATACTCACACACATATATATATATATTGAATCAACTTAGTAATTTAAAATTTATAAGAAAGTTATATATAGCTCATACTAAATTTATCATTACTATGGGATATTTGTGGAAATGCCTGAAGAGAGTCGATTGCAAATTTCTACTCTGAGCTTGAATTCCGAGAGTAACGAGGTTATTAATAGAGGAGTGGATTGGATTATATTTTAAATCACATCATCCATGGCATTCTATAGGAAGACTCAAAGTCCGACTATAGCTAGATGTGACTTCCTTGAGTCCTGAAAAGGATCGTCCCATTATACTATAAAGCAATTGGTTAGTCCATTAATCCATGTTAGTCTTTATAATAGTTATCTGAAGTTTTATATTGATATAACAAATACAAATTCCACACAAGTAATTTCATGTTTGGAAAAAAAACACATACATATTTAAGTTTAAATAAAATTAGCATTACATGAAGCACTCTTAAAAGTTCTCATAGTTAAAATTCAAATATTTGGCTTCCATTGCTTTTAAATTTATTATTGAATAATATACCGTGTTAGATATTTATTTTCTCCAATCAGGACATGTGTTTAATTTATTATTGAATGACGTACAATGTTAAACATTTAGTTTATTTGATCAGGACAATGTAAAAAAAACTTTTGTCATTAAAAAAACAAATGTTTAGTTGATTGTCTACTCAGACATCATTTTAATTCAGGATGACAAATAGTTAATTTTAACTTTAAATGCTATGTCATTCTTATGCAGAATTTAATAGAAGACAAAATGTTTTTAACATTAAGCTCATTATGGGTTTCTGCCATATGATTAATGAGATCATAAAGTTTACCCCAAATCCTTCAATTTTTTGGATTTTTACGATATTCTATTACTGTTGCTTAGAAATGGTGGGAAGTAGATGGTATTTTGGAAGTTTTCTAAGTCTATAGTACCAAAATTTGTGATAATTTCATTTTTTAAAAACTTTAGACAAATATTATTTCAAAATATTAAATACCAGATTACATTAATTAATGGTTAAAATAAAATAAACATATTGTTTTATAAAATAAATTACTTACATTATTAAATTACATGATTTTTTTTTCTTTTTTTTTTCCTTGAAAAAAAAAAGCCTTTTAATGCATATTCTTTTCTTTGATCATTTCCATGCCTGCAAAAAAATTTCTTTTGAGGTATTTTTTTTATTTCGGTAAGTAAAAAGATCTCATATGGAGCAAAATTAGATTAATATGACTGGTGGATAAGCTTAGTTATGCTGGTTTAAATTAAAAATTGTTTCCCACTTTATGCTTTTTATGCTGGCACATTATCATGATGAAACATGCATTCCCCACAAACTAGATTGTTTTTATTTCACTACAAACATTTTCCAACATGTAGGTAAATTCTTGATTATTATAAGTAAATTCTGAGTTAAGGATGCTATTTACACTTTTTAAAAAAATCAGCAGCATCTTGACAGTGAACTTCCTTTGCCACATATTTTAAGAAGATGGTGAACTTGACACTTCTATTAAATCACTTGTAAATTTGTGTTTTCCCCAGAGCAGTTTGTTTGCAAAACTGTTTCAAGCATTATAACTGTTTCCCCTTCTATTTTCACTAACAGAAAACAGACTTCAATGTTATTTTTTTCAGCTATAATAAAAATCAACAAATGAGTGAAATAAACTTAAAAACATTTACTAAACCTCACCATGACTTTTCTAAATGATGATGGATGGTAGATTATACCCCCAAGAAGCATTTCATGGCAGAAGCATGTATTACATCACACTCATCCTCTAGAGAAAAATTCCAAATAGTTTTGAGCACTCTCTTATTTATATAATACTTAGAACTTTTTAAGTATTAGTTATATTATTCCTACACCCACTTATATTCAAACTTCAATCATGTTTTTAGTCATAACGTAAATCCCTTTTTATATGTTTTAAAGTGTTCTTTGGATAATTGATTAGAACTAAATTAATTATAAAAGTGTATTTAAAATCATAATGAACTTGTCTGAAGTGAAGTTGAAATAACTCATTTTTGTCTGCTATTATAGAGAGTTCTGCTTCCCTATAGTCATCCCTCATGCCGAGTGTTACATATTTCTCAGTGCATTAATTATTATTTATTATATAATAAATTTATAATAAAACTAACTTCCAGATATAATCTTAAAACAATATTTCAAAGTCAGACCTCAATAGTCATTTTAGCAAGCATGTAAATAATGTCCATTTTACTGTGGGTATTAATTATAAATTCGTTAAAACGACACTATTGAGTAAAACGTGTAGTTTGTGCACAAACACTGGACATTATTTACTAGAGACTGTCATATGAATTAATATTATGGTTTGGGTATTAAGACTTATGAAAGTTATACACACAATTTTTTCTCACATTATTAAAAGTAAATTATGTATTGTCTGCATTTGAAAAAAATGTAGTAATTATTTATAAACTTTGTTAATGAATTTTTCTTTAATTCAATTGCTTTTTAGTTTTATTATAATTAAAAACGGTGACTATAAAATAATAATGACTTTCTTATAATTAGTAATACATTTTTTTTTTGTAGAAATAAAAAAGGATTAGAATTATTTGTAACAATAATTTTTTTTTTTACTTCATTGCAAGATATATTCAGGTAAAACATCATATTTCTTTGAAAAAATTATTGTTAAATTAGTGTAATGTTTATCAAAATTATGCAGAAAAAAGTATACTACGAAATTTTAAATATTAAAAATATTAATAATAAGAATAAGTGGAATAATCCATATGAAATATTGACGAATCATAATTTTGTACGATTATAATAGTTATATTATTACCGTTATATTTATTATTTTTATTATGATGACAATTTTGTTCTAGTTACCGGACATTTTATTTATATTACATATTTTAATTTTTGTTACTGTATTTACTATATATATATATATGTTCATTATGTAAGCGCATAAGCCTACCATGCTTATGCCAAGAAAGTTTAAATATGTATGAAAGAATTTATTTAAGTAACTTCGAAATTTTCTCTCAGATATCCAGCTACAACCATCGTAGCGAATCATACAATCTTAATAAGTAATGGGTATTTAAAGCAAGATATGATGCCTTTAAGCTCTGCTCAAGCGACAATTGACTACTTTAGTGCCAACTTCTTTCTCCACCATTCCGGTCTGCCGTCAATTATTTATACAAACACTTTTTATATTTTAACTTATTTTTAAAATTAATTTAATACATGCAGGCCATTTAATCCACGAATAAGTAAAATTTATTGATTTATCAAAGTACAATTTTTATATTTTTCTTTCCCCAAGAAAAAATACTAATTTGATTTATATGGTGTAGATGACTATATAAAATAATATTAACATTAAAGTTTTTTTAAATCCAAATTAACTTTATTACAAAAGGCTCTGACTGTGAATTATGTAGTACATTTGGAACATTGGTTTATTGGTGTTTTCTTGTTCAAGGAGATCAACTGTTTTAATAACATGATTTCTATTTTCTATGAGGTTTAAAGACAATGGTTTAGTTCATTCCATGAGTGATCATAGGGATGTTTGGATGCTGTGGATTTGAACAGAATCCAAGTGTTTTCATAAAGGAATTTTGTTGATAGAATTTCATCTTTTTTAAAAATCTTCTTCAGAGTACTGATTAATATTGCCTTTGTCAGTGGGATATTGAAGGTGAGCTTGCATCTAGTTATCCACAGTGAGTATGTAATAAAAGTTGACATTCTTATGTGAAGGAAATTTCAGTCCTTCATGCAATCCTTAATAGATAGAATCCTATAATAGTCCATTGAAGTATTTTGGGCTATCATTAGCCTTTCTCATGTCAAGCCTGTGCAGAAGAGAATTGTATGCTTGAATGTTTCTTCCTGCCTGTTACAGATAGGACAGGAAGGATCTATGTTTTTAGAAATATTCTGTAATGAAGGAAATAGTTTGTTGAAATTGAGTTCAAGTTAGCTTTGATTAAAAAATCTAAGAATTTTGGCTCCATCAATAAAAACTTGAATAGTGTATTGATTTTGTGATTTGTTACTCCAAGCCTTGGTCTTAATTGTGAAGATTGAGGGTTCATTAATTAGTGTGTGGTCCATATGGAGATTTTGTGATGAAAGCACTCAGAGGAGTTGCCATTGAACTTGTAAAGATGGGAGAGGATTTGGTCTATCCAAGAGAACTTTTCAGGAGAAGGCATATCAGTGGGAGTTATGGTTCTGTTGCAAGGATGCTATCATAATTTTGTGTCAGGTTGACTATCACTGTGTGTGCTTTTTGATAGAATATCACCTGAATGGAATGAAGGAACATTCCATTCAGTTTCCTATGGAATTACATTTTGCTGTGCTGATGGATGAAGTGTCACTCTTCCAAAACAATCACCCACATAGTCTGTAAACAGGAATGTCTTGGTGATGGTAATGAACAGAAGATAGTAGGTGATGTTGGCCATTATTTTTATATTTAATAGAAACACCTTGCCTTGAAGAGATAAAATAGATCTTTGAAAACCCCTGTATAATGTGGTGCGCTTGTTCAATAATGATATTTCTGAATATGTTTGGTCATGGCAAGTTGAGGCTTATATATAGTGAACCCCAAGAAATTTTGGGGCTCAGCAAAAAATTTGGAGAGGAATATTATGACATCATCCATGTATAAAATGGAGGTCATGGATTTCTTGATTCTTGGTATATAAATTTCTGGAAGGAAATATTCTATAAACTTTAAAAGAGGGTCTATGTGGCATGAAAACAGCAACACATTAAGTGGAGAACCTTGAGATATGGATCGCTTAGGCATGAATCCATCTGTTAAGGTTCCATTAAGTGTGAGGTGAATGAATCTGTTATATAAGCAGTTATCTAGTATTTGTATAATCTCTGAAGGAATGTTGCATTTCCCTAGAAGTTTGAGCAGGATGTTGGGATTTATCATGTCAAAAGCCTCAGCTATGTCAATCTGGATTGCAATCTGTTTTGATAGACTATTAGATCTGACATAGTTGAGGAGTAATTTAATTCTGTCATGGCAATAAGGATTAATGAACTCTTTTTAGCATATGATTTTGGACTATATTTTCTCTTTAATTACTCCTTCTATGATTTTGAATAAGATAGGAGTCATTGAAATCAGTCTAATGCTGTTGATGGAGGTGGGTTCCTTATTTTTCTTCAGAAATGGCACCATTGCAATAGAATAAAGGTTAGGAATTACCCTTTTTTGTGTTGAGAGGTGTTTTATCCATTTCCCATTATGATCGGAATCATAATGTTACTAAGATGGAAAAGCAAAAACTTAGGTATGGCATGCATACCAGGATGCACATGATCGGGAAGGGCTGCTAATTGATTCTTTATGTCAATCTCTATGATGCCATGTCCACCTATAGGAAAAATGTCATTCCAAGAAATGTCAACTCTGGTTTCACAATTTTGTAATCTTTCTTTAAAGAAAGATTGAATTTTCTGTAGCATATAAATTCCAGTATAATTGGAACCATTGATGATGATTGTTGAGGGCATGGATTGTTTAGGTTTGTACCCCAATGCCCAGTAAAGATATGCTTTAGTACAACAATGCTGATTAGGTAAGTATATTTTGGATCTTTTAATTGCTAAGTATTTTGCAAATGGCCAATTGTTTGGTCTTATTGTCAATGTTGAATGCATTAATTTTGTGAGAGATTTGTTCCAGTTCATTAAAAAGTGTTGTAGGCTTTTTAGATCTTCTGGTGGGTTGTACTATGAGTGACTGTAGAATTCCCACAAGAGAAAACCAAGCTTCCTCCAGAGGCCTAGCAAGGATGTCAATTTTGTTTTAAAATGTAGGCCTCGGAGAATACTGCCTCAATTGTGGAGGCATGAGTGAGGACTCTTTTATGGTATTGTTGGAGCTTATTGTAGGGAAGTTTTGAAGCTGCAGGTCTATAACTATAGCATGGTGGTCTGTAAAGGCTGCTGGCTGAAGAAATGTTTCAATACAGAAGTAAAACTCTGCTGTATAAAATAACAGGTCTATTAGGGAGTGATGAACATTTATGTGGAATGAAAATGCATTAGGAGGGAAATACCCTGTACCATCAAGAAATCCTCTGTTGAGGAGATGAATATATTTTTGTCATATTCTTCATAGGATAGATTAAAATCTCCCATTAGAATAGCAGGCACCTTATTATTGGAAGTCAGCATATTTATAGTGTTGATGATTCTTAGGTAAACTTCTCTGTTATTGTGGGTAATATTTGATTTCAGCTTGAAGCATTGGATTTACTAAATGATTTTATATTTGAGTGTAAATTATTCTTTTACAAATGACTTCATAATTACTAGAAATTATTTTTACAGAGAATTGAATACAACATATTGGTTTTATTTGTTTATATTTGAAGCATTGTTGTTGTTTTCCTATCACATTTGTTAAAAACAAAAAAAGTGACTTAAAAATAGATGTGTGGATATATATTTAGAGCTTATTAAACCTTCAAATTTCACTTCCTCTTCAATAAATCATAAATAATCATGATTTTCATAGTAAAACATTGACAATATATAACTAAACCATGCTATTTAAAAATCAAAGTTGTTTTAGAGCATGGGTAACACTTCTTTATAAGATAATACATTAATTTATTGTCTAATGTTTTGTAATTTAATATTTATTTGTTTTAATTACATGAATTTTACATTTATAATTTTATTTTAATACTTACACATAAATTATTTAAACGACTAAACATCACGTGATCACATTTGTTTTTACTTAAATTATTGAAATCCTGTCAGTCATTTGACACTTCTGGAAGATTAACCTTCAATATGTTTGTTATCTTACATTTTAAATGTATTTGCAGGTTAGTACTTTAGATTACATTTGGTTACAAAATATGCTTTTTGATAAATTGTAAAAACAAAACGAGAAATGTGTCAAAATAAAAACTAATTTTTATTTTGTTCAAAAAAAAAAATCAGAAAAAAAAACAATAGCATCCACATTGATGAAAAATACTGCAGAAAGAGTCGCCCTTCAATTAGTGAAATGTTTCATTAGTTTTCTCGGGTGGTAATTTTTGTAAACATTCAACATTTGATTTTTATTAAATTCTTATTCTGCATTAAAATTTAATACATTGGATTTGATTTGGTAGAAATATAAGATTCTAAAACATCACATTGAAATTTTTTAAATATCAAAAAAAGTATAATATATAATGAGAGTGATAAACATTTAACTGTTTGGACAGTGGGATAGATGGCCAAATTAGGTGGGGAAAAGGAAATTAATTATACATTTGTTGATTAAATATGGTTTTCAAAATGTGAACAAATAAATATAAAGCATCAATAATTACAAATTCTGTTCTAAAATTTAAAAGTATATCTCCATAATTTATTCTTTATAAATTCAATTGAATTTATTAACTTATATTTTTAAAAATATAAAATATTTGAATAAAATCAAATTGTAATAATGTCTAGTTTTATTCTTACATAATTATTATACAAATATTGTGTAAAAAGAGTCATAACTTTTTAATTAAATTACAAAAGCAAAGCAATTATTTTTATTGATCAGTAGCAACAATGGAAATGATACTATAATTAATTGCATTTACAATTGCTTTCACCAATCAGCATCCTTGTATCATGGTTCAAATCCTTTGAATTTTATTTTGGCTGTAGAATTCGTTCATTTCAGATTTTAATAGAAAATTATGTTATACAAATGGTTATAGGAGGGTAAAGAAAATTGGAATGTCGATCAATGCTCTCTCCAAAAAAATTTTCAAATGAAGTACTTTGTAAATATGATAGCAATGTTTAATGCTTTGCTTCATTTAAACAGACTCCATTTGCATGTGGTCTGTTTGGAATTCAGATTAAAATATTAAATCTGTTTTTAAAATGACCATGTTTATAGACTAGCAGCGATTTGTAGTATAGATATAATTTCATTTTGCTCTTAGTTTTATAAGTTATCTTTTTGTTATTAAAAATAAATCCTAGATATGATATAGAATAAAATATCTTTATATAAAAACAAAATAAAATAATATATGACAATAACTGTAATATAATCATAACATATAAAAGCTCTTTTTGGCAATTTTTAATTTTTTGCCCGTTTCAATATGTCTTGTTTAACTACAAAAAAAAACCTATATTGCATACATAGCGATATTTACTGGCTCTATATAAAATTAACACAAACCTATAATTTATGCTTTAATATCTTTATAATAGCAAAGACTTGGTCACCTCATTTGCCTTAGGCAATAGCCATATTGGTTATATACATATATTTTATTAAACGATAAAAAATTTGACTACACTATATTTTGAATTGTTCCAATAAGTGATAATAAAAAGTATATTTTTATATATCATTTTGATTGCTAAAAAATGAAGTATAACACAATAATTCTTTTCTAATTTAATAGATTTCGCTAAGATATTGATGGATTTAATTTTTCATTCTAAAAAAAATATGATGTGAATATGTTGGCAGAAGATATTATTTGTAAGATCACCACAAGTGTATCTTAAGTTTCTCACAAATTTTGATATTAATTAATAATAGCTGTAGCAGAATTACCAGAAAGAGAGAAAAAAATTACATTTAACCTAAACTGTTGCGATTTTGTTTTTATTTTCTTATTTAAATACTCATTACAGATCCAGAAAAATACTTACTGTGATATTCAAGGAATTAAGAGATTTTTTACAAGTGTAGTGAAGAAAAGTGTATAATATTAATAAATGAATTACTATTTAAATTTGACGGTTGTTTCAATTATTGCAAATGCTACGGAACCAAGACTTATCCTGAAAACATCATCTTTAGACTTATCACTTTTGGAGTTAAACAGTTTCAATTTATTTAATATTTATTTCCATAAATATCCAGTAGTTATGCAAAAAAAGATTGATCCTAATACAGCCATTGCGATAACCACGCATTTGTTTTTTACAACAACGGTAAGTTTATTAATTGGACCAAATTTTTCTGAAGAACTAACATATGTTGGACGACTAGCTTCTGATTTTAATATCCCTATCTTTTCACTAGAGGCTTGGAGTTCGGAGTTTTTAAATAAAAATACATTTAGAACATTAGTTAGAATGACGTGCGATGTAAGTGATGTTTCGCAGTTGATGCTAAGTGTGCTCAATTATTTTGTATGGAATGATATCTCTGTGTTATATGGCCACAGATTTACGCAAATTTCTGCCAAAGACATCTATCATAAGTTAAATAGCCTTAAATCTTTCAGTGTTAAGGAATATCTTTTAAATACAACAAACAAAATAGTTGTTAATCGGATGCTATTAGAAGCAAGTAGAAGATCAAGAAGTAAGTAAACAAACATATGCTTACATATCTGAGACATTTCATATTTGGCAAATTATTTAACTGTAGTTCTAGTCACACATACGCAGGCTTTCATATATAACATACAACGTAACTATTTAAATAATAAATGCTATTATATTAAATGAGAAACACCCCTGCTTAGCATTTACTACTTTTACAAATGTATTTAATGTTATATAAAGTCACGTTGTAATTTATTGTATTATATTCACACATACAACATGTCCCAATGAAAATATGACTCTACAAACTTCCTGCAGTGCCATATTTCTATTAGTGCATGTTTTACATAGTGATATGATTTGTCTATTTACCAGAAAATTTTTGAGGCATTAGTAACTCTGAATCTTTAGATATAATATGCTATATGGCATTGAGTTAGTTTTTTAGCCTACAATAGAACAAAGAAGAGCTGTTAAATTTTGTTTTAAATCTAGAAAATGTAACACCGCAATATTTAAAATGATTCAAATAGATATAGCAGTGAATACAGTATGCACTAAAATTTAGTATTGGGCTTCATAATCCATTATAGGCTAGCTCCATAACATTTTAAAAATCCTAATACACCATCTTTAATTTATAAATAAATTACAAAAAATATAATTTTTAATATGTTTATATTTTATTGTAATAATAAATGATTAGTAATAATTATTATGTGTTTATCAAAAAGTTGATAACGTAAAAGTTGGGAGAGGAGTAAATTGACAATTAAAAAATAAAAATGAGATAATTTGCTCTACATAAATACCCTTCATGTAATAAAGATATATATGAGAGATGATGACCTGGCCCAACTGATGAGTGCTGGTTCAGCATGAAATGCATCTTGAAGGTTATTTGTCTTTTATTGTATCTTTATTTATATGAAATTATTTGTGAAATAAAAAAGAATGGAGAAATATGAAAGTTGTCTATCTTTAAAAATATACATATACATTGTTAAAAAAAGCAAATATGAAAGAATGTAATAAAGCTGATAAAATAATCATTACCTAAAACAAATTAAGAAAAAAAGAGATTTTTAATACTTTTAAACATCTTTATTTTTACATTGATTCACAAATTCTAAATTTTGAAAGTTAAAATTAAACAGCGTCATCACATTTGTCTCAAAATGATAAAAAAAGATATATAATATGTCTTACCTGAGGTCATTTTTCTATGAAAAAATTACAAAAACATTGCAATTGGTAACTTCCATTTTTACCAGCTGACCCAGATCATGTTCTTTCATATCAGGGTATATGCTAGAAATGTTGTTGTCCTTCCATGCAGGGTATCTGTTAGAAATATGTTTGGTTTTTAGTGGGGAAAAAATAACAGGAATAGTTTACAACATATTATGTAAAGAGACCTTTACTAAATTGTAATGTATTACATTATTATAAAATAATATTATTATTATTATATTATTAAAAATGGGATGTGATCTAAAATGTGTATTCTTTTCAAATGAAGTTTAGTCAAATAAATATCAAACAATAAAAACAGCTTATGAGATATTATGCAAAGACAGCTTTGGTAAATTGTATTTTTTTAAAAAATATTATTAATTATTATATTATTGGGGGAGGGGGCCAATAAAATATGTATTCTTTTCAAGTAAATAAAGTGTACTCAAACAATAAATATCAAACAAAAATTTCTCTAAGATAAAATGAATAAAAAGTAAGTAAATCAATAAACACCAAAATAAACAAATTTATTATAAGCACTGATTATATATGTGTGTGGGAGATGATGTATATGAAGTAGATGGTTGAGAGTATATAATCAAGTCTGGTTGTTGATATTTGTATATCATTGAAACGTATTATCAAAAATTACATTTTTTTTTCAATAAATATTTATTTATATAAAAAACGTAATAAAAAATAAGTAATAAAAGTAATTGAATACTCATTGGCTAGTTAGCATCCATTTCAAATTTAAATTTCCTGAACCATTAGATGTGATATTCATGGTTATCCTTGCACACAAAAATTATTCCATTCCTTTTTTTTTTTTGACATTGGAGCTCCAAAATCCATTTTTTATACATTGCAGCTTCCAAATTGCATGAAAGTGATCCTGTAGCAAAAGGGCTTACACATTCACATTATTGCTTTTATATCAAGCAGTAAGAGAATGCAATTTAGCCATAAACAAACATTTTCCAGTTAAAAATTAAAAAAAAAAACTAAAAAAAAATAATTAAAAATTGTATTTTAGAAAAAAAAATCATAAAAAATCCAAATTTCAATGTAGACAAAAAATGTCACCTGAATCAGAATAAAATGGTAGATCAAGTGGTCTGAGACCCATAAGTTTACAATTTATACATTCTGCACAAACTCAGTTGAAAGTCTAAACTTTTGAACAGGGGCTCTTATGGGTGCTTCGGACAAAAGGGAGTGATAACCCTGTCATTACAAATGTTATTTAGAGATAAATCTGAAGGCAGGATGAAGAAAGAACCAGCCACTTTATAACTCGAGCATGTTGATATAAGCATACAAAATTATCCAATAATCATTATTATTTTCAAAATTATTTAATCTTTAACTTTCAATTTATTTTTATTAAAACAACTAATTAATGATTTTTTTTATGAGAAATTGCTTCATTGTTATCAGGTTTTAATATATATATATATATATTGTACCAGTCGAAAAAACACCACCACCTAAACGCAAGTCAGATCCAAACTCAGCTAAATCAAACTGAATTCAAACCCAACTCACCACCTCAGATTAGTAGAATTCTAAATTGACGGCACAGTGCTATGCACCAAGAAACTAGCTCAATGGTTGGTGAGGATTAGAGACCCCTGAACTGACACTAATATCGGATAATTAATTAACTTAAGATACTTTTTTAAATCGAATCATATGTATATGTTTGGGTTGCCAACACAGACAGCGAGCATTAACATTAAAATAATTATTGAAAAAGATAATTAAGAAACTAAAAAACCAAGTGTGTTTAGAATATATTTAATAATAATAGTTTATTTGGTTTGAATTTTAAATAATGATTATATGAGTTAATTCTAGTCCTTAAACAAAGTTTATGATTATGATAAGAGTGGCAGTCTTTATTATATGCCAATGAGTAGTCCACAATATTGGAATTCTATGTCTATGCCTCTGACAAGAAAATAAAGGCAGATAAAGGTATTCATTAGTAAAGGAAATTATTACTCTAATTTTATACAAAAGAATGTGATATTTATTTTCACATTTGCAAATCCATTCACGAAGAGCAAGATACATATTTAGGGCATAACTTTAATCTTTATTAAAAAACTCATTTTGAGATATAACGGAGAATTTTTTCGACTTTAATTGAAATCACTTCATCATGAATTACGAGCATCAGAGTGGGCTTTACTGGAACAGAGAGGTAACAGTGCTGACGACTTATGAGCTATAAAGTAAAATGAACATGAAAGATAATAGCTGGTCAGTGATTTAAAAGTAGTATGGCTGATTGCCTATGACAAGTCTTAAGCCCTTTAAGTAGACATGAACATGGGAAAGCCAGGCCGAGGTGTAACCATGAGCCTTTGGTGTTCCAAATATAATATAAGTGGGGGGGAGGAAGTGCTTTATTGCTCTATAATTAAAATATCAGAAATATCACTGACAAGCCTGCGAAATGAACAATAGTCCTATGCCAGCAACGTTGAAGATGATGACTTGATAGTCACTGTTTGGAAAATAAAACCCAATTATAGAATGCTCTACATGATGACTTGATCAAATGGATTAAAGTCAAATGAGCTGTTAACTAACATTATTTTAAAGTATTTGTAAATTATATTAATTATGCCCCAATCATCGTGCCCTTCCTGAATCTTAATAGAAAATAACCAAGTTGAATGAGAATATATTTATTTGATTCCCTTATCGGCCTTTTGCAAAAAACATTTTAAGATTATATATGAATAAATAAATAAATATTAGTGAAACGAGGAAATAGCAGTGGCATAGATTAGAAACAGAGCTAATAATTTATTATAAAAATAACAAACATTAATAAATTTACTCAATAAATATACATAATAAAATAAATGAACTACCATTGTGAGAAAGGGAAGTTAAATTTAAAGACTAAAAGTTGAGAGAATTACAATATAATAGCATAAAGAAAAGTAAGTTTACACAGAGATTACTACACAGAGATTATTACATTTATAGAATGAAAAGAGCTCTTAAAGGGAGTGTAAAGTAAAGTTCAGAACTGGCCAGAAAGTTTAAGGTTCATTATAGAAATATATTACCCATTTCTTCTGGGCTGGGCTCCTTAGGTTACATGTCCGAGTTGGTAAAATGTAGGCACCATTTGATTGATTACTTGAACAGAATTTTATTTGATTTTGGCAGCCTGATTTGTCTGGAAAGAATTTAGCAGCTTCATTGAAGATTCTCAAAGGGCTTCAGGAACCATAGCCAGATTCCTGATGTTTTAGCCCTTCACCATAATTGAAACACTATTTAAAATGCACTGAGTTTACTGCACTTCTCTACGACAAAGATGGCTTCCCCTCTCCAAACTTTTCAGAGCTATATATAGTGTCCTCTGATGCCTTCAGGCTAGTGCTTCTTTTATTATAGCTGGTTTTAGATACATTCCTTCGATAAGGCTTTCAAACTCATTAACTTAAATTCATTTTCTAATTAGAAAATGAATTCTTAAAATCAGAAAATATTTTAATTAGGAAATCCTTATCTTTTTTTCTAATTAATAAAACTTTAACTATTGTTTTTGGAAAGGGAAAATCTGAAAGCTTATCGAAAGAATGTAGCTTTTAATCAATAAAACTTTATCAAATTATTTAAAAATAAAATCAAACATTCCCGACGCAATGAAACTTTTAAACAAGTATATATATTTAAATATTTACAAATATATACGCACAATCCATGCAGTTATAATATATAAATTCATGAATAATTCTATCATGAATTTATTAATAGAATTGATCAATTTAAATCTGAAACTAATTAATTTTAATACGCATTTATGAAATAAGTTATTCTTTATGGAAATTAGCGTGGACTGAACATATAAAGTCCCATTGCATCGGAAATTTAAGGTTAGTACTAGGGTTTGAAGTGGGCTTATGGCTAGATGTCATGAAGCTAGGATCAAACTCAGATCCAACTGCTTCAATATATATATATATATATATATATATATAAACTTATAAATAAATATTAGAAAGTACAATAATTAAAATTCTTTAAAAAGAACAAAAAATATAAAAGACACTTAGGAGTGCTTTTGCTCTTTTCACAGTCTTTGTCACCTAATGCTTTGAAAGGTCAACTTTCCCATAATTCCATGATCTTAATGTTTGCTGCCTGCCTGTTGATTAAATCTTGCTTTTATTTATATATTAACATAGCTTCCTTCATTATTCTTTTATTATTATTTCTTTCAATTTGCAATGTTTTTACAATTTTATAATTGAAATCTAACCATATATACATGATTTATTATAGTCATAAAAAATGGAAACTGATAAATTATCTTTATCTTTAGAATTTTGTCTTGCATTTTGAACTCTTTTTAATATTAAGTGTTTTTTTTATTTTTTTCTCCAATGTGCATCTCAACTCACCTATTTATCTACTACCACACCTACACATCCATTTATAAATGATGCAATTTTTATTTGTAAATAAGGTTTTTTTAGAGTTATCATTTATAAATGTATCATTTATAAATGTGAAGGTGTGGTAGTGGTTATATAGGTGAATCAAGATACACATTTGAGAAAATAACAAAAGAGCATTTGTTATTAAAAAGAGTTCAAAATCCAAAACAAAATTCTAATGATAATGATAATTTATCAGCTTCTGTTTTTTATGATGATAATAAATCATGTATATATATATATATATATATATATATATATATATGGTTTTGATTTCAATTATAAAAGTATAAAAGTATTGCAAAGTGAAAGAAATAATAATAAAAGAATAATGAAGGAAGCTATGTTAATATTTAAATAGAAGCAAGACTTTATCAATAAGCAGGCAGCAAACATTAAAATTATAAAATCATGGGGAAGTTGACCTTTCAATTTATTACTTGATTAAGATTACAAGGATAGTCAAAAGTGCTCCTAAGTGATATTTTACTGTTCTTTTTAAAAAATTTTAATTACTGTATTGTCTAATACTTATTTATAAATTTACATATATTATTTTGAAGAATACAGATATTGATTTGTAGTATTATTAATATATATATGTAATAATATTATAATTTGACATTTCTTCAAATCAATATACATAGTTTTAAAATTGAATATTTATAAATACAGTAATTAGATATGTAATATTTACTGAGGCTATAACCTTGATAATATGCATATAAATTGCGATAGTAGGGACCTCTACAGGTATTTTAACCACAAGCTTATGCTATGGAAGAAAATAGGAGACCCCTTCTTTACTTCAACCTACTTTCTATTTAAATAGGTGAAGCTGAAGCTGTTAGATCTGCGAGCGTAAAGCTATTCAGTATTTCACTGATTAAGTCCACAATTCTTACTACACATTAATACTCATGAAATCTTTCGATTTACAATGAGTCAATGAAAAGATTTTATAGTTAGAAATCTATTACAGTAATTTAAAGTTGTAATTATAAATTTATTAAATACACATTGATTACGTAAGTAATATTTACTGAGGCTATAACCTCGATAATATGCATATAAAATGCGATAGTAGGGGCCTCTACAGGTATTTTAACCACAAGCTTACACTATGAAAGAAATAAAAGGAACCCTTCTTTACTTCAACCTACTTTCTATTTAAATTGGTGAAGCTGAAGCGGTTAGATCTGCGAGCGTGAAGCTATTCAATACTTCACTGATTAAGTCCACATTTCTTATTACACATTAATACTCGCGAAATCTTTCGTTGGAAACATTTTATAGTTAGAAATCTATTACAGTAATTTAAAGTTGTAATTATAAATTTATTAAATGCACATTGATTATGTAAGTAATATTTACTGAGGCTATAACCTCGATAATATGTGTATAAAATGCGATAGTAGGGACCTCTACAGGTATTTTAACCACAACCTTACACTATGGAAGAAAAGAGGGGAACCCTTCTTTAATTCAACCTACTTTCTATTTAAATAGGTGAAGCTGAAGCACTTAGATCTGCGAGCATGAAGCTATTCAATACTTCACTGATTAAGTCCACATTTCTTATTACACATTAATACTCACGAAATCTTTTGATTTACAACGAGTCAATGGAAAGATTTTATAGTTAGAAATCTATTACAGTAATTTAAAGTTGTAATTATAAATTTATTAAGTGCACATTGCATATTATTGAGGTTATAGCCTCAGTAAATATTACTTATGTAATCAATGTGTGTTTAATAAATTTATAATTTCAACTTTAATTAGATATGTGTAAAGTATAACCTTCTAATCTTTGACTTTTGTTAGTTGACAAAGACTTTCAGGATAGTCATAAGTACTGTTAAGCAGATAAAATTTTTAAAGTTATACTTTAGATATATCTAATTACTGTATTTATAAATATTCAGTTGTAGGATTATATATATATATTATACCGAGACAAAGTCGGTACATGTAAACACACACACACAAGCGATGTAAAATACTCTATTTTATTTTCATGCAACTTATGATAAAAAATAGATATAGTTTTCTTTCCATACTTTTTAAAATACACTTGTAAAATAAAATATTAATATGTCTAATTAAATAGTTTAAGGCTTTAATATAATTTACTAAAATAATATTCTCTAAAAATAAAAGTAATATGCCATTATAAATCTCAAGAAATAATGTATACTTGTATATGCCGCGGGGGTAATTAAAAAGGGGTTTATTTTAAATTATAATTGTAGTAAAAGTAAAAGCTTATAGAAATGATTTTGAGAAAGATTAAATGCTCGACTTCTAAGCTAATGTAAATTATATTGTTCTCGTAAGACACGCACACACGTATGCATCCAAGGTGTGAATGAATATAAGTTTGTTAACTGAGATTGCAATATGAGATTGCCTAAACATAAGATTGCCTCAAGCACATGGATTGAGTAGGACACGGACTCCAACGACAACTCTAAGAACATGGAACTCTGGGGGGAGATTCGATCCTCAGATAAGATCCAACCCATATAAATATCAAGCAAAATCTAAAGATGTCAGTTAAAATTGTTAAATTGTCAATTTTTTCAGATTTTCAAATTTCTTTTTTATTCAAATTTCCTTTCAATTCAAGTCAAAATTCAATTTAATTCAAAGTAAAAATTTCATTCATAAAAAGAATCTTTTTTATTTCGTTTGTGCTATCCGTATTCAAGATGATCGCTGTGAAATTAATATTTAGAGCGTCGATTGTCATGAGGGGCTAGGAAACCCTTCAGTGATTGATCGACGCTCTGCCACCAGAACATCTCCATCGCTATGAATACTTAACAATATTACCATCTGAAATTAGTGCTCCAACCAGTTCAATAATGTTCCGTGAAATACATGAATCATCCAGACTTATTACGCTCAACTTTAAAAGAAAAGAATAACCTCATTATGGAAAACATCAGCTCCCATGTTCAAACCTTCACTTAATTAGAAGCAGCGGAAGACTAAGCCAAAATCCTAGGTAAACACTTTATTTTTTTATGCTTTCATTCATCCCATACGTAAACTTTTAAGAGGCAATCTCATAATTAACTAACTTTGATTTTTCGTAAATTAAACTATAAACTGTTCCGTAATTCATTATATTTAAAACTTATTATTGTAGCTTATTATTGTAATCTCAGCCTTCGTAAAATCAAACACTATGCCATTCCTCAAATTTAAATCTCAGGACTTTTCAAATATGAACTTTGACCCTAATTATTATCTTATAAGCCATAACACTTACTTTCACAATATAAGAGGAAATTTATATTTTATCATCCATATTTTATTATGTATAATATGTTCTTTTCTGTGCGAGTGCATAAATGCGTGTGTGTGCGTGTAAATAAAACTTTTAATCAATATTGCTTTTTTTTATATTCAATAAATTTGTTCAGTATTTAAACAAGTCGAGCATTTCTCAAATCATTTCCTATAATTAAATCTTTATTTTATTTTTCTTTTTGATTATTAATAAAGTTAGCATTTATTCATATAAATTAATTATATTACTTTAGATTTATCTTTCTTAAACTTTGTTTCTTTTTAAAATGCCATTTACAAACATCGTGCCGTAAGTCACGATGTTTATTTATTTATTCCGTAGTTAAGATAGATTTAAGATTTGGGAGGGCCTATTATAAAGATATAAATAAATGTCAATAACTTATAAGTAAAGCTGGAGTAAATAATTCTACCGGACGGTATGATATAGGGGGGATGATCTTATAGCTTCTAATTGTTTTTTGAGGTATAAATGAACATTCGTATTGGTTGCAAATAACCAATGACCAGGTCCAATGCTTGGATCGATCTATTAGTCAATCAAGCGTCTTATCCATTAGTTAGTATAGCGTCTTTTACCAGAAGAGTAATTTAGAAACAATTACATCGCGACCCTGAGTGACCCTATTGGTTCATGCTGGGAGTTTGAGCTTGTGGGCGGGATTAGACTTCGAAATCGTTTTGATATGACGTAAGGTGATGCGAGAAGTTAAATTGTAATTAAATCATCGTATCTGGCGCCCCCTTTGTTGATAGTGAACAACTATCGATATAAGAAAATAAATAAAGCTTTACGCTATATCATGTTTATTTCGGAGCTCGCAATCCTTATACGATCGGTTGAATAGGCACCCGGTTACAATATATATATATATATATGTGTGTGTGTGTATGTGTGTGTGTAATTATTTAATTAATTATTTATAAATACAGTAATTAGATAATTAGAAATTTTATCCTCTTATGAATGCTTTCAATTACCCTAGTAATCTTTGTCAACTAACATTTGGAAAGGCTAACTTTCCCACAATTCTGTGAATGTAACATTTGCTACCTTGCTGCTAATTAAGTCATGTTTGTATTTGTGTATTAGCTTCCTTTATTTTCCTTTTGTTGTTATTTTTTGATTTGCAATATTTTTGCATTATTAAAATTGAAGTCAAAACCATAAATACATGACTTATTATGCTCATAAAAAACAGATGCTGAAATATTATTATCTAATTTACAATTTTGTTTCGATTGCTGAACCCATTTTAATAATAGCAAGTGCTCTTTAGTTTTTTTTCTAATGTACATCTTGATTTACCTATATATCAACTACCATACCTACATATCTTTTTATAAATAACACAATTTTTATTTATAGATGAGATTTTATCTTTAGAGTTATTTATTAATTTGTTTAATGTAGAAGGTGTGTAAAATGCAATATCACATACACTTTATAAATATTCCTTATAAAATTTACTTGATCATTGGGAATATATGGTACTGATATCCATATTTTTTATTAGCAGGAAGATCAATATTATTATTAAAATTATTCTTATATTTTGTATTAAAATCTCTAATAACATTATATTTATGATTATAATTGTAGCCAACATTTAATCATTCATTTGAATATATTTGCCTTTATCCAATGAATATTTGCAAAGTCTATTATTTCTAAATAAGAATGATTTCAAACCTGCCATTTTGTGTGATATTGGCACTCTTGATTTATATGGAATATAATCTCTTTTTACTATTGGTTTAATAGTCATACAATAATCCAGCATACATTGATTTCTAGTTATTTTAAGATCAAGTAACTGAACGCACATTTAATTTTTATCTGTTTTTATCTTTTTTAGGTCTTTTAAACCATTTAATTCTTTAAATAACTCATTAATTGTGATTGGTTTGCCACATACAAAAACATCATCAACATATCACTAATATACACTAATATTTTTTGATAATATTTCTTTTTCAAAATATTTTCTTCATATATAGAAATTATAAAATTACATATTTAAGCAACAGTAGGTAAACCCATTGGCCAGCCATTTCCCATTTTATAAAATCCTTAAAAACTGCATAAATATTTTTATCAATAAAACTTTGTGTTTCAGTTATAAATTTTATTATTTTTGCACTAATATTTTTTAAACTTAATGTGTTGGAAATAATTTCAATAGATGCTAATCGATCAATTGATCCATACATTTCACTTACATCTAGAGTACATATAACATCATTAACATCAATCTTAATATTACAGATTTTATTAACAAAATCAAATGAAAAACATATTGTATATTTTCTAAAACAAACAATTTGTTGTAGTATTTTCTCAATTAAATGACACGTTTCATAATTAAATCCCCCCACCAATTTTATCATTTTCTTTATGCAGTTTTATTGAAAAAATCTTAGGTCATATTGCAGCAGAAGAATAAATCTTATAATAAGTACTATTATCAATCACATTACTTTTGACTTTTTTAAAAATATTATTAATAAATTGAATACCTAAATTTTTTATATTTACTTTATCAACTTTCATAAAGTTAAGATTATTCATTTGAGTAGTAACTTTGTCTTCATAATCAGATTTTAGTAATAAATATATTCTAAATTCTTTATCTTTTTTTATACAAACCAAATTATTCTCAGATGTAAATTTTTTAATTTTAGATGTTTGTAAGTTCCAACCATAATTCTGTTATTAATTAAACTTTTTTTAATTAAATCTTTACAAACTTTTAAATCAGATTTAATTCTGCTTAAGAAATTTTCAACCACAGATTTCAATTCTAGATCATTGTCTTCCCACTGACTGTCAACATATTTTGCATGAAGATTTAATATATGTTTTTGTTAAAAATTGAGATTCACATTCGATAAATTAACATAATTATTTTTAAAGCTCTTAAAATACAATAAGTTGATTTTTCTCTCACATTTAATAAAGGTGATATTTAAAAAGTCTAAATTATTTAATTGACTTGAATAACCGAGTTGATTGGTGTAATTTTAAAAATAACTGTCAAGTGTTATTTAATTGATATTATGAAAAAATGTGTAAAAAATTTGATAGAAAAATCAACTTCTTGTATTATAAGAGCTTTGAAAATTAATCTCAAGATAATAATTACATTAATTTGTCAAATATGAATCTCAATTTTCAACAAAAACATATATTAAATTTTGGTGCAAAATATGTTGGTGGTCAGTGGGAAGACAGTGATCTAGAATTGAAATCTTTGGTTGAAAATTCCTTAAGCATAATTAAATCTGATTTAAAAGTTTGTAAAGATTTAGTAAAAAAAGTAAAGAAAAAAGTTTAATTATAAAACGAATTATGATTGAAACATATAAATATCCACATTTAAATAATTTACATATGAGAATAATTTGGTTTCTATAAAAAAGATAAAGGACTTAGAATGTGTTTATTACTAAAATCTGATAAAGTTATTATGCAAATGAATAA
This sequence comes from Epiperipatus broadwayi, assembly GCA_028023455.1. Lineage (NCBI taxonomy): Eukaryota > Metazoa > Onychophora > Udeonychophora > Euonychophora > Peripatidae > Epiperipatus > Epiperipatus broadwayi. Next base: position 1,066,175 of record JAQFVV010012632.1, read on the forward strand.
TCTTAACTTTATGAAAGTTGATAAAGTAAATATAGAAAATTTACATATTCAATTTATTAATAACATTTAAAAACCCCAAAAATAATGTGATTGATAATAATACTTATTAAAAGATTTATTCTTCTGCTGCAATATGTCCCAAGATTTTTTCAAATATAAAACTGCATAAAGACATTTATTTTATATAGTATGATGTTTTATAAACTATGATACCAATAAGCCAATAAGCTAATGCACATGCGCTTTGTAGATGTCACTATGTAAATGAATACTTCCACTTTTTCAAACACAAGATAAAGTCTTTGGGAAAAGATAGAATGAATCCATCTATCTTTTTGACCCAAATGTATATGTATGGGCAAATCTTAAGTGTTTGAAAATGACAGTGAGAAGTTGTTAATTGATCACTTTAAATTACTTTTTTACTACGTGAATGAATGACGCTTGTGAAATTTCTAGAATTTACAATAGGTCATTCTTACTAAATTAAACATATGTAAACAAGACATTTATTTTATATAGCATCATTCATTCATGTAGTAAAAAAGTAATTTAAAGTGATCAATTAACAACTTCATGCTCTCATTTTCAAACACTTAAGATTTGCCCGTATATATACATTTGGGTCGAAAAGATAGATGGATTCATTCTATCTTTTCCCAAAGACTTTATCTTGTGTTTGAAAAAGTGGGAGTATTCATTTATATAGTGACATCTACAAAGCACATATGCATTATTACACTGCATAAAAAAAATGAACCATTATGTTAAATGGCTGATTTGGGGAGGGGGGGTATGAAATGTGTTGTTTAATTGAGAAAATGCTACAAGAAATTCTTGGTTTTGGTAAATATACAATATGTTCTTCATTTGATTTTATTAACAAAATCTGTAACATTAGGATTGATTTTAAAGACATAATATATACTCTAGATTTAAGTAAAATGTATGGATCAATTAATTGTATTTGGTTTGCCACATACAAAAACATCATCAACATATTGATAATATAGAGTAATATTTTTTGATATTTTTTTTCAAAATATTTTCTTCATATGGAGAAATTACAAAATTACATATTTGATCAAGAGTAGTAAACCCATTGGCCAGCCATTGCCCATTTTATAAAAATCCTTTTTAAAAACTGCATAAATATTTTTATCAATAAAGCTTAATGTTTCGATTATAAATTTTATTATTTTCGCATTAATATTTTTTAAACTTAATGTTTTGGAAATAATTTCAATAGATGCTAATCAATCAATTGATCCATACATTTCACTTATATCTAGAGTACATATTAAGCTTAAAAAATGTTAATGTGAAAATAATAAAATTTATAACTGAAACATTAAGCTTTATCGATAAAAATATTTATGCAGTTTTTAAGAAGGGTTTTTATAAATAGCCAATGGCTGGCCAATGGGTTTACCTACTGTTACTTAAACATGTAATTTTGTAATTTTTCCATATGAAGAAAATATTTTGGAAAAGGAATATTATCAAAAAATATTACTCTATATTATCGATAGGTTGATGATGTTTTTTATATGTGGCAAACCAAATACAATTAATGAGCTGTTTAAAGAATTAAATGGTTTAAAAAACCTAAAATGAATTAAAGCAGATGAAAATTTAATGTGTGTTCAGTTTTTTGATCTTAAAATAACTAGAAATTAATGTATGATGGATTACTGTATGACCATTAAACCAATAGTAAAAAGAGGTTATATTTTTTTATAAATCAAAATTACCAATGTCACACAACATGGCAAGTTTGAAGTTATTCTTATTTAGAAATAATGGTCTTTGCAAATATTCATCAGATAAAGACAAAAATATTGAAATATATTCAAATGAATTGTTAAATGTTGACTACAATTATAATCATATATATATATTATACCGAGACAAAGTCGGTATATGTAAACACACACACACTCAAGCAATGTAAAATACTCTATTTTATTTTCTTACAACTTATGATAAAAAATAGATATAGTTTTCTTTCCATACTTTCTAAAATACACTTGTAAAATAAAATATTAATATGTCTAATTAAATAGTTTAAGGCTTTAACATAATTTACTAAAATAATATTCTCTAAAAATGAAAAAAATAATATGCCATTATAAATATCAATAAATAATTTATACTTGTATATGCCGCAGGGGTAACTAAAAAGGGATATTTTAAATTATAATTGTAGTAAAAGTAAAAGCTTATAGAAATGATTTTGAGAAAGATTAAATGCTCGACTTTTAGCTAATGTAAATTACATTGTTCTCGTAAGACACGCACACACGTATGCATCCAAGGTGTGAATGAATATAAGTTTGTTAACTGAGATTGCAATATGAGATTGCCTAAACATAAGATTGCCTTAAGCACATGGATTGAGTAGGACACGGACCCCAACGACAACTCTAAGAACATGGAACTCTGGGGGGAGATTCGATCCTCAGATAAGATCCAACCCATATAAATATCAAGCAAAATCTAGAAAAAAAAAATATATGTTGTTAAGAGAAGCTAAGTCAAATTATCAATTTTTTGTTCAACTTTCTCAAAATTCAATTTAATTCAAATTACTTCGTTTGTGCTACCCGTTTTCAAGATGATCGATATGAAATTAATATTTAGAGCGTCGACTGTCATGAGGGGCTAGGAAACCCTTCAGTGATTGATCGACGCTCCGCCACCAGAACATCTCCGTCGCTATGAATACTTAATAATATTACCATCTAAAATTAGTGCTCCAACCAGTTCAATAATGTTCCGTGAAATACATGAATCATCCTGATTTATTACGCTCAACTTTAAAAGAAATGAACAACCTCCTTATGGAAAACATCATCTCCCATGTTCAAACCTCCACTTAATTAGAAGCAGCGGAAGAATAAGCCAAAATCCTAGGTAAACACTTTATTTTTTTTATGCTTTCATTCATTCCATACGTAAACTTTTAAAAAAGGCAATCTCATAATTAACTAACTTTGATTTCGTAAATTAAACTATAAAATATTCCGTAATTCATTATATTTAAAAACTTATTATTGTAACTTATTATTGTAATCTCAACCTTCGTAAAATCAAACACTATGCAATTCCTAAAATTTAAATCTCAGGACTTTTCAAATATGAACTTTGACCCTAATTATTATCTTATAATTTATAACACTTACCTTCAAAAAATGTAAAAAAAAGGAAATTTATATTCTATCATCCATATTTTATGATATATAATATGTTCTTTTCTGTGCGAGTGCGTAAATGCGTGTGTGTGCGTGTAAATAAAACTTTTAACCAATGTGCTTTTTTTTTATATTCAATAAATTTGTTCAGTATTTAAACAAGTCGAGCATTTCTCAAATCATTTCCTATAATTAAATCTTTATTCTATTTTTCGTCTTGATTATTAATAAAGTTAGCATTTATTCATATAGTTAATTATATTACTTTAGATTTATCTTTCTTAAACCTTGTTGCTTTTTTAAAATGTCACTTACAAACATCGTGCCGTAAGTCACGATGTTTATTTATTTATTTATTTATTTATTCCGTAGTTAAGATAGATTTAAGAGTTGGGAGGGCCTATTATAAAATATAAATAAATGTCAATAAGTTGTAAATATAGCTGGAGTAAATAATTCTACCGGACGGTATGATATAGGGGGGATGATCTTATAAGCTTCTAATTGTTTAGAGATATAAACGAATAATCGTATTGGTCCCAAATAACCAATGACCCGGTCCAATGCTTGGATCGATCAGTTAGTTAATCAAGCGTCTTCTCCATTGGTTATCATAGCGTCTTTTACCAGAATAGTAATTTTGAAAACAATTACATCGCGACCCTGAGCGACCCTATTGGTCCATGCTGGGAGTTTGAGCTTGTGGGCGGGATTAGACTTCGAAATCGTTTTGATATGACGTAAGGTGATGCGAGAAGTTAAATTGTAATTAAATCATCGTATCTGGCGCCCCCTTGTATTGATAGTGAACAGTTATCGATATAAGAAAATAAATAAAGCTTTACGCTATGTCATGTTTGTTTCGGAGCTCTCAATCCCTATATGATCGGTTGAGTAAGCGGCCGGTTACAATTGGCGCTTCCAACGTGAGGCTAATACAAATGACGCTTCCAAACGTGAAGTTAATACAAATAATGTTTTAGAGAAGCAAATCAAAATATTAGCCAAAAGCGGCCGAACCTCGTAAAGGACGCAAAAAATTTTTTCATGTAAACAAAAACTTTGGACGAATACAAAGGGAGAAAAGGAAAATAAGTAAACGGAACAAAATACAGCGATTCACAATATCGCAAACCTTTTAATAAAACATTTGGAGCCGGAGCGAAATAAAATAAATAAAAAAAAAAAAAACATAGCGGGAGATAGAGGCGCGGACGTCGATTAATCACTTGTATCAAAAAATAAATCAAAAAAATAAAATAATCACGTTCCTGTAAGCATCAACAAAAAGTTATCTTTTATCAAATGGACAGCAATAACGATACTGCGTGGGAGGAGACAGGGGAAAGCCCTATAACATTCAAGAAGATAGAGGTTAAAGAAGAGGCCGAATCAGACATAAAAATGCTCATAAGAATGATGAGCCAAATGATGATAGAGATGAGGGAAGATAGGGAAGAAAGAAGGAGAGAGAGAAAGGAGGAGAGAGAGGAACTCATTAGGGAGATACGAAAAATAGTGAAGGGAGACACAGGAGAGTCAGAGGAGGAGGAGAGCAAAGAGGAAATAAAGACCGACGAAATAAAGACTGAAATCACCTCAATAAAAATAGAGATCGGCGCAGCAAAAGCCGAGATAGAAGAAGCAAAGGCGGAATTGGAGGACGTAAGACGAAAGGTGGACGCGATAGATAGAAAGATAGAAGGAATCGAGCCACAACAGAACATACCGAGAGAGATTATGGCCGAACGTCTGGAGGAATTGGAAAAGAAATTCGAACGGAGAATAAATGTGCGGGAACCGAGCCAGTCGTGGGCCGAAAGGCAAATAAAAATTGAAATCTTCAGGGCAGGTGAAAACGAGAGTCCGATGGACCACGTGGAGAGCGCACGGAACCTGTTCTCTGAGCCCTCTAAGCCGGAGCCGGACAAAATCAATATTGCCAGCACATACCTGCAAGGGCCAGCTAGAGATTGGTGGCGAACGATCGAGTTTAAACCTAGATCATTCGTGGAATATCGAGAAGAGATCCTACGAAGCTTTTGGAACGCCACCAGACAAGAGGGGATCTACTTTCACATCACCAATGAAAAGTACGGGTTCAAACCTACCGAGACGATAACCCAGTTCTATTACAGGCAGGTGGCCGGCCTCCAGCAGCTGCCAGCGTATCACATGACGGAAGAGCAAATCATCTCGATCATCCGACACAACATGCCGACAGACATCAGGCGGATGATGATAAGCCGGGATGACAAGGGCATCCACGAGATGGGGGACGCCATAGCCAAGTTCGAGCGAGCGGAAGGACGGGGAAGGCAGATAGAGAGGCCGAGACAAGAACCAGAGAGGAGAAAGCTACCACCAGATCGATACTAATGAAAATTTAGGCTAAAAACACGCTGACGAACACGGATTTGCCAAAGGAATACGATTACCGGAGCACGACTTATAAACAACTGGAACTGAAGGAAAATGACCTCGGACCGGAAAGGACCTACACGTCGCATCACATCATACAATAACAAGGGGGGTTAATAAAGCATCTTTTCAATCACAGCCGACCGCAGATAACTAAACACGAAAGGAAACTATTCGAGATAAATAAGTCAACATTTCTGAAAGCCATTTTAAATAAGTCAATATTTCTGAAAGCCATTTTTAATAAGTCAATATTCCTGAAAGCCATTTTAGATCAAAGAACGTCGCCCGACTTCAACTAGACCACCTAAAGAAAGAAAGAAAAGCCGGATCACGAGAGTGCTCTATTATTGTTCCTTCCCTCACTATTTACCATTGTGTTAGGAGGTACAGAGCTCGGATATTTCGAATGCTTATTGTACTATAAAAGATTATTCGCTACCTCGTACATGTTGTCGTTTTTGCAGAGGGGACTTCGGAAAGGTCCATCCCCCTGCCTTCCATTAGATAGGCCGTAAGAGAATGCCTATATGTTCGTAACCTTGCATCGCGGGACTTCGGAAATGTCCATCCCCATGCCAACCTTCCACCCAGGGTGCCTGTACCAGATTGGGCAAGATATACCAATTATGGCACGCCGAGTTTAGTTCGTAGATGTCAATCCGAGCCTGACCACATGACCTGCCACTTCGTTTTCTTTATGTGAGGGGAAGTCGAACTGAAGGATAGTCGGCTTACACGGAGCGGAGCAAAGAAAGAGGGAGAGAAAGAAAATAAATAATTTTATTGTGAAAAAATTAAAATGCCAAACCTCACATTTTAATTTTTTTTGGACGGATCGCGGGGATATATACCGAGACAAAGTCGGTATATGTAAACACACACACACTCAAGCAATGTAAAATACTCTATTTTATTTTCTTACAACTTATGATAAAAAATAGATATAGTTTTCTTTCCATACTTTCTAAAATACACTTGTAAAATAAAATATTAATATGTCTAATTAAATAGTTTAAGGCTTTAACATAATTTACTAAAATAATATTCTCTAAAAATGAAAAAATAATATGCCATTATAAATATCAATAAATAATTTATACTTGTATATGCCGCGGGGGGTAATTAAAAAGGGATATTTTAAATTATAATTGTAGTAAAAGTAAAAGCTTATAGAAATGATTTTGAGAAAGATTAAATGCTCGACTTTTAGCTAATGTAAATTACATTGTTCTCGTAAGACACGCACACACGTATGCATCCAAGGTGTGAATGAATATAAGTTTGTTAACTGAGATTGCAATATGAGATTGCCTAAACATAAGATTGCCTTAAGCACATGGATTGAGTAGGACACGGACCCCAACGACAACTCTAAGAACATGGAACTCTGGGGGGAGATTCGATCCTCAGATAAAATCCAACCCATATAAATATCAAGCAAAATCTAGAGAAAAAATATATATGTTGTTAAGAGAAGCTAAGTCAAATTATCAATTTTTTGTTCAACTTTCTCAAAATTCAATTTAATTCAAATTACTTCGTTTGTGCTACCCGTTTTCAAGATGATCGATATGAAATTAATATTTAGAGCGTCGACTGTCATGAGGGGCTAGGAAACCCTTCAGTGATTGATCGACGCTCCGCCACCAGAACATCTCCGTCGCTATGAATACTTAATAATATTACCATCTAAAATTAGTGCTCCAACCAGTTCAATAATGTTCCGTGAAATACATGAATCATCCTGATTTATTACGCTCAACTTTAAAAGAAATGAACAACCTCCTTATGGAAAACATCATCTCCCATGTTCAAACCTCCACTTAATTAGAAGCAGCGGAAGAATAAGCCAAAATCCTAGGTAAACACTTTATTTTTTTTATGCTTTCATTCATTCCATACGTAAACTTTTAAAAAAGGCAATCTCATAATTAACTAACTTTGATTTCGTAAATTAAACTATAAAATATTCCGTAATTCATTATATTTAAAAACTTATTATTGTAACTTATTATTGTAATCTCAACCTTCGTAAAATCAAACACTATGCAATTCCTAAAATTTAAATCTCAGGACTTTTCAAATATGAACTTTGACCCTAATTATTATCTTATAATTTATAACACTTACCTTCAAAAAATGTAAAAAAAAAAGGAAATTTATATTCTATCATCCATATTTTATGATATATAATATGTTCTTTTCTGTGCGAGTGCGTAAATGCGTGTGTGTGCGTGTAAATAAAACTTTTAACCAATGTGCTTTTTTTTTATATTCAATAAATTTGTTCAGTATTTAAACAAGTCGAGCATTTCTCAAATCATTTCCTATAATTAAATCTTTATTCTATTTTTCGTCTTGATTATTAATAAAGTTAGCATTTATTCATATAGTTAATTATATTACTTTAGATTTATCTTTCTTAAACCTTGTTGCTTTTTAAAATGTCACTTACAAACATCGTGCCGTAAGTCACGATGTTTATTTATTTATTTATTTATTTATTCCATAGTTAAGATAGATTTAAGAGTTGGGAGGGCCTATTATAAAATATAAATAAATGTCAATAAGTTGTAAATATAGCTGGAGTAAATAATTCTACCGGACGGTATGATATAGGGGGGATGATCTTATAAGCTTCTAATTGTTTAGAGATATAAACGAATAATCGTATTGGTCCCAAATAACCAATGACCCGGTCCAATGCTTGGATCGATCAGTTAGTTAATCAAGCGTCTTCTCCATTGGTTATCATAGCGTCTTTTACCAGAATAGTAATTTTGAAAACAATTACATCGCGACCCTGAGCGACCCTATTGGTCCATGCTGGGAGTTTGAGCTTGTGGGCGGGATTAGACTTCGAAATCGTTTTGATATGACGTAAGGTGATGCGAGAAGTTAAATTGTAATTAAATCATCGTATCTGGCGCCCCCTTGTATTGATAGTGAACAGTTATCGATATAAGAAAATAAATAAAGCTTTACGCTATGTCATGTTTGTTTCGGAGCTCTCAATCCCTATATGATCGGTTGAGTAAGCGGCCGGTTACAATATATATATATATATATATAATGTTATTAGAGATTTTAATACAAAATAGAATAAAAATTTTAATAATATTGATTCTTCTGCTAATAAGAAATATGGACATCAATGTCATATATTTTGAATGATCAGGTAAATTTTATAAGGAATATTTATAAAAGTATATGTGATATTGTATTTTACACATCTCCTACATTAAACAAATTAAACTCTAAAGATAAATCCTCATTTATAAATAAAAATTGTGTCATTTATAAATGGATATGTAGGTTTAGTAGTAGATACATAGGTGAAACAAGATGCACGTTCGAAAAAAAAACCTAAAAAGCACTTGCTGTTATTAAAATGGGTTCAGAAATTGAAAAACAAAGTTGTAAAGTAGATAATAATATTTTAGCAACTGTTTTTTACAACCATAATAAGTCATGGATTTATGGTTTTTACTTCAATTTTAATAATGTAAAAACATTGCAAATTAAAAAAAAATAACAATAAAATGAAAATAAAGAAAACTATGCTAATATGCAAATACAAACATGACTTAGTTAACAGGCAGACAGCAAATGTTAAGATCACAGAAATGTGGGAAGGATTGCCTTTCAAAGTGTTAATTGACAAAGATTACTATGATAATTGAAAGCGCTCCTAAGTGGATAAAATTTTTAATTATCTAGTTACTGTATTTATAAATATTTAATTCTATAATTAAGTATATTGCTTTGAAAAAATACAGACATTGAATAATAATAATAATAATAATAATATATATATATATATATGATCAATAGATGGCGTTTTACCAAAACACCAAACAAGTGTATAATTTGTTTACATAAACGCCATCTATTGATCATAAATACAAGTGATATAGCAAGTTACGTGATTCTAACTTGTTTTTGATTTTCATATATATATATATATTATAAAAACTGATTACAGTTTTAAAAATTAGCCTCTTTAAACCTTGTAACTGTCAGATTAAAATATTTTAAATTAATAAAACTTAGAGTATAGTGAATATGTGAACTCCTGATTTCAATTAATTGCTAGTCAGGAAAAAAAATCAACAAACAATGAAAATGTGAATATATAAAATAATAAGACATTGAAATTTGTAAATGTAATACATTTTATGATAAACAAGCTTCCAGAAACTATGTGACTTTTTTATGCAAGGGGCCAATTTTAAGTGTATGCGGCTTTGCGTGTGACACTACAATTGACATTAGCAAATGGTAGGAAGATTTTCAGTGTGAATTACCAAATCTATCTTAAATTCAGGATTAACCAGCAATGCTTTGGTCATGCATTTCTGGAGATGGCTGGATTGTTATATGATATGGTGCTAGGGTCCAATTTTTTATGCAGTACCAAGGAGACATAGACTACCCATTAAAACTGTATAGTAAACAAGGAATCAGTTGTGTTCTCCATGACCAACCATAAGACCGTTTGTATGGTACAACCAGTATATGATGAGTTAATAACCATGAAAGTTGACCAATCTATAATTCTCAAAGGCAGAAACTGCCAGAAGCTGGGTGACCTACTAAAAAACTATGCATCTGTGCTTTCCAACGTGCCAGGAGAAATTAGGAGTATACCCATTGAATAAGAATAAGGGAGAAATTGTATGTTCAGACTCAAACTTACCCCATCCTTTTTCAATACAAAGAGGAAGTTGAGCAGCAAATAAAAGAGATGCTGGAGTGGGATATAATTGAGAAGGCTCTGTCACCATATAAAAACCCTCTAATTGTGGTTAAAAAGAGGAACAGAAACCTATGGTTGTGTCTCAATGCACACTGATTAAATAGTGTTGCAATTCCAGAATGAGACATACCGCCACCCATGCATGAAACTTTCATTCACCTGGCTGGAAAAACTCTTCTCTATTTTAGATATGACTACCAGTGACTGGTAAATGGCCTGGATCTACATGACTGAACACATACTGGCTTTCGCTACAATTGTCAGACCCACATATTTAAGAAAGTCCCATTTGGGCTGATAAACAGTGGAGTTAGCTTGATTCATTGTTAGAAAAATGTACTATCTACAGAAATCCAAGAATGGATGGTATGTTACATAGAAGATATTGTAATAGCACCTAGAGACATTAATGAGCATTTGAGAGACCTTGAACTTTTTTTTTATGTGCCTGTGAAAATATCACAATAAATATGAAGAAAAGCCACTTTGCCATTAAGAACATTGAATTCGTTGGTCACATGGTAAATGATCATGGTATCAAGGCTCATCCAGAAAAGATCAAAGCCATATGCCATTTCCTTAAATCCACAAACTGCAAGCAGGTCTAGTCCTTTTTGTGACTGTGCAACTTCTACCACCACTTTTATCCGGGTTTTGCTTGTGATACTATGCATTTGATTAATTTGATAAAGAAAAGCAAAAAATGGGAGTGGAAAGCAAACTGTGATCATGAGTTGCCAAAAATTAAAGAAAATTCCGTAGAAGTGTAATGCTTCATCATCCTGATTTTTTCCCACCTCTTCTATGTGCAGACTGACCACAGTAAACAGGGTTTAGGTGTCATGTTGTTCCAGATTGGCCACCAGGGTAAATATCGGGTACTATATTTTGCTAGTAGAACATTATAGGGGGCATAAATTCACTACATGATAACCAAACAGGAGACCTTGGCTATAGTGTGAGCATGCCAAAAATTTAGGCACTTTCTTCTGGGATCTGAGGTAATTATCGTGACTGACCACAAATGCCTCGAGTTTTTAAACAAAAGTTTTTTGAATAATGACCAGCTCATAAGATGGAGCCTCTTATTACAACAGTTCCAGTATCATGTCCTATACTGTTCAGGACCAGGAAATATAGTGGCATATATTTTAAGTCACCATCCCCTTCTGGTGGATACTGACCACTCTGGTTTAACAAACCAAACTGTGAGAGTTATAGCAGCTACCAAAGAAAAGTCTTGAGATGATATTAATTTTCAGTTCTTTGTAATATATGGTAATACAGGTTGAATTTCTGAGTTAGATGTTATACACAATCTAAACCACATCCTTGTTTTGTAATTCTTTTTGCTGTTATAAAGTAATTTATTAATATTATGGGGGATGGGTACAAAAGCTAATATTAAATGCTGGTGTGCAGATCTTTTTTATTTTATTCAGTAATTTAGAGATATAAGTAATTTGTTTTGAATACTAATATATATATATATATATATATATATATATACTTTTACTATTCACAGTTGTAATACATTTTTTTCTATCTGAATTACTTCTTAATATCAAAGTTTATGTTTATTATCATTTGGCATGAATTTTAATCATTAAATTTAATTTCACGATGTTAACAGAGATTCAGTATGAATACGATTCATTTGTACATAATAAAATATAAAATATTCTAAGAGAAAAACATGTCTTTACTCTAGTAATCTCTACAATAAGCTTATTCATTCATTGATTAACAGATAAATATGAATTACTTATCCTTAATACTTAATTATCATTCTCAGACTGGTTTATGATGTTTGTAATTTTATCTTTCTTATTGCATTGCCAAATCCATATAATATTAATATAATCTACATTTTTATTCCATTTTATATAATGCTTTGTTAGAACTCACTATGATGGTTTTGATTGCATCAGCAATTTTCTTCAGAACTATTACAAGCACAATACACATACATGAATACAAATATACGTGAGTTTATAATTTTATATTTTATATATATATATATATTCTATCTTATAATCATTATTTATATACCCATATACCTCCCTCTATAATTATTATTTTTTTATATATTATACATTTTAATCTCTTTATATTCTATATTTATCAATCAATACTTCCCTATAAACACACACACACACACACACATATATAAATATATAACATATTTTGCGGGTTCATCCATGTTAAAAACTTTTAATATTAATATACTGACGTTTCGACTTGATCATACAAGTCATCCACAGAGTGAGAAAAGGTAGAAAGACGGTTGTAGAGGCGCTACAATCACTGCTTTGAAAAACGTTAAAGTTCCACTAATAGCAAAAATGTTAAATTTAGGAATGTTTTTTTTTTTTTAAAAAAAATCTTCCTTCTATTTGGAAAGATTTTTTTAAAAAAAACATTCCTAAATTTAACATTTTTGCTATTGGTGGAACTTTAATGTTTTTCAAATCAGTGATTGTAGCGCCTCTACAACCATCTTTCTACCTTTCTCACTCTGTGGATGACTTGTGTGACCAAGTTGAAACATCAGTATATTAATATTAAAATTTTTTAACATGGATGAACCTGCAAAATATGTTTTTTATATATTTAACCCATGCAAATCTTCGTTTTAACATATATATATATATTACTAGATGGAGCTTTACCACTAACCCACTATCAAGCTTAGTTTACATAAGCACCGAGAGAGATAGAAATCAATATCTCTTTCAAATTGTCTCCAACCTTTAAACCATGGTTTTGAGCTAGTTGGCTCATGTCAGTAAAGGGTAGGAAGACCAGAAATTAGATCTAAACTCCAACTCTACTAAACAGCATTTATGAAACTCGTTTCTATCAGTTTGAAAGCACAAATTTTTTAGAAACATAAATATCTTCAAATCCAGTCAAACAAACTAGTTAGCTATATGGGTCTGAATTCAGTTTAGTTTCACCATATAGTAAAAGCCTCTGCAATCTATATCATTGCAAAAACCTTCAAGGGTGCATTTATAATAAACAAAACATGTTATAAATGCACCCTTGAATATTTTTACAATGATATAGATTGCAGAGGCTTTTACTATATGGTGAAAGTGAAGTGAATTCAGACCCACATAGTTATCTAGTTTGTTTGATTGGATTTGAAGATATTTACATATCTGAAAAAAAATGTGCTTTCAAACTGATAGAAATGTGTTTCATAAATGCTGTTAGTAGAGTTGATGTTTAGATCTAGTTTCTGGTCTTCCTACCCTTTACTGACATGAGCCAACTAGCTTGAAACCATGGTTTAAAGATTGGAGACAATTTGAAAGAGATATTGAATTCTATCTCTTTTAGTGTGTATGTAAACTAAGCTTGATGGTGGGCTATTGGTAAAGCTCCATCTAGTAACATAAAATGGAAGTTATAGCAAGTTACAGAATTTATAACTTGTTTTGTTTATCATATATATATATATATATATATATATTATTTCATTTATTTTTTATTCTATTCTTATTAATTTTTTTAATATTTAACAACTGACATTATACATTCATATTTTTATATTTTACATTATTATTATTCATTATATTAACATTCACTATGTAATATAAGTAGAAGGTATGTAAAAAATAGATTGATATAAAAAAATATGTTCTAAAATAATATTATAGGTTAAAGAAAATTATAGATAGTAAATGTTATATAATGAATAATAACAATGTAGGATATAAAAATATAAATATATAATGTTACAGTTAATATTAAAATAATAAGAATAAAATAAAAAATAAATTAAAATAATATATATATATATATATATATATATATATTCATGGATGGCTGTCCAATTACATATATATATATATATATATATATATTGTAATTGGACAGCCATCCATGATATGCAGAGAGGTAGGAGATTCTTTGCTTATGAATAAAAGAGTATATCTCTGTTGTCCATATTCATGCATACTCTCACATGTTAAACTCATACCTAAAAAAGTATAAGATCTAAATAACTACTGATTCTACGGTTAATCTATCACCTACATATTGTAGCTTACTCCCACTATTTTGGATTTCAAACCCAGAGAGATATTGCTTAATCCTCTGGTTTAGGATATATTTGCATCACTGAATTATTAATATGTCTAAAATAAGTATATGCCTATTAATGGGAGTGAATATGGTATATTGCATACATATGTGTAATGGTCACAAATATAAGTGGAAGGAAATGGCAGTAGAATTTGATTAAACAAAAATAAACCAACAATCATGTTTTAATATGTAAAGAAATTTAATGATCACATTTACATAAAATGATATTTAAACAGAAAAACTTAAAACACGATTGGTAAAAAAAAAATATTTAACCATTTGTGGTCATTCTTTATTTATACATGGTTTATAATATTTCCCCAAATTCTAATCACATAAAGAATGTCCATTGGACATCTCAATTAAGAGTGATTTTCATATTCTAGCTAACATTGTTATAAATAAAACAATATTAATACAGTACTCTATCTCTTATTTAAAGTCATGATAGTATAGAACATCCCCCTGTTTTATAGATTTGTGTAAGTGATCGAGAGGAGATGCAAGTTCATGACATAAATAATAAACAAGATATTAAGAGAAAATATGAAAAAAGTAACAGTTAACACAAGTATTGAAATAAATAAATATAGAAATTATATATGTGGTGAATATATCAATGTTTAAATTATTTACATATTAGGTACTATTTACCTTGTCCCATTCTTATACTGATCTGACTATTGCATAATCAAGTTTATCTTCTAATTTTTGTTGATTTAACTTAATATTATGAGTAAATATATTCTTTTTCTTTTACTCACCAGTACTAAAAGCTAGTTGACTCTATATTAAAATAAAGAAAATTAATCAACCAAATCTGACATACAAACAACGTTAAGTATATGACATCAATTTTACAACCTGGCTTGAAAGTTCATATCAAAACTGTCCTAATGGTTTGTTTTATCTAGTAAGCTGCATTGATTTATTTATGTATAGATGTAAATTCAAACATATGCTAGGTAGGTTATCTGTAATAGTCAAACTGGAGTTTTGAAATGTAGAATAATAAAAAGAGAATTCATAATGAATCGGTTTGGTATTGTAACGGTCAGAAAATGTGTGATTCACTAACATAGTGCAGAATTCGACCACCACACAGAACTGCAGCACCATCTAGATAGTGAAGCTACCCATAGTACTGAGTTCGAACATAATTTATCGGTTCCACAATACAATCTACAAAACAACACATCTGATGCAACATTAGTAACTATTTCTTTAGGCACGGTGATCAGGGTAAGCAAGAGATTCATGATTTTATTTCGAGTTAGCCAATCAGAACATTAATCTTACACATTTATATTTAAATCATCGAGGAAACATATTGAATGGGTATCGAATAAGTAAATAAAGAAGTAACGGCAGATGTATAGTTTGAAATTATTTATTAAAACATTATATCATTTAATGGTAAAACTAATAATATTTGGCAATATTTAAATCTCAGTAGCGGAATTTTCCGATACTATTATATTTACACAGATGAACACATTTATTTGATGATGTAATCTAGCTACATAAAATTCTTGAGCAAGTATTTCTAATGCATGCCTTTAGGGATTTATATCTTTGCAATGCAAGCGTCTAAAGTAAGATTTATTTAATTAAAGATATTACAAAGAACTAGGTGCAAACATTTATTTGAGAGTGAATTATGAAGCTAATGCAGGAATGGAGTTATATATTGTAACGATCCGGAGAATGCGACTTAACGTAAACTGCACTACGGGGCGCCATCTAGGCGTTTGAACCTAGAAAAATTTATAAAGTAGGCAGATACGTAAGTCAAAAAAAAAAATATTTTTTTTTTAAATTTTGATTCCGGTCGTTAGCCCATGTCACTAGCTCAGTGGAATAGCAGAGATTAAATAATATAAGATCTTATCTAATTAGATTTCAACATTAAAAAATAAATAAAATAAGCCACTGCCAGTAATTAACATACAAACATTTATTTATGCACATATATATAAGATTTAAAATTATTTTAGTATTAGTTTTACATTTTAACATTTAACATTATTTTTAACTTTACCTTAGATTTTAATTTACATTTTAATTTCTATTATATTATAAGTTTACATTTTAATTAAGTTCGCACAGATAAATTGATGAAAGCTTGTTTATAATGTTGAATATAGATCGGTTACATAGATTTCACGGTCAAAAACATTTCAAAGCAAACATAAACGATCAAAATACAAAATTATTGATTACTGACAATTGCGGAGGGAAATTTATACGTAACCCAATAGTATTCATCATAAGATACTTGCATTGTCACCAATAACTTAAAAAAACATCCGAATAAATACATTTTAGATACTCACCGTAAGGTATCATTATTTATCGAATGTCTATATATTTTGATCAAATATGAAAACGCAAATATAGTTAACCGATAAACAATCCATGCAAGCGTCTATAAACAACTTAAATTTAATGCATTTTTATTTAGGGTCGAGTATGAATACTACATAGATTTGCATTGAAATTAAAATATTCTATCCCTATTTAACCTTAGGCTAAAATTCGCAGTCAAACTGGCATCAATCCATCTGATACATCGATGTATTCAATGTAATACGAAATACGGCAGCACCAAAAGAATTAAGAAAAGACATTGACTCTCAATCAGATAGGAATATTACATCTATCTAACGAGAAGAACAATAAAAAAAAAAAACTCCATAGAAAGGAACTGCGTTCTCCGTCTTATAATTCCTTCCATAGGCAAACGGGTGAGTGCGGCGTATATATAAACGATTCTGCCAGTAGCGAATCTCCGATTACATCTACTAACTACATCAATATATCCAATCCATTGACCCAATCCAACAACGACATAAATAACCTAAGATTACCCTCCCCTAATATAACTTTACAAATCTATACAGCCATTCACGCCCGACTTAAGTTTAACATTTTTATAATTAATTTAACGGAAAACAAAAATCATAATAAAACTTAAAGAACAAAAAATAAATAAATGGAAATGATTTTACAAAATAAATACATTAAATAAAATTATAACTAATTAATAAATAATGTTGGTCAGATAGAATAATATTGCAATTATTTAAATCTGGAAAGTTTTTAATTTACTGTTCATAAATTTTAAAGTTCTTACGGTTATTTAAATAGTTCATCTTCATATATTCCTTGCCGTTTGAACGTGAATTCCCACGTCGTCCGAAGATTGGTATCCTGTTGGCCGATTTATTTATCCATCCGGAGATTTTTTAGTGTAGTGGGTCCTCAATGTAGAAACGATGGTTCATTTTTCTTCCTTTCTTAGCAGAACTGAAGGGATTGAAGCTGTGCGTCTTTTTCAATCCCCTCAGCATTAACACCTAGCTGTTACATCGTAATAATCATCAATAGTCACTCACTAACCAATAATTTCCAAACTTGTCCTTTTTATATTAATGTGAAGGATTGAATTTACATTATGTCACCGATGCGATGGTCCTTTCGCTGCGGTCCGATTCCATAGGGATTTCTTCTTATTTGCTAACAGTTTCTATTGTTTTCCTATCTGACTAGTGTTTTTACATTTAAAATGCCAAGGCTAGTTTACATTTAACTAATTAACAATCATTTCCATTTCTGATTAATTAACCTGTTTTCCAAATCAAAAATATGTTTAAAGATAAATTTAAAGATATAATTTTATCTCCAAATCTTTTTAAAATTTAGTTTTAAAATACTTTTTCTTTAATAAATTTTTATTTTAATAATTTTTCATTACCAGTGCGATTTAATATATAAGAGTTTAAGATGATATTTAATTTCCATTTTTAATTCTTAAAGAAAATTTTTAAATGCGAACTTTTTAATTTACTTTCATGTTTAATAAATAAATAAAAAAAACAATGTAACGAACGTCTA
Organism: Epiperipatus broadwayi; assembly: GCA_028023455.1. Lineage (NCBI taxonomy): Eukaryota > Metazoa > Onychophora > Udeonychophora > Euonychophora > Peripatidae > Epiperipatus > Epiperipatus broadwayi. Next base: position 1,084,547 of record JAQFVV010012632.1, read on the forward strand.
TGCTCGTTACAATATAGAATAATAAAGTTAATAAAAGAAAACATGTGGTATGCTAGAAGGGCGATAAGAAATGGCAGTATATTGAAACTGCAAAGCCATGAATGAGTTTATAAGAATGATGGGCTGGTGTTTGCCCTCGGCCCAAAGAAGTAAGGTGTCACATATGCATAACCAGGGACAAGCGGTTCGTGCCAAGATTGCCTGCTGGCTGCGTGATGGTCGTCAAGCCCTACTGGAGCATTTATTATGTCCGCTTGTGTAGGTCGATTGGGGTTAATTTCAACCCTATAGAATCTGGAATAATCACGGCTTGTAATGGGTCATCGCATCTCTAAAACATAACACATGTATAATGTACAGACAATCCTGTTAAGACTTAAATATATTTTATAACTCAGCCCTACATTATCAACATTTAATAAGGAATGTTTGCGACTCTCAAAGAAATGCAAATTTTATGGAATTATTAACTACAAGTTTAATAAGATATAAAAACAATATATAGACTGGGTGATTATTACAACTGATATGTCAGCCATTTGCTAAGCAGTAGACCCCCCCCTGCATTACAATAATGGAAGCATTGAATGTGGGTTGTTTGTATGAAAATATTAAGTCATTTATGAAAGTAAATATTAATGAAAAATTTGACATGCATCCACTGTTTCAAATGATCACAGATTCATATTTAGACAATTATGAGCATGCAATAATTAAATAATAAATATAGATTTTAGAAATACACACCCAAGAAAGATAGAGTTAGGCAGGCTAGATTATTAAAGAAGTTTACATATTAATTATTAAATTTTTAGCATTTCAAATGATAGTTCTACAATTTATAAGTTATATACAGAATGAATAAGCATAGCTGGATATTAGTAGAGTACTCTAGAGAATTTGGACACAGGTACCTGTTTTATGACAAGTTTTCTGATTCCATTGGTCAGTAGCAAATTGTTCATGATTAGCAGTTCTTTCCTGTATTTAGGTGGTTCATTTAATTTAACAGCAGTAGCAGCTTTCTGATTATTTTAGGCAGCAGATCTTCGTGGTTGAATTTATGAAGGGCAATGGAAGGTTTGGCATCCGATAGGCCATCTCCTGGCAGAGAATAGTCTGGACGCTTTTACTCATCATACCGTGGCAGGAAAAATTTATTTAATATCTTGGAGACTCTCAACAGATTGAGAGCACAGCTAAAGTTAAAGTGCCAAGTCTCTAGAAAGTCTAAAATGGCTTCCTTTCTTAGATCTTATCTTTTACATTTTGTTAGTGTATTTTTAGATTCCACTTAATCTGCCCTGAGGATAATCAACGCATTTTTGTTCGTTTAATTATAGAGAAAGCTGCCGTTCTATTGTTTACGTTTAGATTTTATATTTAAATTTTATAATTACATTTTAGGGAATTTTTCTTTTTAATTAATCTATTATCTCTCACCTACCGATTCTTTTAAAATTTCAAAGACAAAAACGGAACATACGATTATTTTTACTTTTAATTAAATATTACAATCTGTTTCTAAATTATTATTAAATGAAATTTAAACAAAGCAATAAATAACGGATTTTACAATTTAAAATAAATGGTTAATATATATTGTAACCTAAATAAAGTATCATCAAAAAAAAAAAAGATATTACCATACCTGAGTTGTCCATAGAATGATCATAAGTAAAGGAGTTAAGATGTTAAGTAAATTATTAATACTATCAAGAATTATGGGGAAATTGTTAATATCCTTATTATAGCAATGTATTATATGGAATCACGTGAAGGAAAATCACGTGAAGTGAGTACACTAATAATTCAATAAAATATAACTCAGGTATACAGGCAGTAGATCTTATCCACTTTCATTTCTTGGTTTGATGTTAAGTGCATGTTTAAACAAATACTAAGTGAATATGGTCTAGCAGGGCGCCACTAGATTATCTGAATCTAGACACGGTTATATCTGATAACCTTTCACATGTACCGGGTTTGAATCCCTTTTTGGTACTTTATTTCTAATAAAAATGAGAGATTTTGCTTTTTGAGCCATATCACTATAAGCACTAATAGTTAGGTAAAAGTAAAACATCTTTAAACCAAAGCGGAGTATACTAGACATAAATCATTTCTCAGATCTTAACATAACAAATGTGTTTCAATATTTTTATAAGTTCACTAGCTCAGATTATATATAACTAATTTAGGATGGCAATTAACTCATCCTTGCATGAAATAGATGATGGGATGTGGTTATAATAATACTAAGAAATCACTAAATATTATAAAATCAATATTTATTTATGGCCTTTAAACAGTTAAACAGATCATTAATTAAAACGTTGATGACAATGATGATGATGATAAAAATAACGATAATGACAAGGGTTTCAATTACAGCTCTAGGACTAAGCCTAAACATAAAACTAAATTTTATAAAGAAATTCCTAATTATTGCTTAATTTTAGCATATTTACTTATATCTTAAATAACTAATATTCAACCATTGATGATGATGAATAATCACACTTAACAAAGACTACACTTAATAAAATATATACGCCTCGTTTAATAAAACAAACTAATATTTATTACTACATTTCTAACATATACATAAAAATTTCTAGATAATATGAAAATTGACATGAATAATAATAATAATAATAATTGATTATATTACAATCCTCAGATTAATTTTAAGTTCTTCCCCCTTTCCCTTCAAATGTATTTTGTATTAAGTTGGACGTCACATTGACCATGATTTTCACTCCATGAGAAAAGTATTTAAAAAAAAAATATTATCTGCTCATTAGCACACATACTTTAAAATCCAACATGTAAATAGAATGTAAAAAAAAAATGTTAGTAAAAATTGAAAGAGCAAGTTTTAGAAAAAAGTTTTAAATTATTTTCTCCCCCTCCCTTCCAAGCGCTGAAATCTATACTGAACTTGAAACAAAATAATCTAATATTCTAATACTACTCATTATTACACATTCACTTCCAATTATACACATATAAAAATATTATTATGTATGTGTGTGTTTTATCCCATGATAACAAAATATTATTTAAAACCAAAATAATAATATATTAGTTAAAACTAAAATTATAATACCATAAAAAAAAATTGTTTTACATATTAATATTGTAAAATTAATAAACAAATCATTTTTATACATTCAAGATCATTTATGAAGCTCAAAGTTATTATTAGTAAGACATTCTTGTTTTAATCGATCTGAATAGTCTTTAAAGTTCTTTAAATAAAATATACCACTTTATTGCTAAAATGTTTCTTAAGACTGATATCATAAAGAAAATAGATATAAAAAGTCATATTACCGATCTTTTGTTTGTGGCGAATTTCCAAGGGTTCAAACTTGTCTTGTATAATGCTTATATTTCTCAGCTACCATTTCCGTTTTACTGGGAACAATCTCTTTCTTGAGGTTGATAACTATTTGATGATGGTGACTCTATTGAGGTTATTTGCGTTAGTGGATAATTTGGAAATCATTATATTAATTTTTCTTCTTTTCCTGTCAAGCATGTGGATGAAATACAGCAGTTGTTTCCCCATTTGTAAATTTTCTTGAGTTTAAAATCAGTTGTTGTAACAATTAATTGGACTTGATGATTAATATTTATCAGTAGATTAATTCATCTTCTTTGAATGCAGGTGAATGCTTTCTTACTTCTATTAAAACATCTTATTTATCTGGTCAGTTGAAAGGTGTAGAATATTATTTTAGACACATCTTTTCTTTCCTATGTGATGTGCAGCTTCCCCAGATGGTCAGGAATCGATGGAATATACATATAATTTTTCTAGCAAGCCATTTTTTTTATTTTCAACGTTCAATATTATAGTTTAATAATCTGAATCAATCACCATAATAATAATAAATCAAGACAGCTTTTTATATCCAATTTTTAGCTACCTTAACCAATCAGAGATAGCATCACTTGCTATTTTTGGACAAATTTGTTTTAATTAGATCTCTAATTTATTTTCAACCAAAGTATTTTTCAACTGAAAAGTTTAATCCTTTTTCCAGACACTTTTGTTTTAAAAAAAAAAATAGACTCAATTCTTATTTCCTTTCTTTTGTTTTTTCTTTCTTTTTAACATCCAGGTAACACTTCAAATCTTTGAGCTTCCTTCTTTAGATCTTGATAAGACCATTTCAAAAATTATAGCTCCAAAGTGACAATCATTTACAAAAAATTTACTACAAAGATCGATATCTGATTAAACAGATTTCCTGTTTTAACAAAAAAAAAATTGTACAAAAAAAAATAATTTAACAGATTTAATACTTCCTTTTCTTTCAATATTTAGGAAATGTAAAATTTTGTATGTAATGTACACACATCCTGCATTCTTTCAAATCATTCATAAACTATCCTTAAATAATATGATTGCTAGCTTAGTAATTATAACCCAATTATTTAATTAAGTCTGTAACTTTTAAATCCCACTTATAATTAAAGAAAAGAAAAATAGAAGTATAGAATAAAATGTTAGAATTGATCAAGCATAGCTTAGTTTTAAAGAAAGTTAAAATGTTGAATATTTGAAATATAAAACAAATAAATAATTTACACATACATTGCCTATATGTATGCATTATAACTTTGCTTTTTAAAGAAATTTAAATATTAAATAGTTTAAATGTGTGTATTACCTTTCTATCAACACACAAACAAATAAAGCATATAATTGTTGACCCATTCTTTGTCTAAAGTGTTTAAGATTTTGATCTGGTAGGGTTTGAACTTGGATGCCCTACAACTTCCTTTATGGTTATATAAAATTGTGATGATGATTTTGTTTGACCTTTTCTACATGCACATTACTATAAATTTGGCTAGTGACCAAATTGTAATGGCACAATATATATATATATTTATAACTAAAAGAAGAAATCTAAATTATATTATTTATCTTTATTTATTGCCTTAAATTTGAGATCGAAATGTGTGCGTGTTTATGGTGAATTCTACATATATCTATACATTTTTAATATTGCTACACTCACAATTCGATACCAAAAGTTTAAATTTGGGTAGGATAGACCGGTAAGTGAGAAACGATAGAAAAAGGTGAAACTTAAGATTCGAATACGAATCTTACTGTTTCAGTATCTATTAAACCAGATGGGGAGTAAAAGAACAATTTCAGATACTTATGTACTATTCCTGCAACGAAGAAAAGATAGGAGGCCTTTTCAGATATGAGATAAAGGAGTAATCTAGTGAGCATCAAATAAACCCTGCAATTTAAGTGTTATTTCCCATTGAAAAACGTATTTTTAAAAGCAAGCATCAAATAAATCATACTAAATGATATCCAAAACGTTAAAAATTGTCATCAAACTGCTGCAAGTTTACAGTTACTTATTTCACTATTGAATTACTTGGTTGATTTCATTGTTTTCCTTTTTTTTTTTTTTTGTTAGTTTATGAAAAACACATTGCCATTTGTTTTTAAAAAACGATATAATTTCTTTTCCGCCAGCATGAAAAATAAGAGAGGGGGGGGATATAGATAGGTAAGATCAAAATATGAGAGAAAATTACTAGCAAATAATGACTAGGGGACTTTTAAAATATACTGAAATAATTTATTTTCAGACCAACTGTGCCTGAACTCATTTTTACAATTCAAAAGTTACATTCTTAAAGAATTCTTTTATCAAAAGTCGTAAATAACAAACATTTTCTCTTATTTATGTCAATTCATCCGTCAGATAAAAAATGGCCAATGACTTGATATTAATAAAAGAAAATTTGCATTGGTTACAAGTTGATTACAAAGGTTTTTCTAATAATCTGATTTCCCGAATCATAGAACTTTGTTGGTCTGTGAATAATACATATTTCCTAATCACTATTTAAGGATTTATTAAAAATCTTAGGAAAAAAGAGATATGTTATAAAAAATTATCAAAAATTTTATGAAACTTTCAAATTCATTTGAATAGTGTAAAAAATAAATTCAATTATTGAATGGACATCTGCAAACCATTGCTTCTTAATGTAAAACAAAGCCATAAAACAATAATATGGCTTTGAGAGTCAAAAGTTTTTATACATCAATCAATTGCCCAGATAATCTGTTAGCCACATTAAAGATTTGTCACTTTCTGACCAATAAGCAGAAACTAGTTTGGGGGTTTGGTCACCACTAGCCAGCTGATATCCACTGGCTGACTATTCTAGCATGCAAAGATGTCTCTAGAAGAGGTAGGCTAGGAATGCTACTGTTGATGCATATTATTAAATGTAAGCTAAGAGAATCATGTGATGATGATGATGAGTGTGTTTTATTCAGAAATCAGGTATAATAATTAGGCAACATGATAACATCTCAACATTAGTAATAGCTCACTTCTGTCAACACGATTTACTCAGCCTCTACATCATTAAGATAGACATATATATCTTTTCAAAACAAAATGCTAAAATATTCAAAATTTACATATATTTAAGTATGAAACTCCACAACATAAATTCACTAATATCAGTATTGCACAGTAGTAAAAAAAAATGGGGATTTTTTTTTCTATAAAAAAGTGCTCTTGAATTTAAAAAATTGTGATTATCAGATAAAATATTTTTAAAGTTTGTCTAGCAGGAATGGTCAACTTCTTCAGTAATAAAAACCATCTACAATACTTTTCATTCATTTTCGGAATTAATTTTGGGTTGTTAGGAGCAATGCAAGCCATCGAATGTTGGAACACTTAGCAATTCTTTTGACAGATACCATTTAAAAGCTCAAAATTTAAAACTTCAGAATATTTTTTTTTTTTTTACTTCTCTTTAATCTCTCTTAGTTTGCAGAGAGGGGAGAAGATAGATGTGAAAAGACATTGTTCTGAATGTTAACAGTAATGAATGTCTTATAATTTATATTTCTTTATTGTTCTGAATTATTTGATTTTTTTTTTAAAAAAAAGTGGTTTCTGAGTATTTTTTGTCGATACATTTTGCAATCGCATGTTCATTGAGGCGGGGTGGGGATTTCAGTTCAGGTATCCTTTTTCTATGTTAAAACGGTTGTTAGTGTAAGTAGCATATGTGTATATTTTATATGTTTCTTTGGTAAATATTATTTAATAAAATTATTTTTTAGTGATTGTTTTATGCATCTCTTATAATCTAGGGATTGTTTTACGCTTATGGGAGTTTATTTGGTACTTTTTATTCGATATATTTTTGGGGGCCGAGAAAATGCAGTTTTTAAGATAATTTTTTTTTGCTTTACAATATTGGTTGTTTTTAATTACATATTTATTCCTGCAAATCATACATATTTTTACTTGTAATGTTTTGATATGTGTTTTTAAAACTATTTCTATATATTTTTTGAAATAAATTGACTGAAGTGTTAAAGTGTTGTCTGCGTACATATATAGTTCATGTAATATATATATATATATATATATATATATATATATATATATATATATATATACATTTCCTTTTAAAAATATATATCTTGGGTATTATTTCTGCAACACAGACCACTGCAGATAGCTTTGTAAATGGTTCCCAAAATAACAATATTACAAAGTTACTGGTGTATTGATACGAATGTGAAAAAGCGCACTACATTGCCTGTATTGCAGGAATAGTACAAAAGTACCCAAGTCCATAGCGATCTTGACTTATAGCTCCATGAACAATGTCCCCTTCTCCCACAACATCTTTCCTGCACTTACCATTATTTTCGTTATTAATTCTACTTATTTTATTATTTTGTTTTTATTGGAGTATCATCGAATATTCTTCTTTTACTGTATACTTTTTATATTCAGTTTTTGAAACATATAGTGAGAAATTAAAGATTGTTTTAAACATTTGAACACATTAATTGTAAATCTTTAATTTTCGAATTCCTTATTTACTTGTATTGCAATCTGTTCATTTGTCGTTTCTTTTTTTTGAATGTTTATAATGAATATTTGAAACTATTACTAGTTTGAATAGGTTGACACTTGTCCTGGAACTTTAAATATAACTATTTCTAGCAGAAAATTGTAGTTTCTCCTTTTCTTTTTAGATAAAAAAGATTTTTTTACTTTTTATCCTTCTTGAAAACAGAAACTCTTTTTGTACATCCTATAACAAGCCAGTTTCTACTCATCATTTTTCTTCATTGTTGACGTCATCTATAACACTCTATAACACGTACTAACATAAATAATTTGTAAATAAAAATAAGAAAATAAAAATTTGATTGTTTTCTTTATTTTACTATTACACATATATATTTTATTGTTTTTTTGATTGAGTTCACTCATCTGATCTACTATGTGATGTTCTTTTGTGTTCGTATGCATAATACATTTTGTGTTTATTGTCATTTCTGTTTGACCAAGTTGGTTTAAAATTTAATTTAATGTTTCTTTAAAATGGGCTTTAAAGTTTAGCTTAGTTATTGGTTTGACATTTGTGTGCCCTAACATTATCTAATTTTACTACTTAATAAGTAACATTAATATCATGGGGCTTGAAGTGGGATTGAGCCTTGTGTTGTGTACTAGTTATTGGAGGCATCCATAACATTATATATATATATATATATATTTATTGTAATGGTATATATATATATATATGCGCGTTACATTTAAATTCTAATACGTAATGTTTTGTAAATATCTAATACTGAATTAAAAACACACATGTTCAAAATGCACAAATAACGAATTATTAATTTATTAATGTTTGATTTAAATATTAAAATAAGCTTTAAAAAAATTATAGAATCAAAACAAAGATTCTAAATCTTTAAATAAAGTATAAAATAAAAACCTTTTTAATAATAGCGAAGATTTTTTTAATTTTCAAATATAAAAATTACAAACAGATCTGTAAGGCAAAACGACAACTAAAAAAATGATTACGAAATAGATAAGAGTTCCCGCCCAGAGATAGAGACACAGACCTTAGTGAAAAACACAAAATCTTACCTTGGACACAAAGAATAAACCAATAAAATACAGACATGAAGTATGTTCGATAAATCCTGCATTCCAGAGATAAGGTGCCTAAGGACTATAAAAGGAAAATCCAAAAAATATAATTAGTTAGTTAGAGAGAGAATCAGAAAATTAAAGTTTTGAATTCATCCATAAAAATAATTTTAAAAGTTATCGCCGTCAAATAAAAAAAAACAAGTAATTAACTTCATCGTGCTTCCTTTGGCAAGACCGGCTGAAAGCAGCTTTCATCTCCACGGATCCCAGGATCAAACCACTGGTACCGTCTTCAGAAAACATCGTAAATGCGTCTTCATAAATCGTCATCACCCACAAGAAATGGATCTTGTATAAATTTGGATCTTCCTCGCGAAGGAATGAGCATGAACAAAGGAAAGTATAAATTTATAAATGAAACATAAACTCTCTTAAGTTTAAAATATTTAAACTTTATGTGTTTTTAAAATGAACTATAGAATTTCTTTCTGAGCAAACCTGACCTTTTATCTTTCTATAAACTTTGCGATTTTAAACTCTTAGCTAAAGTTTTCAATGTAATCTTTTAAAAAAATGTATTGTATTTTATTTTTGTTTATTCATGTTTAATTAATATCTATTTGTAATAGGGTAGGGGTTTGCGATTGCAAACTTAAATTTAAAAATAGAAACGTATATCGTTATTTGTGCATTATTAAATTTTAAAAATAGTTTAAAATAGTATTTGTGAAAAAAAAAAAAAGTTAAATATAATGTGTCCTTTTAAAATGATTTAAAACCGTAAACTAAAGATTTTTTTTTATAAATAAATTAATAAAATGATTTAAATGTTAGTTGAGTGTAGATGGCTGCTAGACTGGTTTAAATATATGTTAGTTTTAAAGGGGATTTGATTTCAGATTATTTGTTTGTAGTTGTGTCAATGCTGGTGGAGAGATATATGGACATTTATATCAATGTAATGTGAAGTGTGTTAGCACCTAGGGTGATGAGTTCAACTGACTGCATGACCCCAAAGAGGTAGTCATACTGTTGAAATGGATGCAGACGTATTCCCTGCACCATTGACCCATTCCAGTTCTATGGATTGAGAAGTCAGCAAGATAAGACCGTTCTCCCATCCATACGTAGCGTTTCTTTTTATTATTTTATATGCATGTTTCCTTCGCCTGACAGATGCACATACCTGCGGGACGAAGGCCATGTTTTCTCCAATAATATCACACTGTTTCAGATGCACATTCCTGTTAGCATGATTCTATGCTAACATGTTCACATTGCATTGGTTGCTGATATATATCTGGAAGCGAGTATTTGGTGTGGCTGCGGAATTTTAGTCTGGAGTCAAGTGATTTGAAAATTTGTGAGTGCGTCTAAGTAGCTCATTTATACTCAACATTTCTAAGATTAAGAATAAAAGTTAAAAACAAATAAAAATAATAGTAAATAATAATGGAACATAAAATATATTTTTTTCTTATACAATAATTTTAAGTTTGTGCGTTATTAATTATATAAGTAAATAAAAATTTTTTTGTGTGTTATTAATACTGACAGCGATTGTTTTTTTTTTGTTCTTATTATTAAAAATATATTTTAATAAATATATAAGTTTCTGTGCCTCATGAGCTAGTGACTTTGGGCTGGCGGTCGTGATTTTAACAGCACATATCTGCCTACTCTATAAATTTTCTAGGTCCAAATAGCCTAGTGGCGTTCTGTCGGCAGATGCGATAAGACTGGATATTTCATCATCATCCCCGACAGTTATAATATATATATTGTAACGATATATAAATATGTCGTTACATTAATTTAAAATAAAAACTTAAAAGTTCGCAAATAAAAGTAAAAAACTAAACGCTAAAATTAAAATGTTTGTTAAACATATATATATTCGCACAGAGGCCAAACTTTAAAAATATTTTTTTAAAAAAAAAAAAACAAATAAGTATTTGAACGTCCTTTTTTTATAAAAAAGTACAAGATTTAAAAATAAAAACAGGTATTAATTAATGTAATCTGTAAATGGAAATGATTGTTTATAAATTGTTTGAAAAGCAAGCTAGCTTCGGGCTCTTGTATAATTAAAATGATCTGATGAAAGATAGATAAGAAAATAAAAAGAAATTAGCTTGACCAATGGAAGCACTAAGCCTTGGCTCAGACCCTAATGAAAGTGATGGATTAGTGACGTTTTGTTGATTGAATCTGTGTGGATAATATAAAAAGGGAAATACAGTTTTTTCGGGCAGTTCCAGCGTTGTGTGTTTGAGAGATGCGGTAGGACACACATACCACACTCTCTATTTAAAAGAAAAATGAAAAGACTGTGATACCTTGAACCAACTATTGCCATCTCCAGGACATTATCTTCCAATGGAGGCGTCGCGGGAATTAAAGGCAGAAACCTGGACTCTTCTACCATAAGCTATATGAAATTAACAATTATTAAAATCAATTACGAACTTTCGTCAAGTTTTACAAATTAATAAACAAGCCAACTTAAATGTTAAAACGGACTCTTATCTGACTTTTGTAAGTTTTTAAATCAAATTAATAATGTTTAATTTTATATGTTTTCCGATTGATAAAAATCATTTCCATTTTTTTTCTTTCTTATTGTATAAATTGTTTATTGTTTAAATTTTAAATGATGAAATTTAGGTTGGGTATAGACGTTGCATAGATTTGTTAGCGGTTGATAATGTTGTGGTTTTCACATTCGATTAGAATATATGTCAACGATATCACTGCAAGCATCTTACGATGAATGCTAATGGGATTTGTATATTCCCTATGCAAGTGACGTTTATCGATGACTTTGTATTTTGATCGGTTGTGTTTATTGGAATGTTGTTGACCGTGGAATCTGTGCAGCTGATCTGTACTCAACATTTTAAAACAAATTTTATAAAATGCATTTGTGCGAATGTATTTAAATGTTAAATTTAAGTCGGGCGTGAATGGCTATATAGTTTGTAAAGTTATATTAAGGGAGGGTAATCTTATGTTATTCATTTCGTAGTTGAATTGGTTCAATGGATTGGATATATTTGTGTAATTAGTAGATGTAGTATGAGGTCCGCTACGGCAGGATTATAGATATACACCACACACCCTCTGTTTGCCTATGGATGGGTTTGTAAGTCGGCAGAAGACCGCAGTCCATTCCTATAAAGTTTTTTGTTTATTGTTCTACTTGCCAACAGATGTCACATTCCTGTTGGTGGAGAGTCAATGTCTTCTCTATTTCTACTTACTGTTCAGATGTACTTTCCTGACAGTATAGTATTTTGTGTTGTCGTATCATGCTACATTGAATACATGAATGTATCAGATGGATTGGCGCCAGTTGATTGCGAAATTTGTTGCCTAAGGTTAAATAAGGGAAGAATATTTTCTTTTAAAATGCAGATCTATGTAGTCTATTCATACTTGACTATCTAAATAAAATATTAAACTCATTGAAACTTAGTTAAATGTAAAATTAAAAGTTAATATAAAAATCTAAAATGTTAAACTTATTCCTCAAAATTTAAATGTTATTTTATATGTGCGTAAATAAATATTTTTATGTGTTAATTTCTGGCAGTGGCTTTTATTTATTGATATTTAAGATATAAATTAAGATATAGATTTTTATCTCTGCGTCTCCGCTGAGCTAGTGACTTGGGCTAACGATCGGAATATTTAAATAAAGTGGAATCTTAACAGCGTATATCTGCCTACTCTATAAATTTTTTCTAGGCTCAAATGCCTAGATGGCGCCTTGTAGAGCAGATATTGTTTTTGCGGTTAGATTCGATCTTCACTTTCATTTCGATCCTTATAATATGATTATAGGAAGTATTGATCAACAAATATAGAATATAAAATAGGTAAAATGTATAATATATACAATATAATAATTATATAAAGGTATATGTGGGTATATAAATAATGATTATAAGATAAAATATATATAAAATGAAAAATTATATAATTATATTTATGCATGTGTATTGTGTTTGTTATAATTCTGAAGAAGATTGCTGGGCCAATCAAAATTGTCAATAGTGGGTAGTAAAGTTCTGAAGAAGATTATTGGGGCAATCAAAATTGCCATAGTGGGTTATAAAAAAGCACTGTAAAAACTAATAAAGAATATAGATGATATTAATATTATTTTATGATGTTTGTTTTTATTATTGAAACTTGAGATGGAAAATTTGATGGAATGCACAGTAGAATATTAAATATACTGAAACGGAAATCTCCTTAGATAAGATTTAAGTTATTTTAAAATCTAAATTGGACAATTGTTTGCAACGAAAAATCTTAATTATAATAATAGTTTATGGAATGTTTCTAACATAAGTTATCTAAGATCTGAATTATAAATTGAAAAACACTTAATTAAATTCCTGAGTTTAGTGAGTCTTGAGGCGGGAGATTCCGATAAGGAAAACATATAAATACTCTGTATTTTTTAACAAGAGGACAGCCATATTGTTAGTGAGAGTTGTAGCCAGTCTTCACAATTGTTAAAGTTTAACATGTCCGGCTAAAAGCAGGCATCTTGTTGCTGTTACTCCGCGGGAGAACGGGGTTTCTCTCGTCGAAATGCCTAAACCACCATCATGCCGATAGAAGAGACGAGCCTAACATAATGGGAAAGATGATGCCGCCCAGTCAAACTAAACCAAACCAACAGCCAAGAACTTGCAGATAAATCATACCGGTACCGTTTTATTTTTCAAACCGCAGAGCTCTGTGTAATTGTGTAATTCTGTGTAAATGTAAATAATATCTATATAAGTTAGCTAACTTTATTTTAAAATAATGATAAAGCTAAAATGTAATCAAAACTTAAAATCCATTTAATATTTTAAATATGTCACTTGCTATCAAAATTTAATGTGTTAAAGTTTAAATAATCTGACTTATTTATATTTTCCTTTCATTTAAAGTACATTATAAGCGTCTAATTTAAAGTTATATCACTGCGGTTGTGTCTATATTTCTTTGCTTATTTTAAATGCTTATTATATTTTATATGCCAAAATTTCGAAACAGTGAGCACTTAATTTCATGTATGTTTTAAGAAGATATTATTTGAAAATCTTCACGTAATTTATTTATAGCATCAACTTTCTATGCTGTTTCGAAATCCAATTTTTTTTTTTTATTTAAATGATTTATTATGTGAAATGTGGCTCTTTTATAATCAACCATTTAAAAACTTAACCTTATAAGTTTATTTAGAATTAAATTTAGCCTTGGTCATATAAGTATATTTGACATTTAAATTCTTAAGTCCATAGAAATATACTTTTCCTCCTTAAATATTTATTATCTAGAAGTAACTTAATAGATCGAACATGTCAAAGTACAGATGTAATAATATTCCCTTTAGTAGCATAGACATTTATTATCAGGCTATGCAAGAGTTGGTCCCAATTTGATAGAGCTAATATGCTATTAACTCGTATTTCATAGTATGAAATATACCATTCTTTGCTTGGCAGATGTGATCTTATTTTATAAAAATATTCTCGTTTTGCTGCTATACGTAATATACGTATCTTAAGATGGAGCCACGGCATTGCCAGCACATCTTCTCTTATAGGGTAGAGCAGTAGCGAAGCCTGAGCCAAGGCCAGGCTAGCACATAAGACCCCCGCCATTCCTGAACACAATGTTCCTTTTCACGCAGCATTGCGATCGGTTACAGGGTACCGGCGTTTGTCGCAAGAACCCTGAAGTTATTTTATCTATCCGCAGAGCAACTTTTCTTATTATTGTTTACCTGTGCCATAGCGCATTGGTAAAATCTTATGCAGCCAACTCTCCCACCTTTATATAACACTTTCAGCATTCTGAAATTTTCTCTCGAAAGCCATGTTCGATCGATCATTACTTGAGCTGGTTTATGCACTCGTTATTAAATTATATATGGGTATTTTAGTAAATAAATTCATGATCAAAGTTCGATATAATTATGTATCTTCCAGCCACAAATGTAATAGAATTTGGCTCATCGAGATTTATAGACATAACGTAGTGATTAATTATGTATTAATTGAAAAGCAACTCATAAGATGGGCACATGTCAAACCCATTTATAAAATTAAATGAAAGTATTTATCTAAAGCTATTTTGAGTTGTATAAAAATTATTTATATAAAGCTATTTATAATTGTATATAAAAAGAGAATGTGTTCTCTTATCCACCCAATGTTTGTACATTCGACGCTGAAATGTGTAAAACTGATCAATTTCATGCCAATTGTAAATAAATATATAATTAATTTAATGTATTTCGTTCTCTGTCTCGTTATTGATTTATTTCAATCCAATTCTAATTATCCTTTATAGTCTATATATGTGAAAACTATGCATTAAGTTAAATTAAATTTAGTGATATTTTAGTCAATAAAGAACCTTTCTTTTAATTATCAGAGTCTCATTGCTTCTCCATGACCTATGTCGGCCGTGTGGAAAGAGGTATACTACGTGTAATTTCAAGGTGGTCATTCGTAGGGTCTTGAGTCCTGGAATCCTGGCTTACGAGTTGAAGTGTGGTCGGACTCAGGATGTCACAGTCCTAGTCTGGTCAGCTTCGGTCTCTTTTGCTTGGATTCTGAATTCTGTTACGCGAATGTACAAACTTGACTGTTACATAGTATTTTTTTTTTCACCGGGTTTGGATGCCCAAAATCGTGGGGCTTGTAACTTATTTCCACCCCTGAAGAGATTATGGAGTGTATATATATAATTCTTTTGGTCAAAATTAACGATTTTGAGTCAATTTTTTTTAAAATAATGTATATATGTAAGATTTTTTTTTTTTCACCGGGTTTGGACGCACATCATGTGACTATTCGATATTCCAATACCCTGTAGAGCGTTTAATATATACATATGTTTTTTTGCCTTCCATTATAAATAATAATGAATAATATATATGTAGTATTTTTTCCCCGGGTTTGTAGTAACTTATTTCCACTTCTAAGGAGATTGAGTATAGAGATAAAATTATTTTGTTTAAAATAAATGATTTTGAATTAATTTTGTTCGTTTTTTTACAGAATAATGCATATGTATAGATTTTTTCCTGAGTTTGAACGTCAATTAATTCCATACTCTGAATAGATTATTATTTTATTATGTAAAAAGTATTTATAGATGCATAGTAGAATTTTTAAGGGGATTTCTAATATATGCTGTGTAAACTTTCTTGCTCACTGTGACTGGCGCCCGAGGATGATTTGAATAAATGTCAAATCGTTCTCACATAAATTTTGTCATCAGGAGTAAAGAGAGAAAAGGGGGGTCTATTATTTGTTTTATGTTTTATGAATTGGATTGAACGAGAAAGAGAAGGAAATAAATGTAAGGTCAAATCAAATCTTAAAGGTTCGAAACTAGCACAGACGTGTAAATTAAATTATAACCATGAACCGTGGAAAATTTAAAAAAAAAAGAAAAACAGCTGCAAGAGGCCAAGGGTGAGTTGTATTTTATAATTTTTTTTTGTTATATATGTTAAATTTATTTCACTGTTAGTTAAATGTTGGGTGGGCATCAAGCGAATGTATAGTGAGAAGTTAGGTGTATTAATAGAGTTAGGCATAGGTGTTGAGATGAGCAGGAGACAGATCGTTTTCTTTGTGGAGTGCAGCAATTAGCCAAGTTAGTAAAGTAAACAAAAACCAAGAAACTTTAGTAAAAACAAATTGAGCCATTAAAAAGAAAATTTTTTTTTGTGTGTGTTGTTAGTATATTAAAATGTACATTAAAATGGATAGTAGTACGGAGGAAGAAAGGGAAGTAGCAAGCCAGATTAGGGAAAAGGCACCTATACAACAGTGTGGCCATGTCATAAAAGTCAGACACCACAGGATCTGAACAGAGACCTATAGAAGAATTTAAGAAAGAATGCTGGAATATGAACTCAATGATGGAGTCACTAGTGAAGCAACTTAGACAGGATGCAGAAGAGAGAGATAGGAAAAATAGACAGAATGCAGAAGAGAGAGATAGGGAAAATAGACAGAATGCAGAAGAGAGAGATAGAAAAAATAGACAGGATGCAAAAGAGAGGGATCAGAGAAATAACCTAGAAATGGAACGACGTTTTGAAGCTTTGGGCAGGCGATGTGAGAAAGGGACAGCACATATTAGAGAAAACTTAGAAGAAAAACTGTGTAAAATCCTGCAGGGATGCCAGCTAAAAGGTGAGGAGATTCCAGTAAAACTCGCAGAGAAGATAGAAAAAGCACAGGACGAAAATGGCAAGGAAATGCAGAATACTGTAGAGGATGAGATAGAGTTAGTGTCAGATCAAGGAGAAGAAGTAAAGTCTGATAGCACAATGCTAGAAGAAGAAAATATTAAAATTGATATAATAGTATTAGTAAAAGAAGAGTTAAAACCAGTGGAAAAGGAAGAGTTTAGGAAAACAGAGCTGGACAAAATGAGCAAGCCAGAGATTAATGAAGGGGATGATGAAAGTTGCCATTTCCTTTTGAAGAAGACCGAATTGGAAACGTGGGATAGCAAGGACACGCTGGAGAATATACTAGAGACTGAGAATAAAGAATCCAAATGTGTGGATATTGAGGCGATAGTAGAAGATAGGAAGCAGCGGGAGCTTCAGCAGGACAGAACAGAGTTGGATAGAGAGCTTTGGGAAATAGGTGGACTGCATGGGAAGTACGAATCAAAGAGTACTGTAAAGAACAAGAAGAAAAGGAAAAGAAAGGATCCATACCCAAGTAGGAAGAAAAGATGGACAGAGAGAAGACAGGAGACAGCTGCAGAGGTTCGCCAGGGGAAGAACAGAGGGAGAGAGAAAGAACGGGTTCAAACCCTACTATTCGGAATAAACAGATCTGGAAAACACCCATACAGTGGAAGTGAGTTTCCACACAGTCTAGAAATGCATCCGGCACGACCGCCTGTGAGATGGGAAGATGAGTATGAGGGATATGAATGGACATCAGATGAAGAGGATGACATTATATTCGGGTGCTGTTTTAAGTTATATAAAGAGGAGTTACTTAATGTACCACCAGATCCTATTTAGATAAAAATATGTATTTATTTGTTACGATCTGCCTTTCCTTATCATTATATACTTTATAAATTATTATTATATATATAAAATTAACATCCCCATTGTATATTAATTAACGTATATCCAGTAGGATATAAAAGTTTGTTCAATGTAAATATTTGACAATATTCTATTTTGTGTGGTTTGCTTTTAAACTTTTAATTTAGTCGTATTTTTTTTTGTAACAATTGATTGTCTAATAAGTATGAAATTCCTCGGTATAGAATGTAGCAGGCAAGTGGGTTTATATGTTTTCATCTCTATGTGATAGCTTAATTGATTTAATATTATGAGTAAAAAAAAAAAAAGCATCAAATTATTTAATAGCCAACTGTAAGTAAATTCCTTTTTTTTTGTTATTTTTTTTGTCCC
>JAQFVV010012632.1:1103505-1174904 GCA_028023455.1 Epiperipatus broadwayi
CCCAAGTATTCGGATATGAAACGGAAATCTCCTTAGATAAGATTTAAGTTATTTTAAAATCTAAATTGGACAATTGTTTGCAATGAAAAATCTTAATTATAATAATAGCTTATGGAATGTTTCTAACATAAGTTATCTAAGATCTGAATTATAAATTGAAAAACACTTAATTAAATCCCTGAGTTTAGTGAGTCTTGAGGCGGGAGATTCCGATAAGGAAAACATATAAATACTCTGTATTTTTTAACAAGAGGACAGCCATATTGTTAGTGAGAGTTGTAGCCAGTGTTTACAATTGTTAAAGTTTAACATGTCCGGCTAAAAGTGGGCATCTTGTTGCTGTTACTCCGCGGGAGAACGGGGTTTCTCTCATCGAAATGCCTAAACCACCATCATGCCGATAGAAGAGATGAGCCTAACATAATGGGAAAGATGATGCCGCCCAGTCAAACTAAACCAAACCAACAGCCAAGAACTTGCAGATAAATCATACCGGTACCGTTTTATTTTTCAAACCGCAGAGCTCTGTGTAATTGTGTAATTCTGTGTAAATGTAAATAATATCTATATAAGTTAGCTAACTTTATTTTAAAATAATGATAAAGCTAAAATGTAATCAAAACTTAAAATCCATTTAATATTTTAAATATGTCACTTGCTATCAAAATTTAATGTGTTAAAGTTTAAATAATCTGACTTATTTATATTTTCCTTTCATTTAAAGTACATTATAAGCGTCTAATTTAAAGTTATATCACTGCGGTTGTGTCTATATTTCTTTGCTTATTTTAAATGCTTATTATATTTTATATGCCAAAATTTCGAAACAGTGAGCACTTAATTTCATGTATGTTTTAAGAAGATATTATTTGAAAATCTTCACGTAATTTATTTATAGCATCAACTTTCTACGCTGTTTCGAAATCCTATTTTTTTTTTTTTATTTAAATGATTTAATATGTGAAATGTGGCTCTTTTATAATCAACCATTTAAAAACTTAACCTTATAAGTTTATTTAGAATTAAATTTAGCCTTGGTCATATAAGTATATTTGACATTTAAATTCTTAAGTCCATAGAAATATACTTTTCCTCCTTAAATATTTATTATCTATAAGTAACTTAATAGATCGAACATGTCAAAGTACAGATGTAATAATATTCCCTTTAGTAGCATAGACATTTATTATCAGGCTACGCAAGAGTTGGCCCCAATTTGATAGAGCTAATATGCTATTAACTCGTATTTCATAGTATGAAATATACCATTCTTTGCTTGGCAGATGTGATCTTATTTTATAAAAAATATTCTCATTTTGCTGCTATACGTAATATACGTATCTTAAGATGGAGCCATGGCATTGCCAGCACATCTTCTCTTATAGAGTAGAGCAGTAGCAAAGCCTGAGCCAAGGCCAGGTTAGCACGTAAGACCCCCGCCATTCTTGAACACAATGTTCCTTTTCACGCAGCATTGCGATCGGTTACAGGGTACCGGCATTTGTCGCAAGAACCCTGAAGTTATTTCATCCATCTGCAGAGCAACTTTTCTTATTATTGTTTACCTGTGCCATAGCGCATTGGTAAAATCTTATGCAGCCAACTCTCCCACCTTTATATAACGCTTTCAGCATTCTGAAATTTTCTCTCGAAAGCCATGTTCGATCGATCATTACTTGAGCTGGTTTATGCACTCGTTATTAAATTATATATGGGTATTTTAGTAAATAAATTCATGATCAAAGTTCGATATAATTATGTATCTTCCAGCCACAAATGTAATAGGATTTGGCTCATCGAGATTTATAGACATAACGTAGTGATTAATTATGTATTAATTGAAAAGCAACTCATAAGATGGGCATATGTCAAACCCATTTATAAAATTAAATGAAAGTATTTATCTAAAGCTATTTTGAATTGTATAAAAATTATTTATATAAAGCTATTTATAATTGTATATAAAAAGAGAATGTGTTCTCTTATCCACCCAATGTTTGTACATTCGACGCTGAAATGTGTAAAACTGATCAATTTCATGCCAATTGTAAATAAATATATAATTAATTTAATGTATTTCATTCTCTGTCTCGTTATTGATTTAATTCAATCCAATTCTAATTATCCTTTATAGTCTATATATGTGAAAACTATGCATTAAATTAAATTAAATTTAGTGATATTTTAGTCAATTAAGAACCTCTCTTTTAATTATCAGAGTCTCATTGCTTCTCCGTGACCTATGTCGGCTGTGTGGAAAGAGGTATACTACGTGTAATTTCAAGGTGGTCATTTGTAGGGTCTTGAGTCTTGGAATCCTGGCTTACGAGTTGAAGTGCGGTCGGACTCGGGATGTCACAGTCCTAGTCTGGTCAGCTTTGGTCTCTTTTGCTTGGATTCTGAATTCTGTTACGCGAATGTACAAACTTGACTGTTACAATACACAACTTTTGCTTAGCTAGTATTCATTAATTACTCAAAGATACATTCATTGGTGCTAAAATCAAAATCTCTTTCATCATATTCTTTAAGATGGAAAAATAAATAATAATTTTTATAAAATATTCTATCAATGATGTCATAGGGCTAAATTTAAATAATTTGATAACTTTCTAATTCCAATTGTAATCATTCTTTTGCACCTTACAAAGCCAATTTAAGAAAAAAATAACTATTTACACTATCTGCTATTGATATTAATTCTAAGTAAACCTTCATATATTCAAAAAGAAATTTATAAAACTATGTGCCAATCTTACAAACAAATAATTAAAATATAGTCTACAAAACAGACTATAATGTTACCTAGTGTGCCCTTTTTATTGGTACACACTATCATAAAAATAAAATTGGGAATAAAATTTGGTTTTGCATAATTTTAAATTTTATAAAATCAAAAGAATATTTACTTATTGAATTATGAATGATAACCAACATTTTAGTTATCATAGGGTTTGAACTTGAGTTTAGTAAATCATATAAAAATATAAATGCAGGATAAAATAATTAATTACAAATGTACATAAAAGATAAAATAATAAACAGTAAATTCACTATATTTTCTAATAAGTAAATGGTTAATAGCATTTAAAATTATTGACAAGTTCAAATCCAATATTCTAAACAGAAATGTGATATATTGATAAATAATTATTATCTGTGCACATCTAATATTATAAAAACAATTATTATTTCCAGTTAAATCTTAAGTTATGTTTACAAATAAATTATTAAAACTATTTTACAAATTTGGTGATTAAAAAAAATCATAAAAGTAAGATGGAATCTAGTTTGTATAAAAATAAAACAAAAATGATCAGTTTAAAGTAAATTATATTTTATTCAGTTTCTAAGTGGAATTATTTTTATTGAGAAATATTTTAAAACTGAAAATATTTGTTTTAAAAATAAATCAAATACTAGCAACTAAGTAAATATTTTAAAAGCAGAGAAGGGGAAAAATTAACTAATAAACAGTGTGCAGATGATTATAAGAAAAAATTGAGGAAAAATTAAATTGAACGAAAAAATAATTACAGATCATGGAACAAGTATTTGGTTTTGATTTTTTTTATCCTAAAAAGTTTGCTTAAAATTACTTAAATATTATTATTTTTTTAAAAAAAAAGGTAATGGATTTCACCTACATAATAATTTAAAGAATATACTTTCTAAAGTTTTGTTAAAATGAATGAGCAAATTAAATTGATCTCTATGGGCAAATCAGCAATTAATAGTTCTTGGAAAATTTCTTGAAAAAAATAATATAAAAATGAATGAGAGAAGTTGTACATATATACCAAAGTGTTATCAAAGAACACACCCACTGAAGGACAACCTTGAAAGTACTGTGTTAATACAGAATTTAATTGATAAACTAAGTGAAATATTATGTGTCAGATTAGTCAAAATAATTGCACATGATTAAGTCACCAGCCAGGGACAAATAAAAGGCAACATATTCCTGACATAGATATGTATGCATTTTTAAAAATATCTAGAACTAAATTCATAATAGATAATAATAGAACTAGGGGTGAATGAAAAAGCATACATTGTATTCAAAGATAAATCTTAAAGCATGATTGAATAAAATTTTAATTGAACAAATGATTGAAACAGAGCAATACTTGTTTTAATATCACTTTTATGTAAAGTTAAAAAAATATACTGTGTGATATATATGTTAAATGAAGATTATATTTATATGTGTACAGAATAATAGTGGTCTGCTAGCATGAATAAAAGCATTATCTATCATCTGGAATTGAAACTATATATATATATATATATATATATATATATATATATATATATATATATATATACACACACATATATATATATATATATATATATATATATAACAAATGTAAGTAAAACCATCCCAGAAAATATTTAATAAAGAATAAATATACATGGAGAATAAATTGTTGAAGAAAAGATGGAACAAACAGAAGTGCATTGGTAAATATAAAATATATGTGGAAGATAATATTATTCTACTTTTAAGAAGAAAATGGGAAATCATTTTCACAATAATAATAGTAATCAAAAATTGTCAAAGTTGTGTGTGGAGTGAGTTTGACAATGGTAAATAAAAAATGTAACAATTTACTAAATATAAATACTCTTCTTATAATAGACATATATATGGGATATAGTGAGCTGGGCCAACTGATGAATGCTGGTTCAGCATGAAATGCATCTTGGGGGTCATTTGCCTTTTATTATATCTTTATTTATATGAATTTAAAAAGAATGGGAAATTATGGAGGTTATTTAATAATACTAATTGTAAATTTAAGAAAAAAATAGATTGACCAAAAACAAATTTCAAAATTTTATTCAGAGAAGAATAACTTATAAGAAAAGTTTATAAGTTAATAAATAGGATTAGCTCAGGCGTGTACCAGAAAGACTAAACATAATGTTCTGGCAGACCTACTGATTGTCTAGTAACAAATTATAAAGGGAGGAAGCAAATTTTATTCAGCAGAGAATTCACCCAAACATTGGTTTTCACTTTCAGATATTTAAACAATACATTCTTGAAATAAATCAACAAAACCAGTGCTGGCGAGCCTTCTGAGGCCCAAAAAAGGGGTCAGAGCATGAATATCATCTTTCAGTAGAAGCTGCACCTATTATTATGTTTAAAATAAAGGTGATTGATTTACCTCAAGAACAACTGAAAAATATGATTGAAAATGAAAGAAAAACAAACAATTAAAACTGGTGAATCCCCAACCAAACGGTTGGCCAAAACTAATAATAATTAAAGGTCTCAATAGAAGACAAGAAATCATTAGAAACCCAGTTATGTCTGCCCCAGCAATTAAAGAAAATAAATTACAAATAATTATAATTAAGAATTAAATTTATGACACAAGTTCTGAGAGCATGCTCTGATAAATCTTAAGCTATACAAGTAAATACAAAATAAATCTATTGGAGAGTGCACATGAGTATGAAAATATGAAAGCTATAAATACTTTAGCAGTGAAAGTCTCTCTCACCTGTAATTTATGAAAGGGATAAATATTGTCTTCCTGCTGGTGACTTATAAAATTACAAAGCAAAAAAAAATAATTATAGTTTCTGCTTTCAGAGATACAAGAAACGAAGACTATAAAAATAAAGTCACCAGCCAAAAGATTTGGTGGTTTGCAAAAGCGCAAACACAGTACTTAAAATTAATTATGGACTACCAAAATAATTACAGGTAAGCATTCAAAATATACATGACTGCTAAAGCATTTAGTAAAAGTTAGGCATAGAAATAGAAAAACTCAGTCGTCACTCTCCAATAAACAAAACTGAAAGCAACTTGGAATCTTAAAACTAAGATTCCAAGACACACGGCAAAATATAAAAAATCACAACAAATATTACATATGAGGTTAAATATTACTTATACATACAGATTTATAATTAGATTGAGGAGAGATTTAATGAAAAGAAATTTACCCTGGGAAGAATAAAAGAAAATTGCACCTGACGTCAAGCACAGTTCGCATAGAGTGCACACATTTATTTTAGTTCATTTTCAGGTCCTTTGACAGTGGCAAAGTAGAGGCAGAGGTCTTGTTTATTTTAGGTGTTCATAGCAGGATTGAAGACAAGCTGTCAGGTGTGGGTCCATCTTTTGAGTTGAATTAACAAGACATCCTGATAATGGCAAAACTCAGAGCGGTAGATTTTGACATCTGGTACAGCAACGAAGTCTATTAATAATCATAAGTTTTAGCAGGAATTAAATATCCAAACTGCTATCAAAACTCTGGATCACAACAGGCTGCAATCAAAGTGCATAAAAGAATACGAACTTTCACTTGAGAAACAGCTTGTCTAGTTAAGAATAATTAAACTAACTCTCCAAATTTTCGGGGCTATTTATACCTCGCTCCATTTCCCATGAGACACTTTCCTTGTTGAATTCTATGCCTAAGGCAGGGCAAATATTAATCTTCAGCTCAATCTAATCTAATAATTCTACCCAGGGATTATTAAAACAAAAACAACATCACAAATCAAATCTCCACTTTTTAGAATGAGTTTACAAATAAAAGCAACAGGAATGTAATTAGCTAGCCAGCTTGTTTTTTTAATCAAATTGATTTTTTAAAAAAAAATAAAAACAAGCAGTGTAAGAAAACTATTTTAAAAACAATTTTATAAACATTAAAACAATCTATGAATGAGTAGGTGTTTTAATACTCTTTTCAATAATTAAAATCTTTTTTTTTCTTTTAACTTTAGAAACTTAACGAAATTAAAAGTTTTTAGTTTTGGCAGAAAAACCTTTGAATCGGATGTCAATCCGGTTCAATATACATTTCAGAATAATGTCAATTAAATAATTCAATTTTTTTAAAAGGTGATATTTATGATTCACTATTATCAACCATTATCAATCCACTGCAGGTTGGAAAGACCTTCATCCTGCAGTGGATTGATAATGGTTGATAATGATGATGATCATTTATTTATTCTTTCCAATTATTTTAATTTTTGTAAATTTCTATTTACGGCTATCATGAGATATTATAATTTTAGCACTGCACTAATGGTTTTGTTACAAACAGTAACTCTTATAATTGCTGTCTCTATGAATTCTTAGTGGAAACTCATTCAGATTCTTTATGTTAACATTTGAATTATAAGTTGCAAAAACATCTAGTTTATGTTTTTGCTCAGATCCGGATTTGTGCTGTTTGAATAATCACACTAAATCATTCTCTGTATTTTGTAAAATGATTTCACTTGCATTTAATGAACTGAGATCAACTTTCATGCAAATATCTTTTAAATAACATGTATTTCTTTTAGTGCAACATTAGAGGTTATTTTATGTCCACTTGTAAGTATTCTTGAAATATAGACATTATTTGCATTTTGTTACATTTTTGATTTTTTAATCTCAAACAAAAATTTACTTCACCCAAAACTAAATCACAATTTCTTTAGTTAAATGCATTAAGTATTATTATTAGTCATTTATTAAACTAAAAATTATCCATAGCCCAGGCACAGATTAAATGTACTCAAATTAACCCATATGTATGTGCTTCATTAAAATCAGATACTTTAATCTTTAACTGAAGTTTAAAGTTTAGGCTAGGGATTTAATACTTAGTTTAATCATCATTAGTAGTGTATCATGACAAAGTTGGGGGAGAAGGAAATTTTACATTTGTAAATCAAAAATGTAAGAATCTGCTATTGATAAATAACGAATTTATGATAAAGGTATATATGAGATTGTCACCCAGGCCCAATGATGGATGAGTGTTGGTTTAACATGAAATGCATCTTGGACATCATTATTCTTTTATGTTTTTTCAAGAATATGTGGTGGAGAAAAGATTATTGACTATATTTTTTTGACTCCTAACTGTAACATATCCTATTAGATTCTTCATTTTTGTTTCTAAGTGCTAAGCAAATTGAGACTGACTTTTCATTTTATTCTCTTTTGCACTTATATGAGTTAACATTATAATAATCATTTGCTAAATCTGGATTGCAGCTTTTGATTAAGTATAGAGATTGCATATTTAATGTGTCAAGCAACAGAATTTTAGTTCATATGGATCATTGCAGAATCCACTGAGAATTTTTTACATTTTGTTTATCAAGAAAAAATGATGTTTTAATTTGAAAACTTAATTTTACATTTCAGATATTTTTATTTATTTGAATGAATAAAAATAAAATTAATTTAATTTTTCATATGCGTTTATGTTTTAAAAACATTAAAATAATTCACCTAATTAAAGAAAAAATTAACAAAAATTTGTGCCTCAGATATAAGCTTTTTGTACTTCTCAATATTAAGTTAATAATTTAATAACTTCTATTCTTCCTTATTTAGATTTACTATATATATATATATATTTAAAAGGTAATTATTCTTCTTCACTTGTGTTGTATGATATTGAACCAGTGACGGTAAATACAAAGAGTTTCTTCTTTCAGCCACAAGAAAAATATTTTTAGAAAAATATGAGTGCCTGTCTTATTTCAAACCTAAATGCACTTATAAAAACAAATCTTAAGTGAGCATGAATTAGCATGAAATAAATTATAATATTTTATAAGTGTTGATAGGATTGTTAAAAGAAATGGATGTAAAGTGAATGATTTAATATATATATATTCATTCTCTCATTCCAAGATTCTCAAGATTTGCTTTAATAGTTGCAGTTAGGTTTGAAAATAAGGTTGTCACTCTTATTTTCCCAGTCTTTACCTTGTGGCTGAAATGAGAATACTCTTGCATATAACATCGCTGATTTAATATTATATAATATGTCACAAGTGAGGAGGAGTTGTTATCTTCTAAATAATTTACAATCTCTCACTGTGCTAATAAAATTCATTGATCATTAACTTTAAAGTAGTAACTATTCTAGAATAGAATTTCATTTTCTCCAAATAGAAATTAAATTGGTGTTTACATTTATGCAAAATTAAATGCCAATTTTACTGTTCATCTACAAAATATGATAATGCCTTCATTTTGAGTGTGAGGACACTCAATATTTTATAGCAATTTTTTCTATGTAAAGCACATGTTTATGATAGTCAATCATTATATTATATACTTTCAGTGGAGTTCACAATCCATGATCACTGTCAGCCTTTTCACTTCTGATGCATGAACTTTTAATGAACTGAATAAGAAGCTATTCAATTACTACAGTCCTTCTGAGCTCCCAGTATGCTTTGCTGCAGTGGTAAAATAGCTGACTCTGAAGCCCCATGTCCTTTAATTGCAGCCCAGATCTGAACTTCTTATCAATTCCAAATCAAAAATTAAATTACTTTTAGTCCATGTTTTGGGCAAAATTTAATATCAGATATTCATTTGAATTTACAAAAACAATCCTATTATTTCCAAAAATGCGTACTCAAAGTTTACTGTTTATAACAACATTTGTATTACTGATTTACGTCTCACAGAAGGTCATGTTCATTTAACTAAGAAAATAAAATCAAATCATTATTAAAAGTGACATTTTAACTAGAAAATGCTGTTTTGAAGTTTGTGAAGAGTTTATTGACTTTATTTAAAAATATATTTATTGACTTTAAAAAATTGTACAGATGCATAATAAAAACACTTTGTAAATGTTGGCTCATCCATTGCTGGCGTTGGTCTGGAAAAAGTATGCAAGAGCCAAGCAAGACAAATGCTAAGGTAGTCAATAGAAAATTTATTTTTTTGTTTAATAATAAATTTACTTTTATATCTGTATATATACAGAGCATGTGTGGGTTGTAAATAAAAAATACAGTTTTAATAAATATTTATCTATGTTATTATTCATCTTGTTTATTCGATTGTAAACCTTCAATTATTGTTATTAATTTGTTATAAAGCTCTCTTTTAGTACCGCCTAATGTAATCTTAATCTTTTTGTACACGAAACATTTTAAATTGTGTTATTTCAATAATTATTTACAAAAGTAAAATTTTATAACATTTAAATGCATTGAGTAAAATGAAGCTACTAATTTTCAAATATTTATATATATAAAATAAGTACTAACTGATTATTTCTTTGCAACTCCGCATCCGTTCTACATTTCATTAGAACCGTTTTTGAAACCTATTTCAATGTCTGCTTTATACATTGCGTTCTATCAAATTACTATTTTCTCCAATATTGATTTATTGATATCGAATTCCATCGGATCAAGGTTTGCAGTTATTTACGCGTACGATTTATTTCTTACAAAACAAGTGCACTCTATTATTGACTCTATATTTTTTAAAGGAATTGAGTCATGTTGGAAGAATAGGAGCAGATTTTAATATTCTATATTTTCTCTACATGCATGGATTTTTCAATTTGTAGACATGAGATGAATTTCGGGTTAGTTAGATTAATATATGGTGTACATAATGCTGCAAAAATGGTAACTAAAATGCCAATCAATTTTTAATAGAGTTTTTTTATAATCCCGTTCATAGTAATTAAAATTGTTATCTTGCAACTGTAATTTATTTGTATGACTTCCATGTGTCAAAAGTAGAACCCATGTGCTCCTAGGTTTAGGTTTGAATAAATGAATTCAAATGGACATCAATACTTTATATATGTGAAAATTTAAAGTAGGGTGCATTTTGAAATACAAATAATGAAACAAAAAAATTAAAAGTAATAATAAAGTATATGACAATTAATATATAAATACACAATATGTCTCAGTGAAAAGATGATGACTACCAATTGGTTCTCTTTCTAAGTTGCATATAGAGATATTTATGAATATATTGATTTTTCATTCACTACAGAAATCTTCAGATGTAAGGGTCTCTGTTTGATAAATTATGTTATAAAATATGACAACATGTTTTGGATTTTTATCCATAATAAGCAGTTTTTTATCCTAAAAACAGCTTTCTAGCATTAATTTTTTTTTTAAATTGGAAAAATTGTTCCTGAAACATTTGAAATAATTTAAATTGTGTATGACAGTGAAGCCACGAGTTGCAAAAACATGTTTGAGTGATTTCCAAGATTATCTAAAGGCAAGAATAATGTTGAAGACAATGTAATGTTATAATCTTTTAAAAATTCCTATGATTTATAACTAGATTATTTCACTACATTACACATACAAAGCTTGGAGATATAACCAACCACTTCCCTACTGAAAAACATATATGTTATAAAAGATAAAAACATACAGAAGTCTATTTTATTCCTCTTTGTAAATTTAGCTTTGAGAGCAGTTTTAGGGTCATAATCATATTAGGCACACTATTGACTATTGTTTATCAATGGCAAATTGGAACTTCAAAAAAAAAAAATCATTTTTTGTGTGTAAATTCCAAAGCAATATTATTTCATATATAAAAATCAAAGATAAATTATCATTATTGGACAAAAAGTGCAAAACCCTTTTTTTGCATTTACCTATTTAATAGTGTTTTATTTTAATATATTGAACCAGATCACTCCAAACTTACCATATTATAGCTGATTATTTTTATTATTTAGTCTTTACATGCTGTATTTTTCTCTAAGCTTTAATAAGTTTTAACATTTTTACTTTATTAAGCTTATTGTGAAGCTCTTTTTATTCATTATACTTCTTTTCTTATATTTGTAAAGTTATTTATTTAACAATATCTTTTATATTTATTCACTTATAACTTTAAAACATGGGGATAAACTAGAACATCAAGCAGAGAGGAGAATTCTATTGATAGCCTAACCATCAATGATACTCACAGGCAGATTAAAGCTATACAGAGCATAACTATGACATTTTCTGAACATAACCTATTTTGACTGCTGGAACAAAACACTGCCATCTAAAGTATTTTATTTGTTTTCAAAATCAAACTCAGGCCCTATCTACTGATATGTTGTATAACCAGCATGCACAGATGACAGGCACACCAATGCCACACTTCAAATATCCCAAACTAGCTTCTATTCTTAATCAAGGGGGTTACTTAACACATATAAACATTTATATCTTAAAAGGGAATGATGACAGCACCGAGAGTCAGAAAATAGACTAAATAACAATTAAGCAAACATGATTATTTATTCATGCACAGACATATTTAATATAATATAATAATACAATATTTTACATAAAGAAATATAAATGATTAGTTCAGGATAAATTTTATAATAGTCCTTAGTTAAGTTCAGTTCATTTAAAATAAAGTGTCTAGACAGTGATAAAAATGTATTTATCTAGATTTTCACGATTGTCAATTTCCAACCAGTTGGCTTTTGGTGTTTCAGCAATATTTTCAGGGCTTGTCTTTCATGATTCAGCTTGAAAATGGGGAGAGAGAGAGAGTGATAATGACAGCATCTATTTTACCATTTAGGCATTGGCTTCAGACATTGGTTCCAGATAAGGCCAGTTGATTTTACAGAGGACTTTGGAACATGAAGACCAGTGGAAGACTCCTATGGATTTTTAGCAATGATCATCATCAACCATTATCAATCCACTGCAGGATGAAGGTCTCTCCAAGTTGAATCCATCTTCTCTGATCTTTAGCTTCTCTTTTCCACACCATCTCTACATATTTTTTTATTTCATCCATCCATCTCACATGTTTTCTGTTTCTGAGTCTTTTACAATCTCTTGTAATCCAGATTAAGATTTTAATTGTTCATTTTTTATTATCTCTTGTAGCAATATGTTCAGCCCAACTGCACTTTAGTCTTTTAATTTTTTCAATGATGTCATTAACACCAGTTTGTTCTTTTACCTATATATTGCATTTTTGATTTCTTCTTGTACTTCCAACATGCATCTCTCCATACTTCTTTGAGTTGTCTGAAGTCTTTGTATTGCTCTTCTATTAAGTGTACAAGTCTCAGATCCATAAGTAAAAACTGGTAAAACACATATATTAAAAACCTTCCTTTTCAAACACATAGGCATATTTCCTTTTAGTATCAAGTTATTTCTACCAAAAGCACACCAACCAAGTTTTTAATTCTATGATTAATATCATCTATTATGTTCTCATCTGTAATAATAAGCTGGCCATGGTATTTGTAACTGTTAACCTCTTCTAACTCATTATAATCAATATGTTCATATTTTGAGAAAATTCATTAAACATTACTTTAGTCTTTTTAACACTTACCTTTACTCCTACTTTCCCAATTTCATCTGATAATTCCTGCAACATTTTCTGTAACTCTAAAGCATTATTTAAAAAACAACTACATTCATCTGCAAAATCTAAATGACTTAAATAATCCCCATTTAATTTCACGCCTTTAGATTCTCATTTTAACCCACAAAATATTTCTTGCAGCACTGCTGTAAATAATTTTGGAAATATGGAGTCACTCTGTCTTACAACCTACTCAATGTTGGATTTCCTAGTATCATTATGTAATCTAATTGTTCCTGTTGTATTTTTATAAATATTCTTTAAAATATGACAATATCCTCAATCTAAACCTTGATGATCCAATGTTTTAATCAATGAGAAAATGTTTATAGAATCAAATGCCTTTTTATAATCTACAAATTCAAAGCATAATTGCAACTCATATTCATTTGTTCTTTCTATAACTTCTCTCAATACCTGAATATGATGGACTGTACTAAAAGCAGTTTTAAATTCAGCTTGTTCTCTTGGTTGGTGGAAATCCAATGTTCTCTGTAGATGAGTTATAATTATCTTGGTAAAAATTTTGTATAAAACTGATAAAAGGCTTATAGATCTGTAATTTCTAATATATTCTTTATCACCTTTTATAAATTTTAATATTAATACTGCAGTTTTCCAATCATCTGGTACATCATTATCATTTAGACATTTGGTATATAACCTTGCTAATAAATGTTTATTTCTTCACCTGCTTCTTTTAATATATCAATTATAATTCTATTATTACCTGGAGCCTTTTCTTTCTTCATAAATTTAATTGCACGTTATTTAAAATTCTGGGTAATTCAGAAGATATAATATAGAAGGTACTCATTATTTATTACTATATAATTCTTGACAGACATTTTCTATCTATTTCATAATGTTATCTCTCTTTTTTATAATAATTCCACCTTTTTTTCTTATTGCAGATATAAATTTCCTACCAATACCAAAATGTTGTTTTACACTCTTTAGACTTTTATTCCCTTTTAGAGCTTTCCTTGCTAGTTCACAGTTATAGTTTCTTATATCATTTTCAACTCTTTTCTGCACCATTTTACAAAATTTGAGATATTCAAACCTTTTTAGTACATCATTTTTGTATATCTTCATATTCCTTCTTTTCTTTATAAATTCTCTTCTCTCAGTAAAAAATTTATTGGTCAATTGCTGCTTTTTTTTACCAGCTATCTTTGTTGCAGTTTTTAAAAGTGTATCAGTTATTTTCTTATTAATTTCATTCCAATCTGAATTATGTTCAAAATCTATTAATATTTAAAATAAATTTATAAGTTCTAATTTAAATTTATTAAAATATTTCTAAAGATTAGGAATATCAACTATAAATATTGTTTTTCTTAATATTTTTTTCAAAATCTACTAATATTTAAAATAAATTTATAAGTTCTAATTTAAATTTATTAGAATATTTCTAAAGATTAGGAATATCAACTATAAATAGTTTTTCTTAATAATTTTTGTCTCTCTAGTTTTGCATTAACATGTATCTTACATCTTACTAATCGCTTATCATTTCTTGTGTTAAATTTATTAAAAACATTACATTTTCTATTGGTCAAAATATAATTGAATTCTGCTATACCTTTATTTGGACACTCCTATGTCCATGTTTTTTTAACATTTTTTTTTAAAAAAAAAACACTTCATAATATAAAGTTTTTTCTGCAAATTCCATAAGTCTACATTTCTATTACCATAACCAAAATTACCTACAACACTTTGATCTTTTATTTGTTTAGCAATTCTAGCATTAAAGTCTTCCATAACAATTTTAAAATGTTGTTTACTTTGATCAAAAGCCTTTTGTACATCTATATAAAATCTACTATGTCATCACAATAAGAACTTGTTGGGGCATAAACTTCAATTGTCTGCATTTGGTATCTGCTATTAAGTTGTATAAATAATCTTGCCACTCTGTCAGTACACCATCAATATCCACAATGTTGGTCTTCTACTTTTTATTTTTAATGAATCCTACTCCACTTGTATTTCCAATATTTGTGCTGTTGTAGTATAGTACATGTCCACTTTTTAAATCAATTGTCTCTTCAATTCTTTTAACTTCACATAGTACAATAATGTACCATTTAATATAAGACAGTTTTTTTTCTAATTCTTGTAATCTATAGTTGTAAATACCTAAATAAAAATTCATCATCAAATGGCAGCCTGGGTCCACAATCAGTGGATTCTTAGCATCCTTCACCTTTGGCCACTGACTGATTTTCTTCCATATTAGGCAACTGACAACAAAGACCATGGTGCTTTTTCATTCTTAAACTCAGAGATAAAAAAAACCCAATAAATTCACGATGCTGGCTAATGTGTGAGCAGCCCAACCATGTTCCTATACTATATGAATATTCACATAGTAATAATAGCTGCAATGACAGGAATATATGAAGTGGACATTAAGAATTTTCTCTGCTCAGTTTCTTTTTAAAGCCTCCAAGAGGAATCAAAGAGTCTCCTTTCAGTTAATTCAATCTCCTTTCTGCAGCAAGGCATGTTGCTAATTCTGTGGCTTTTGCAATGATAATTTTTACAGTAGTAATGACTGGCTCTGTACTGTTCTTAGATTTATGAATCTCTGGATATCTGAATGAGTTGAGCATTAAGTAGTGTAATGAATCAATAATGGAATAAATCACTAACAAAATGAAGACTGGAATAAATATAACAATAGACAGTTGTGACTTTTATACTTTTTCTCTACCATTGTTCATAATTTATTTTTATCTTAACTTAAATTTATGTTCTAATTAATTTTAAATTTTCTTTAATCTTTTTCTTAAATTAATTTACTACCTTATCTCAATTATGCTGATGAGATAGTTTATATAGTTTGTAATTAATTCAATTAACATTTCAATTCCATTATCAGCCAGGAATTTTACTGGCATTCCAAAAGTTTACTTTCATTAATTAATTAATCTTTTTTTTATTTTAGATTTTTCATTAAGATTTATTTTTAAACATTTATTCTTTTACTTATTTAATTTATAAAAAGGATAGTGAGGTTTTTTTTTGAAATTTTATTTTTCATTCTTTTTCTCACCCCACTATTAATAATTAACTTTATTCAATTTTAAAAGAATAAAATATGCAATCTTTTAAGATGTCATATGTTAGACTATTTACATCATTTATGAGTGAATGTTGAATGCATAGGAAATTTTAAACTTTATTTAAACTTTCCAAATATAAACAACTTGTTAGTAATAACACACAAATAGACATGTATAATTTATATTTATTTTTTTTGTTTATGTTGTATATTTTATTTTATATTAACTGGATTATTTTATTTGGGTTTGATTATTTATTTCAGTTTTATTAGTTTTTTTATATATTTTATGTTGTTTTTAGTTTTCTATTGTTTACATTTTTATGGTATTATTATAAAGTTATGTATTTTATTTTGTTCATTATATCATAGCTCTGAAGAAGACTGCAGGACAGTTGAAACATAGGTCTGTGTATATATGTACAAATAAAAAGTTTTGCTAAAGTGTTCAAAGTGATTTGGAGAAATTATATTGAATGTACACATTTGTATACATATAAATCATCAGAAGAGACACTGTTCACATTCCAATATATATAAATATATATTCACATAAAAAGCTTAAAATATAAATCTTATACTTATTATAATTCATAATTCTTATTTATTCTATAAATAAAATTTCCATACATATATTATCTTATAATTCCAACTTTAATTTCATCATATCCTATAAGTATTTCTAATGTTTATTTCCAATTAATCTTCTGTATAGTTTTTTTACTATTATTATACCATGACAAAAGCTTTTAAAAAAGAAAAAAAATGAGAAAAAAAAGAAAATAACTATAAGAAATGGACAAATATCAATGAATTATAAAATAATATATATTTCTTTTTTTGACTTTATTAATGCCTCTATTCCAGCATACTGCAGAAAGCCTGATAATACACACACTTTTTATCTCATTACACATATATTTTTATCCTTTCATAGCACATGCATTTCTCTAACAATCTCCAAATACACAATATATCTCAGTAGAAAAATGAGTGAAGACTCTCTCTTTCAGTATGCCTGAGCCCTATCTCTAAATTAGTAGATGTGTAGATACATAAGTTAGCTATTTACCGCCCAAATTTTAAGCATGTCTAGATCAGGGATTATAGCATAATATTTGTCTGAGTGTTTTTTTACTTTTTTAGAGAATCTTCAATCTTCTGTTGCCACCACAAAATCTTGCAATTTGTATGAAAGCATTCTTGAAATTCTTGGTTTCACTGCTATTTACAGACTCAATTACTTCATATGTTTCAGTAGTACTTCAATTTACAATAAATTTAATGTTAAATTATTATCCCAACATGGACTATGATAAAAAAACATATTATTACATTTTATGTTATAACTGTTGATTCAGGCGTGTTAACTTTTAAAATTATTATTGTGAATAGTTAAACTAGATCATAAAATAACATATTCATTGACCCATAGAAAGCCCTGCATAAAGCTTGGAATGACTTTTTCGCTGGGACAAATTATCTACAGAGACATAGAGAGATTTGGCTTAACGAATAATGAATTGTAACTGTAACATAAGTCTGTTTACAAAGAACTCTGAGTAACATATTAGAAAAAAAAAAGTCCTCGGATATGATTATATATAATCCTAATCGTTACATATTTAAACAATAATAAAAGTTATTTACGAGCTGTTGAAATCAGTAATAGCTACATGGATGACGTTTTTTTTTTATTGGAATGACAATTGTGAAAGAAAAGAGTCTGTACGTTCAACTGATATATTATTATTAATCACGAATCTTTCCAGAGTAATTTCTAAAAGTAATAAACATTAAAATTGTTACCTTAATTAAACATAAAATCATGTTTTTGTTAGTAATTGCCTGTATTTACGATTATTGCTACATATTTTTTAAAGCATTTTAATTTTCTTTTACAACAATAGATGACAAATAAAATATTACTTTTGAAAAAAAAAAAAAAAAGCTAAATTCGTTTAACACAATCATTTATCAGTAACGTTTAACAAAGAAGAGTACGTGTGTCAAGTATAGTAATGACTTCTTTAAAATATATTTGGAATTTAACTATTGTAAATATAATGACAAATTATTCAAATCATGTAAATATTTACGCTTCTTCGGCTATTTATCTAGCATTTGAAGACATCACGTTTTTTTCTCTCGATATTGGCTTTCATTTTATTGATATTATAATAAGCAACGAAAATGACCCTTCGTCGGTTGTTTTTAAAGGCTCTGAAATATTGTATACAAATGATGTTGATTTAATTATTGGACCCGAATATTCTGCAGAATTAATTCATATTGGAAGAATAGCTTCGGATTTGAATATCCCAGAGTTTTCGATTACAGCATGGGATTCTGAATTTTTAAACAAAAATAAATTTTCGACTTTGACAAGATTAATTTGTGATGTTCATGAAGTATATCAAATGATCATTCAGTTACTCCACCGTTTTTTGTGGTATGATGTCGTTGTTTTTTATGGTCAAACTTCTGTATTAATTACTGGTGAAGATATTTATAAAACTCTTTCAAAAGATAATTTAACAAATGTTAGATGTTTTGTGTTAAATATTACTAAATTACAAAAGATCAGAATACAGTTGAAAGAAGCCAGCGACCACTCTAGAGGTACCTTAATTTAATCAACAATATAAACATCAGCAATACAAGCTTTTAGTAAAACTACTTAAAGTTATGCCAAATGTATCCCATTGTTTGTTTGTTTTTAAATTATATATAAAACATTTTTCTCCATAAACAAAATACTTAAATTCATAAATACCTGAAAAGCTCTGGCTTCTTTTATGATACATCTGTCATCTCTTTAATATAGTTTACTTTATATAATTTCATTACATATATATAATAGATTATTTAAACAACAGCTTCTATTCATATATAATAATTCTAGAATACGATGAAAATCTCTTAGCACTTTTTATTAAATTTTAATGAGAGATATTTAGTTTAATTCAATAAAAAAAGTCACTAGAGCATTTTTATTGGCTCCTATAGATATAACATATAATTAGAATAGCTTAAAATATGTGTAATTAAGAGCAAAGTACTCTCCTTAACGCCGTGAATATTAACATTCAGGATAGGCATTAAGGATCACGAATTTTGATTTACAAATGGATGTCATGTTATCTTAAATTGTAAACAATCTAAAAAGTGATTAAAAAACATGTATTTTTAAAGCATTATAATTGAAAATTGGGATTTTAATATAGGAAACTTAAGCTTTGGAGTCGATTACCCTGCTGCTGAATTGTTATATTTGAAAATGTGTGTGTGTATATATATATATTATAAATTGATGTCTGTATTTTTTCAAAGCAATATATAAAATCTTATAATTAAATTTTAGTAAATACGGTAATCAAAAATTTTGAAAAATATAAAAAATATAATCATCACGTAGGAGCGGTTTAGACTATGCTGATTATCCTTGTAGTCTTTATTAACAAATAACTAAGTAATGATTATATTCTTTGTAGTTGTCAAAATTTTTGATTACTGTATTTACTAATATTTATTTATAATATTGACTGCAGAATGATGTTTGCTATTAACTGAATAGAGACCCTTTGGCTTCTCTTGGAGACCTTAAAGGAACTGAGCAGAGCAAATTCCTAATGTCCATTCCATACATTCTTGTCATTGCAGCTGTTATTATTATGTGATTATTCATATAGTATACGAACATGGATGGGATGCTCACCAACATGCATTAGCCAGTGTGGTGAGTTTATCGGCTTTTTACCTCTGAGTTTAAGATCAAAAAACACCATGGCCTTTCTTCTCAGTTGCCTGACAAGCCAGAATGAATGTTTGTGTAAATAATAAATATTTTTCCAATAGTTATATACAATAATGACAGACAAAAATAAAGCATGCCCATTATTCCCAGGAGGCTGTAAAGCCACCAACGAAGGCAGCAGTTGGTGGCCAAAGGCAGAGGGTGCCAAGAATTTCCTGATTGCAGACCCAGACTGCCATTTGATGATGACTTTCTATTTTGGTACTTACAACTTTAGTTCACTTTCACGTGAAAGAAGATTGCAAAAATTTGAAGAAGAATTGTTTTATATTAAATGGGACATTATTGGACTTTGTGAAGTTAGAAGAAAAAGTGAAGAGAAAATTAATTTAAAAAGTAGGCATGTACTTTGTT
The DNA here is from genome assembly GCA_028023455.1 of Epiperipatus broadwayi. Taxonomy (NCBI): domain Eukaryota; kingdom Metazoa; phylum Onychophora; class Udeonychophora; order Euonychophora; family Peripatidae; genus Epiperipatus; species Epiperipatus broadwayi. The sequence continues at coordinate 1,123,927 of JAQFVV010012632.1, forward strand.
ATAAAGCACAAATATTAGAAATACAAGTGGAGTAGGATTCATTATAAATAAAAAATGGAAGAATAACATTGTGGAGATTGATGGTGTATTGAACAGAGTGGCAAGATTAGTTATACAACTTAATAGCAGATACCAAATGCAGATAATTCAGGTTTATGCTCCAACAAGTTCTCATAGTGATGAAGTTATAGAAGATTTTTATATGGATGTACAAAAGGCTTTTGATCAGAGTAAACAGCATTTTAAAATTGTTATGGTTTAATGCTAGAATTGGTAAACAAATGAAAGATGAAAATGCTGTAGGTAATTTTGATTATGGTAATAGAAATAAGAGACGACATAGACTTGTGGAGTTTGCAGAAAAAGAAAAACTTTATATTATGAATTCTTTTTTTGAGAAAAATGTTAAAAGGAAATGGACATGAAAGCATCCAAATGAAGGAACAGCAGAATTGGATTATATTTTGACTAACAGAAAACACATATTTCAAGTTTGTAATGTTCTTAATAAATTTAACACAGAAAGTGATCATCGATTAGTAAGATGTAAGATACGTGTTAATGCAAAACTAGAGAGACAATAATTATTAAGCAAAACAATATTTACAGTTGATATTCATAATCTTCAAAGACATTCTAATGAATTTAAATTAGAACTTCAAATCGGTTTCAAGTATTAGTAGATTTTGCACATGCTTAAGATTTTAATGACATTAATAGGAAAATAACTGATACACTTTTAAAAACTGCAACAAAGATAGCTGGTAGAAAAAAGCAGCAATTGACCAATAAAATTTCTACTGAGACTAGAGAATTTATGAAGAAAAAAAGAAATATGAGGATATACAACAATGATGCATTAAAAAGATTGAATATCTCAAATTTTGTAAAATGATGCACAAAAGAGTTGAAAATGGTATAAGAAAGTATAGTTGTGAACTAGCAAGGAAAGCTGTAGAAGAGAATAAAAGTCTAAAGAGTGTAAAACAACATTTTGGTATTGGTAGGAAATTTATGTCTGCAATAAGAAAAAAAGATGGCATTGTTACTAAAAAGAGAGATGACATCATGAAATGTGTAGAAGACTTCTATCAAGAATTATATAGCAATAAAGAATAAATGCCTCCTATACCTATTATATTTTCTGTATTGCCACAATTTTGAATGAGGAAGTGAGGCATGTGATTAAATTTATGAAGAAAGGGAAGGCTCTAGGTGATGATGGAATTATAATTGATATATTAAAAGAAGCAGGTATAGAAATAGAAAAAAATTATCAAAGTTATATAGCAAATGTCCAAATGATAAAGATGTACCAGATGATTGGTAGAATGCAGTATTAATATTAATATTTAAAAAAGGTGATAAAGAAGATATTAGAAATTACAGACCTATCAGTCTTTTATCAGTTTTATACAAAATTTTTACTAAGATACTTACAACTTGTCTACAGAAAACATTAGATTTCCACCAACCAAGAGAACAAGCTTGATTTAAATGTAGTTTTAGTACAGTAGATCATATCCAGGTATTGAAAGAAGTTATAGAAAGAACAAATGAATATGAGTTGCCATTATGCTTAGGATTTGTAGATTATGAAAAGGCATTTGATTCTATAAACATTTTTTCAGTGATTAAAGCATTGGATCATCAAGGTATAAATCCAGGATATTGTCATATTTTAAAGAATATTTATAAAAATGCAACAGCAACAATTAAATTACTTAATGATAGTAGAAAAATCAACATTGAAATGGGTATAAGACAGGGGACTCCATATCTCCAAAACTTTTTACAGCAGTGCTGCAAGAAGTATTTGTGGTTTAAAATGGGAAGCTAAAGGTGTGAAAGTAAATGGAGATTATTTAATTCATTTACATTTTGTAGATGATGTAGTTGTTTTTGCAAATAATGCTTCAGAGCTGCAGGAAATGTTGCAGGAATTATCAGATGAAAGTGGGAAAGTAGGACTAAAGATAAATGTTAAAAAGACTAAAATAATGGTTAATAGATTTTTTCAAAATATGAAAATAAAGATTGATTATGATGAGTTAGAAGAAGTTAACAGTTATAAATACCTTGGTCAGATTATTAATACAGATGGAAATGTAATGGATGAAATTAATCATAGAATTAAACTTGGTTGGAGAGCTTTTGGTTGAAATAACTTGATACTAAAAGGAAATATGCCTATGTATTTGGAAAAGGAAGGTTTTTAATAAATGTGTTTTGCCAGTTTTTAATTATGAATCTTAGACTTGGACACTTAATAGAAGAGCAATACAGAGACTTCAGACTACTCAAAGAAGTATGGAGAGATGCATGTTGGGAGTAACAAGAAGAGATCGAAAACACAATGTATGGGTAAGAGAACAAACAGGTGTTACTAACCTCAATGAAAAAATTAAAAGACTGAATTGGAGTTGGGCTGGACATATTGCTAGAAGCGATGATAATAGATGGACAATTGGAATTTTAAACTGGATTCCAAAAGATTGTAAAAGACCCAGAAAGAGACCACATGTGAGATGGATGGATGAAATAAGAAAAGTGAGCAGGGTGATGTGGAGAAGAGAAGGTAAAGATAGGAAAAGATGGATTGCACTTAGAGAGACATTCATCCTTCAGTGGATTGATAATGGTTGGTGATGATGATGACTGTGAATAATGTGTAATAATTAAAGGAATACGTTTTCCAACTTAAACTTTTATAAACGCGATATTGTACAGTGCCAAATTTGTATTATATATAAAAAATGAACTCATCTTATTTGTGTCTCAATGATCTTCTATGGTAAGCAGATTGAACAATAATATTTTGAGGACCAATGCATCACCTATAGAAATTTTAAGACAGTTTTGTTCATAATGACATTTATATGGATTTTTAGAGTCATTATCTATTCACTTTAACATTGTTTAAACAAAAAGTGAGTATTGTAGATAAGAATGTTAAAAAAAATATAGCTAGAACTTTGGATAGTTTATTCTTTGGGTTGTTACATGTTTTAGTGCTTCATTATTTAGCATTGCTACATTTAATATTCGTTTTTTGGTTATAAAGGTATAGAAATGATTTAATTGTTTATTCTATTTCAAGAAATTTTGTATTCGTCCTATTTGAACCCGACTGCAAAAACATTTATATATTTTCTGTTTGGTCTGGCAAATATTCTTGTTAAATCTGCTTTCCATGTATGAGCTTAGCATTAAATGGAAATAAAAAAAATTAAATGTTTTATGATATAATGTAATAAAATCAATGATATTTCACCATTTTATATCCATAAACAAAAATCACAAAGTAATGAATGTAATTTTTAGTAGATGCTATTTAACATGACATAATGTGAGTAGCCAGAAGTAAGAAATTTCTGTTACTAATTATTTAGATTTTAACACTTAGTTAAATTTATTAATATTTGTATACTTAGTTGTGATGTTTTTTATTGCTGATTTGATAATGTATTAGTTTAATATATATATATATATATATATATATATATATATATATATAGTTTTGATATATATATATATATATCATTATATATATATTGTAACCATATATTTTATATATATCAAAACTACCCCAAATCTAAAATTAAACCAGACCAGAATAAAAATAATATTAAAACACAACCTAAGGTTTCACTGCTACAAGCAGACTTCTCAAATGTAAAGAAATAATAAAAAAAAACACAACTTATATATACTATTAAAAACTACCCACAAATCCATTCACTTCCCATCCACCCTTAATATTAAAAGAACTCTTAAATAAGTTAATTGCTTCAGAATCATAAATTTTCAATAATAAAGACTCTTTAATTCTTCTTTTGATTTCATTTCTCTCAAAGAAGACAACCTTAGCTTCATCAAAATCAATAGTGTGGCCTGTATCTTTTTCATGGACATACAAAGCAGAACTAAGATATCTATTTTTAACTCTACTTTTATGAACCTTTACTCTTTCATTTAAACTCAAACTACTCTGACCTATGTAAACCTTCTTACAAAATAAACAAGGAATAAAATATACCACACCAGGAATAGTCTTTCTATCAAAAACTTCCTTTGTATTATTTAATAAATTATTCAATGTAACACCCCTTTTCCAAGCAATTTTCTTATTTCCAAACAATTTACTATTTCTACACACAATTTTATAAGAAGACAATTTAAATGGCAAAGAAATAAAATCATATTTTTCTTTAACCTTTACATCCTTACAAATATTACTATTAAATAAAATACTTTTAACAAATTTATCAGAGTATCCAACACTTAAATAATCTTTATAAAATTGATATTTCTGAAACAAAGCTACCCCACCTAGAATTATTTAATTTAATATTCCTATGACAATAATTCCTTAAAGCAGCTACTTTATGAGATACAGACTGATAGCTATCAGGTTTAATTATAGATCTTAATTCTTTACTTTTAACTAAATGACTGCACAATAAACAATTAGTTTCTATATTTCTAATCACCAAAAGATCTAAAAATTTTAACTTACCAAAATCTAACCCCCCTCCTTCTAACACAAATTTTATAGAAGGATCAAAACAATTAAACTCATTTACAAATTCCTTCAATTTACCATTCTCAACAACAAATAAACAATCATCAACATATCTGACAAATAATTTTACATATAAACAATTCTTTTTAATAATAATTTCCTCTTCCATAAAACTAATATAAACTGAACATACTAAAGGAGAAATAATATAACCTATTATCCACCCTTCCTTAATCTTATAAAAATTACCTTTATAAGTAAAATACATAGAATCTTCCAATAACAAAAGCAAATCTTTAATTACCTTAATTTTATTTTTTGATAAAGAACTTTTCTTAATCAATACAGACAAAAGAACATCAATACTGCTTAACCTATTAACAGACTGATACATATTTTCAATATCTAAACTTCCAAATACCCAACTACTTTCCATTTTAAAATTATTAATCTTATCAAAAGCCTCAAAAGAAGAAGAAACTGTGTACTGACCAAAATCAACAAATTGTTTTAAAAAATTATTCAAGAATCTAGAAATACCTTCTACAACACTACCTGTAAAATCAAAAATAAATCTTAAAGGAAAACCATCTTTATGAGTTTTAATATTCACAAACATCTTAGCTGATGTAAAATCATTAGGATAGCATTTTAAATAATCTACTCTATTAAAAATTTTTAAATTAACCATTTTCTTCATAATATCTATCAATTTTCTTTTAATCAAATTACCTGGATTTTTATCTAACAACATATATTTACCATTATTTAATTCTCTATCCATTTTCTCTTTGAAATCATCTCCTTTCATAATAACAAACCTACCAGCTTTGTCTTCACGAGAAATGATTACATCATTAGCAATTAACCTATTTTTAAGATGTTTAATCTCAGCAGGATTAATAACAAATTTTTCTTTCCTTTTAAACGGATTACCACAAAATTTGCTATAAACATAAATATAACATAGTGGTAATTAATTATAAGATGAATTGCTAAATTTAAAAGTCTGTTCAAGTCGGCTGGCCAAGTGGATCGAATTACCGGTAATAAATTTTCCAATATTACATTTTAAAATGTCGGAGCTTCCCAGTTTAAGTTTGAAAGAATTAAATACAGGATTTTGGTATGTTTTGAAATATTTATTATTCTACAATTTGGAAAAATTAAATAAGTATTTTAATTACAGAAGTTTTATGAATATGAAAATTTGTTTTTTTTAAAAAAAAGAAGAATTTTAAGTTAAAGTAAATGTTAAAGCTATCAAAATATTTTAATATTTCCGTTTTTAATTCTAATAAAATATAATATTGATTGATATTTAATTTTACAATGCCAGTAATATTTACTAGTTAATTTGTTTAACATTTGGATAATAAACATTCTTCAAATAATTAATCAAAGCTATTTTATAATTGTATCGTCGGTTTGAAATGAATAAATTAATTGCTGTAATTGGGATTCCTGGATTAACGCGTGGATAAATAAATACTTGCATGGATGTGATAAACTTGGAACATTTTTGATAGAGAAATGTAGAGATTAATAACTTTATGAAAAAAAAATTTTCATTTAAATTCTGCGTATCATGTTTTAAAATTGTTTCATGTTTGGGGATCCACGCAAAATCGTTAATCTAATATTGCTTATAATAACTAATCAAATGGATAGAATTGCATGTATGGAATTTAACTACAGTTATAGCTATTACCTCGTATACTTATTATTCTACACATCGTACATGGATTCCACGGATCACATTAGGAGTTATAAAATGCTATACAATCTAATTTGTGATACCCACATCTGCTAAAATTCATGTATTGAACTATAAATGCTATACATTTAGTTTTATCACACACACACCGTTAAATTTTATGTATTTGATGAATAATGTATCGTTTAATTTTATCGTTAGATGAACTTGCATGTGAAGTTCAAAAGTTATATTTATTAAGTTTAAATTAATAGGGGTTGAATAAAATATTTCTTCAAGAGAATAGTGCTTTCGGAAAAGCTTAAAAGCACTAAATGAATTCATGAGATGTATCAATCTTTGTGAGATGTTTTGTGAGTCTTTCCAGATTTATATTCCTATGCCAATATTACTTATATTATATTACACATGTTTATTTTAAGCAAGATAAGTAGTACATTAGTTGTCCTGATTAGCGTAACATTTTATTATGCAAGAACCCACATTTGCTAAAGTGTTAGTGTATTCTGAATAGTCAGAAGAACTGAGGAGAATGATTTTGCACTTTAATGTGAAGTAAATAATAATGTTGTTTTAGAATGTTAAAGGGCTCGCAGATTATTTTAATTGCCATTTTTGTATTTTACACACATTCCTGCGCTGGTGGTTAATCCGCGGAATTGTGTGATTATACGTATTACTTTATGATGGTGTTTAAATACACAAAACGTTTAGTATTATAAATTCCTACGTGTAGATGAATACATCCACAGGAATATGTTTGCTTCACAGATATAAGTTGTGCAAAGTATTTTAGTTAATCTGCTAAATCATCTTCTTCATTTATAAGCATAATTTATCGGTTAGATTATTAAATTGTAACAGGACATTCTATTCAAGTACTTCATAATAATTAACTGTTGGTTGATTATTATTTACCGGAACGTAAGTTTAAATTGTCACTTTGATTAATGATTACATTATAGCTAAATCATACAGACATCATATTATTTATTATATTATTATAGGTGTACAGTAGGGATTTATTGAATCTGGAAATGACGTTCAATATTTCATGAATTGATGCTGAATTTATTATAAATTCATCAATATTCATTATATTAGATTGAGATAAGGTATGATTAGATTTTAAATACTGTACCTATGAGATGTATTGAAGAAAGTCGATTGAATTATAATTTATTTATTTGATTTGTTTATTTATGTTTTATTTAGAATATTGAAATTAATTACTTATTGTTCATAAAATTGTAAATAAAAGTTGATTTATAATTAAACTTACTGTGCCGTTGCTATGTGTCATTCATAACATCAGAAATCATAAATTTTGGATAGAGCATACATTGAATAGCATACATTGAAGTACATATTATTGTCTACATGATATAAGAGTTTATTAATATTTTTGAGAAAACATTTAGATGCTTTTCGTCTTTGGTAGTTTATGATGAGTAAGGTACAATAAAATCCCATTTACCTTTTCCATCATTGTGGCTTTGCGTAGTTGATTCTAATATAAAATTATAAATGAATTATTAAACTTGTAAACAGATTTACTAAATAATGACATGATTAAATATATTTACTTAACGTTTTTAAATTGTCATTTGTCAGTATAATAAGAGTCTCAGTAATATAGTAAACTATAAGAAAAAGAACCCAAGTATTTATATTTATTTATTGCAAAGCTTTACCTGGACTAGCATTCGTATTAGAAATCATATAGATGGTTTAAAATTTCCTAACCTTATGTAGTTCCACAAATTACACCATCTTGTACATGGTCGGCCATAGGGTCGCATACCATAAAAATCGCAAATTAAGGTTTAAAAGTAATAACATTGCACTTATAATTTGTTTAATGTGTTTTATAATAATACTATGATAGGTCTTCGTGGTATACCCTGGCTGCGATCAAATAAATTGTAAAAAGTTTATGTTAGATCATTAGTTTGGTCTAGGGTAAGTTGCTCCAGATGTTGATTGTGGTCTTTGGTGCATTAAATAGATAGCACGATATGTTTTTTGGTTCCAGCTCTTAATAGCTGACAATAATTGAGTGAGAGTTGATCAGTGATCAAGGTTACAATTCTTAGTGCACTTACGTTACGTAATTGGGACCGCACAATCAAATGGTTACAATTTTTGGTGCCGCAATGTGTTTGGCACGATAGGTAGTTGAGAGGGCAATGGCCTTCGATGGCCATTAGCTGGACATCAAGATTTACGGTTACAATATATATATATGGTGATATACATATGTCGCCATCTATAGTTTTCTTTATAGATTAAAAGTAATTAAATAAAGAATACAATTAAAGGTTTTATTGTTAATAAATATATTTACTAATTTGAATAAATGTAGAATGAGTAGATAGATACTCTATTTATTAAATTAAAAAAAAATGAAATATTTTATTAAATTATATCGAATAATACAATTTATTTTTAAGATTAGAAGAAAGATAATCATATGTTCATGAGCTATAAACTGTCATTATTTTTTACTTTTGTTAGTTGCCAAATGATTTGTAGCAAAGCAATGATATACTATGAGTAGAAAATTGCTTAGGAGGAAAAGAACCCATACTTTCCCTTATTTGATATTTATATGATTAAAACAGAGTGATTAATGACAAATGTTATGTCAATTGTCATGGAGCAATAACTATTACATTTTTATGCATTAAAATATCAAAAGGAGGAATAATTGGATATTATCTAATAATTACAAATCTTTATGGATCCTTGCATTTGTATCTGCTAGTATGGAAATGTCAAATAAACACTGTAGGTCAATGAAGCTTAAATGAAAATTATGTATAAGCTTAACTTGAAAACAGATACTCATAACAATAATAATTGAAATATAAGGGTAATCTTTGATAAATATTTATCAAAATCTTTCTTCTTTATTAATAACCTTAATTATATGACAGACAAAAATGTTTTTATGATTTGATAAGCACTTTTATAAAAAGAGATAAATTAAGTAAGTTAGACTTGAATTAATTATTAATGTATTACTTTTATAAAACCCATCAAAATTTAAAAATATAACTTTCAGTATAAAATCATTGTTTGATTTTGAATGATATACTTTCTTCAAAATAAGAAAAATAATTGCATTAAAATTTCATTACATTTTATAATTTTTGTGTGTGAGAAAACTCTGTAGTAAGTCCTTTAAATAGGCAAAACTCTCCATACAGTAGTGCCACTCTATGCAAGCCAATATAAGCTAATGTGCTTGGATTGAAAATATTATAGTGTTTTCAATTTCATTCTCATAGTTTTATAGTTAAGTAGAGATAAACAGTGGCTGCAGGTGGGTTGCATTAGATCCTAAGATCTAGGTACAGTGCTCTCAGATCCAAAGTTCCTCACTGATGAAGGTCATAAGCCAAAAATGAGTCTGGGGATATTGAATAAGTAGGCACTAGATAGGATTTTATGCACAAACCTTCTGGAATCCATTCATTACTCTGGCTTGCCCTGAGTACCACTACTGTATGGCGAGTTTTGCCTGTTTAATAACAGTTAATGAGCAAGCATAAGAAACAGAGATTGTGTGATGTTTATAAAATCCTTTATTATTTGACTGTATGAGTTAATAATTTTAATTATACTTTATATCTCATGATTGTAAAGTGGTAGGAATAAATTATGCATATCAACTGTACAATGTTATATTGCAGTTATTAATTAAATTATATTATTTGTTTAAACCATATAATGAGCTGTTTACATTAATAAATTTATATTTATCATTAATTTAAGTATCTGTTGATTGATGTAGCACACAAATCATTATATTATGTGAAATCATTTTATTATATAATTTATTTTATTTTTAAGATATTTAATTGTATAGCCATACTATACCATATCAGCAAATAAATCATATTATTGAATTTTATTGTTTAGTCAAGCAAAAACACTTATCTGTGGACCTAGTGGAACCTTATAAATTTATAAATCCATTATAAATCTAAATATAAACTATCATAGAGCAATTTGTGGATTAACTAATTTGTTTATTTATTAGTCATTTTTAGTTAACTAAGTTCAAAATTTTTCAATATATTTTAGATTGCCCAAATTCATAGTGGTTAATTGGAGAAACGTTTTTGTTCATAACTTTATTTATTAACCTTTTCTCTGTACTCACTGAAAATGTGTGTGTGCAGCTTTAACTCACTCTCAAATTGCTAATTTTTACATTTTGCCAATTTTATGGTTATTTTATCAAAAAAAAACATACTATATGATCCTGCCCCCTTTATAATTATTTTACAACTAATAAATCAATAATATTTAAATTTAAAGTTATAATAATGAGATAAAGCCTTCCTTTCAAGGCACTGATTGTTTGGTTTTCATTCTGTACACAAGGAAGCACTTGTCAATAATTTTGACAGGTCTAAGTTATTTGTTTTGATTTTAAAAATGAAAGTGTATGTTTTAGAGTATTTTTTTTTACATATTTATTATTACTTTCATAAAAAATATGTGAAAATATAATTATTTTAGAATAATAGTTCAGATTTTAGTAAAAAATATTTACTTTTAAATGAAAGTAAATTGAGAAAGAAATCAGTAATATAGGCTGCATTTTGTAATAGGCTGAGAAAAGTAGGTTTTATATTGACTGCTATAAATGATCTTATCAATTATAAATAAAAATGTATTTTTGAAAAAACTTTTATTTATTTTAATAATCTGACAAATTATTAATTTACTTTTTAGAAACTAAAATGAGTATAATTTTTAAAGTCAATTATATGTTTACTTCTGATTCTGTAATAAACCAATCAAAAGTTTAGAACTTTAATTCACTTGGCCAATTGGGATTTTGAACATTCCCCCAAATCTATGAGACATTTTCAGGCTGGGTAGTGCTTCTCAGATATAATTTTCCTCTTGTATTTATGATTACCAAAATTTGCAAGCTATTCAATGAGCAGTTAATTTTATTTTATCCATATTGTTATTTGTCAGTTTTTACTTACCATATAATTTATTATTGTTGATGACCAATATTTTGTTGATCCACTTCATTTCTACATTGTCCAAATATGTTTCTAGTTGTAAGTCAGGCTGCTTTTCATCCATTATTTTATTTATTGTCTGTATATTTTTGGCATCTCCAACAGAGAAATATTGCTATTTATGAGACAAAGTTGCTTCAGTAGCATTGTTCTTATTTATAATATTTTCCATTACATTTTTGGCACCCAACATGTGTTCAGTATTTATCCATGATCTGTGAGAGATTTAAAGTTGTAAAATAATAAATAGATAGAATTAAAATATTTGATTAATGATAACAATTAATATTATTTATTTTATGTATATTAGTGTTATAAACTGCTTAGTGAGTCAATATATAATATTTTTAAATTTGTAGTTGTGCTTTGAAAAGGGTTTGAATTTAGAATGGGTTATTGTTTTCTGAAGAATAGGTGTAACAATACATGGATAGAGAAATTACAGAGATGTTAAGTGCTTTATAAATGAAATGTTTTGTAAATATGCCAAAAAGATGGGCAAGGTGACAGATAATGATGCCTGGATATAATAATAAAAATGAGAGTTTATATTTGTAGCTTTAAAAGCATCAGATATGTGCTATATATTCATAAAATGCCAAAGGAATGTGGGCTCACTATTAATAAATATTATTATGTTCTCCCCATGAAGTAACTATAAAATAAATAATGAAAAATATTTAAAGCCAACTTATTTCATTGAAGATATTGTTTTCAAGTTATTTTGGAAAATAAATGGAAAACATTGGTGTTCACTATACAAATTTGTTAGGAAGAACATGATAGAAAGTCTTTTGTATATAGTCATAAAATCTGCACTATATTATACACTATATAAGTAGACATAAAAAAAGAATAAATAAATTTATGCACATTAATTTAGGATAATAATGTTTTGGGTAGATAAATCAATTACTAGTAAGAAATGATACTGTTGTGGTATTTTATTTTGGAAAAGGTTTTCTCATAAATTGAAAGATATATTAGTAGAAATTTAATTAAATTGTAGAATTCAGCATAAAAGCATACTAGGAAAAAAAGTTAGTTATTTTGTTGGGCATAAGATATGGGATTGAGGAGGAAAATCATGTTTTCTTTGAAAAATCAAATAATAAATATAAATTTAAAATAAATAATAGAAAATGAAAAAAAGTTTAATATGTCATGACAGGTAAGAGATTTAATGAAGTCTGTCACATCAAAAACTGATCAGAATGAATCTACCATGACCTGTTGCCAAGCTTGATGATTAAGACCAATGTAAACCAAAAAAGTGTGAGCAGATTATCAAAAGATCTAATGATTAAGATAAATGAAAAGTAATTAAAATGTGTCAAGAATCATGTGGAAATGAAGCAAAGTCAGGAAGTGTGTAAACTATAAATAAAGCAAGACCAGGAAATGTTAGTAATGAAGAATGAAGAGAGTCAATATAAATTACATAATATATTAAGACATGAAATCAAATAGGTGCATACAGAGTTAATTCATGAAATAATAGTAAGATATGAGCACATAAATTATTTAAAACTTAAGTTTCATGAACTAGAGGTTAAAGTGGAAAAGGCTCAAAATCAAATGCAAATAAAAATCAGTGTTAGAAGATAGTACAGAAAACAGCCAAATTGGACTCAAGAGATAGAAACTAAGACAAAAAAGTACAAATTGTAATGCCAGAATAAACATAGAGTCCTAGAAACTAAGTTTAACAAATATCAACAAATTAATGATAAAGAGTTAGAGAAGGTACAGAAACAAGAGTTCCAATGTTTGGAAACTCAGATAGAGTGGAATCATTCATAATATGGTATTAGCTTAGATGTACTGCAATATAAAATAAATGACCAGATTTCTTTCAAAGGTAATTCCATAGCAAGCTTAAATAGTGGTAATAATGGTAATATTTTACAATTAAAAGTAAAACCTTTAAAATCTAAATGGTTTTATCATCCTAAAGTATTTAGTCATGAATGTAGAAACTTTGACTGGGGACATAAAAATGTGTCAGAATTACAGAGTAAGACCAATGCTATGGGTTTGATTTGTGAGATTAGCAATTTGGGAAATGGAGTTTAGGACAAGGTTAATCTCAAATGCACAAATCATTATGGATGGAGTTATACATATTTAGTTTATAGTAATGACTATACTCATGATTTTATTGGTGTGAAAAGTCCACATTCATAAGAAATGAAGTTCATTTTATTAACCAAATGTCCTGCAACTTATATGATGTCATATATTATTTTTGTTTTTCAAATATCTAATTGGGATGAAATGGAAGGTGTTAATGGAACTGTCATAAGATATTTGCCTTGTTAATTGTAATCTGTTTTAAAAGTATAAGAATGATGATCCTATGTTAATTGTTTAGAATTATTTTCTTTATTTTTTATTAAGAGATGGGATATATGATGTACGCATGTCACCATCTGTAGTTCTGTTTATAGTTTATGAATAATTAAATAAAGAATACAATTAAAGGTTTTATTTTTAATATGTTTACTAATTTGTATAAATGTAGAGTGAATGGATACTTTATTAAATATAAAAAATGAAATGTTTTATTAATTTTTTTCAAGTGATAACAATGCCTTATTAAGATTAGAAGAAAGATAAATCATATGTTCACAAGCTTGTATTTATAAAAAGATTTTATCAATATTTTTTCTTTTACTGAGTTCAGAGTGATAAAACAAGCTCAAAAGGAAATGTACATAAATTTACTTTAAAACTTGCATTTTTTTTTTTGCATAATTTTATCAATATATTGATATATTGTGAGTAAAAAGCTACTTATGCGAGAAAAAACACAAACTTTCTCTCATTTGATATATTTATGATTAAAATGGAATGATTAACAAATATCTAGTACATAATTGGAAAAACTCACTTGGTTCATAATTTTATTTATTGCATGTGTTCACCCAAATTTATGAGGCATTTTCAGGCCAGTTAGCTCTTCTAAGATATAATGTTTCTATTATATTTATCATTATTAATGTCTGCTATCTATATTGATATTGTTGTTGGTCTGTTTTCATTTACCATATTATTTATTATTGTTGATGACCAGTGTTTTATTGTTCCATTGCATTTCTGGCTTGTCCAAATATATGACCCTTTTAGATCAGGCAGCTATTCATCCATTATTTTATTAATTGTCTATTGCATTTTTGGCTTCTCCACCAGGGGAATATTGCTATTTATGAGACAATGGGTAATAGTATGATTACTGAACCCTACCATATGATGACACTCTTTTTCACACAATATGCATCAATATACAATTTAGCAGCCTTAACTTACAACTGACAGTACAATAGGTGTTTTTAGAGCCTACTAGGCTGCCTGCAGGTGATGTATTTTATGATTATATAACAAAATACTATGCCCATTGCATTGTGACAGTATTCATTGGTGGCCTTATTTGAAAGAGACAAAACTCTGCAAAAATTTATTGTCGGAAATTTTTTAGAAAGTGTAGTGGAATTAGTATTCCATATTAAGAATTGTCATATCATCACATATGCTTTCCCTATGGTTTTGAAATGCACAAAACTTAAAAAGGTTATTCTTTTTGGCAAAGTTTTTCCATTGAAGTGACTGATTTTTTCATTATTCCATCTTTTTCTGTTACTTTTGGCACTATTGTTTTTATTTTTTATGTCCACAAAAATGCTGTTTATTTAATTATTTTGATTCACAACTTGTCAAAAGTTTTGTTTATTTTTGATTGAATAAATTATTTTATGGGAAACTTGTTGTTGTTGTTTTTGTTGCTCACATTATTATAAAGTAAGTAGGTAATATTTGATAAGTTTTATTAACAGTTAAAGTAGGTAATATTTTATCATACCAAAAAAAAGTGTTTAAGAGTTTATTCAAAAGGGCCCACCAAAAAAATAAAATAATAATAAAGAACTCTGCCACGGTAACATAAATGTTCAAAAAAAAAAAAAATCAAAAAAAAAATCGATAATTAAAAATCAAAACAAACCTTCCCCACCACCCCACATACCCTGGCTTAAATAAAAGGTGTTCTTTAAAAACGAACTGTTTATGTCTTTTTTAAAAAGACCCAAAAATTAAGGAAGAACTTTTTGCTATCATATAAAGCTTTCTGTAGCATAAAGATTTGAAAAAAAAAGCCTCGTAATAAATTAACAAAAAAGATGACAATTCAAAAACAAACCAACCCCCCCTCCACTATCTAAAAATAACGAAGTGTTTGTTACTGTATTTTTATGTAAATAACACTGATGAACCATTAATCAATAATTTGAAAGCAAACCAACACCCCTACACCATCTAAAAACAAAGTGTTTGTTTCTTAAAAAAACAGACCAAAAAAAAAAAAAACCAGGTGAAAAAAAAATTTGATTATCCATAACTAATATTATGTAAATAAACTTATGGACAATTACTTATTAATTTAAAAACAAACCAACACCCCTAGACCATCTAAAACAAAATATTTATTTATTAAAAACAAAAAAAACCTGGGTGGAATAAAAAAAACTTTGGTGTTTTTCCATGCTCATGAAAAAAAATTAAAAACTAGTTCAAAACAAAAATCGGTACTTGTGTATAATTCAACTGATGACGTATTACCCTGAAGGCATATCACTCTAATCTTGCAATTTTTAAGATAACGTCTCCAAGTGATCTGCGGACACATGTAATCGCTAAAATGTGTCCACAGATCACGTGAACATGGTACGTTAAAAATCACAAGATTAGAGTGATATGCCTTCAGGGTAATACGTCATCGGTTGAATTATCCAGGTCACATGCTAAAAAATATTCAAAAATGAAAAATATCTGACGCAGGTCAGGCAAATACTAAAAAAAAATGTACATGCATGCGTCAAAATATTATTCTCAATTTTAAAATACAGTAGTGCATAGCGCTAGAATTTGCGGGAGGGCCTCCGGATGTTTTTGTCGGGCCGCAGGCCCGGCATTCACGTATATCAGACATTGTATTACTCTCATAGCTGTATGATATAATTCAGAAATTAAAAATAAAATTAAAACGTAATTCAATGTAAGTTTGAGAATTGTAGAAATATTAACAAATATTTTTTGTAAATAAGTTTGAGAATTGTAGAAATATTAACAAAAACTTTTTGTAAATTTTAAATAAACACCTAAATAAAAAAGACGCGATCTAATGCAAATCTGGTATTAATGGCGCCACACTTTTACATGCATTTGGTAATTTTAAAAACATACTGCATATTGCAAAATTGATTTAAAAAATTATTTCAAATTATTTACACATTAAAAACGTAATGTAGAAATATTAACAAAAAGTTTTTGTAAATTTAAAATAAATAAAACACTTTACCTGAATTAATGCGAATCTGGCATTAATGGCATCCTTGTTATCACATGCATTTGGTAATGTATATTCCAAATTTGTTTTAAAAAATTATTGAAAATTATTTACACATTAAATGTAAGTTTCAGAATTGTAGAAATATTAACTAAAAATTTTTGTAAATTTAAAATAAACAGATAAATAAAAAACACTTTACTGGAGAATATATTATTTACACATTAAACGTAATTCAATGTAAGTTTCAGAATTGTAGAAATATTAACAAAAAATTTTTGTAAATTTAAAATAAACAGATAAATAAAACACTTTACCTGAATTAACAGCTCAAAAAAGTAACTGTGATGCCGTGGATAGCAAAATCGCAATAGACAGAAAAATCAAAAAATTTCCCAAACCTCTCTACGAATTTTAAATCTTGCGGGTGAAAAAAAAAATTGACTCTCTGATGGATTAATCACGCCAGTCACTTGGTTACCATGACAACGTTGTCATGCAAAAAAACATCGATGTCTACCGGAAGGGAATTCGGTAAGTCAAAAACGTCATCGGTTGAATTATACACATGTAGCCAAAAATCTTTTACCTTAATATTATGTAAACAAACAGACAGCCCATAAATTGATATATTGAAGTGAATTGGGCGAAAAAAAGCACCATCAAACAATAGGGTTCAGTATTCATACTATTACCAATGTTGCTTCATTAGCATGCTTATTTTATAATATTGACACATTAACCTTTCAATTCCTTACCATTTCATGCTTGACATAATAACCTACTCATCTGTGCTAGGTTCAAACCTTATTGTAAATGTTTAAATCTTGTATGAAACTAAGCATTAAAACCCACTATCATAATTGTCTCAACAGCATTATATATTTACATGTGAACCAACGCTATAATTAGATAGAATTGATAGAATTATAGCATATTACTATTGTGTAATATTTTAATAAAATGTTTTATTATATTATTGTCAGAAGTCAATTTATTAATAATTTTATTATTGTTAATTTGTATGTGCATATATAATCCAACCTATATTATAATGTATATAGGAGTGGCATGATTAAAAATATGTTAAAAGGTTTTCTTTAAAAATATGCTAAAAGGTTTTCTTATTTTTTAGTAATTAAAAGTATAAGTTTTGATTAAGTAATTAAAACAGATTTTTTTGTTGTAAACAAGAATTTATTTTAACTGCCGCACCTGCAGCAGGTAAAAATAAAACTCATTGTAAAATCTAGCTAATTGATAATTGAAATTGTTTACAACAAAAAGTCTTACAATAAAATCGTTGGACTGGAAGTATTTGATAGCCTAAGGAAAACTTATAATACTTCATAAATTTATCAATAGATTTAAAATCAAATTTGTATAATTTTGTAACATTAAAATAAATTTTAGAGTTAATGGGTTCTGAGGCAAAATAAATTCCAAAAGTGTAATTGCTTGAATTTCCAAACATATAAATAGGCTATATTTTAAGCTTAGTCCAGATTTATTTTATGAAAAATTGCCACTATACTCCATGCCAGTTTTAATTTAAAATGTCTGGATAAAAGGGGCATTCTTTGCTCTCACTCTAAGGAGAATGGCAGGGTTTGCTCCCATCTGATATCATAATAACTAGAATATGGCCAGATGATCCATAACCTAACTAAAGAAGAAGATGATGCCACAAGCTCCCTAGGAAAGCTCACCAACCTATAGATCAAGCACCTAAATTCCAGATGAATAGTAATCTGTAAAATTACTTTTAAAACTGTGGAGCTCTGTGTAATCCTTATATAAATTATAAAATCTTAAATCCAAGTTAGTTAACTATCACTAAATGTATCTAAATGTAATTAGTTAATGGTAACTAAAATAAGTAACTGCAACTACATGTGAATCTTTTCCTAATGTTAAAACAATTTTTCAAATTCTATTTAAATTAATATTTTGAAATCTATAAATGACCTGTTTACTTTTGTAATTTCTTTTCATTAAGAGATGAATTTAATATTTTCCTAATTTAAATAACATCACTGCAGTTATGTCTATATTTCTTTCTTGATTATTTATTTTAAATATTTATTGTATTACATGCCATTCCTATGAAGCAGTGAGCACTTCATTTTAACATGAATTGTCTGGTGCTTATTATTCTTCTTATTAATTGTTAATCAATTTAATTTGCAATGTGGTATGCTTTAGTCAAATCCTCAATCTTAAATTTATTATATACTAAAAATAAAATGATAAAAAATCAAGTCAGATATCACATGACTTAATATAATAAATCTTGTATTCACAAATGTTATATATACAGCTCACAAAATAAGCTCTTAACAAGCTTTGAGGATGTCCTCAACCCCAGACCGATTTCTGCTTCTAGCATCATCAGTGAGGTGCTAGGACATTCAAGCATATAGATTAAAAATACAAGGACAAGCCCAGCACTTTATCTAATATATAACTATTGAGTAGAAAATCTGAAATTGTCAGATATCCATATGTCTTCCAATCAAGCTATCTAACTCAAATAGCCATATGGGACTGAACTATGTTCAGATACACCATATGGTTCCACATCTAGTTTTGAATTTATTTTTTTAACTATTGATGCAGACATATACTTTGGTGCTCCTTAAATATTGTTGTTTTTCTTTCTATGTCTACTTTACTTTTAGAGCATTTGTCTCCTGAAGAACAACTTTTTTCAAAAAGCCTTCATTGTTTTCTTTTTGTTTAATCCTGTTCTTCGTTTTCTTTTTAATTCTATAATTATCTGTAGTTATAAGTTGTTATTTGATTTGATCTTTATCATTATTTTTTAATAGTTATTGTTTTTTGGTTTTATTGCTTTTTGATAAATTATAGCTTAAAGCAATGTTATAAAATATATAACTCTATTTTATAACAACCCATTAGTCCTATGCAAAGTTTATAAATTTATCTTTAGGGAATATACATTCTATTACACATGTATAACAATAAATATAATTTTGACTATACATAATCAAATAAGAATAAGATAAAAATCAAGATAGTGTTTTTATTACAATAATTTTCTTCATTTTATTAGGAAATATTTAATTTATTCACCGCTTTAATTTTACTTGATTAAAGAGAAATGTATTGCACGACATGACTAAACCACCCAAGTCTATAACATTACAATATATTTATAATTAGCAACATATTAGGCAATAGATATGTTTTATGTATATATTATTAAAATCTACACTTTAAAACTTTTTGAGTCTTTAAACCCTGCTTTAAACACCAGGATTACTAATCAAAAAGTTATGGCAAAAATGACAATTTATCCTAATGGTAATATTTCTATGACTAAATTTATAAATTCACTGTTTAATCTAAAATATTTTACTATTAATTTTCTTTGAGTTGTCTTTTGCTTTTTGATAAATTTTTATTTCATTTTTCAATTTCTTGTTGGATTTAAAAAAGATATGGGTGAAGGAGTGGTAGAGAGATTGCAGTGGGAGAATGGACAAAAATATGTCTTTCATCAGTTTTCCAAATGTGGATAAATTTCAAATAATCATTTTCTTATTTGTAATTGGAAACAAAATTGTTTTGAAAATTTGGATTCTTTTTTTTTTTTGTCTTTAGAAATGTAGTTCTTCTTTTCAAAAGTGTAGTGGAGGGGGTGCAGAGAATGAGTAATACTACTATGAGTAAATTTATATATCATTGTATAATCTAAAATCTCTCAATAAGGCACACTTATTTTTCATAAATTCAATCTGAATTAAAATAAAAAGTCAAAGATAAAAAAAGGAAACATTTTCCTGTTCTGTTGTGTATTACAAAAAATATTTTTTTAACATTTAAAAATTAGTTTAAAAATGAACTTTGTGATGATTTAAAATATTTTTATTTGAAGAGATGTTCATTTGAATTGAAGAATTATTTTTTACTTTTTAATTTTTTTTTTTTTTAAAAATTCAAATTAAATGTTTTTTTTTTTTTTTATTTTAGGTTTTTATTAAACTTGTTGTTTCAAAGTTAGTCAGTTCCTTTTTTAATTTGGAATAGTTGTTTGGATTTGTATTGAATTTGGCTGGATGAAAGACCACAAAGCAATTTTCCATTCCATGCTCTCCTCACTTTTTAAAAAGCCAGTATGAAACAGAAATTTAAATTTTTTAAAAAGACAAAATCATGGAAAACTGAATTAGGTAATAGTTTGGATACAATGCTCCCCCCCCCACTCTCCTCAGTTTTTAAAAAGCCAATATAAAAAATGAAATTTAAAAATTTTTAAGCCAGAATAATAAAACATCCAAAACAAATCTGTCAATTACAAAAGACATTATTTGAAATATATAATAACACAGATTACCCTTTTCTCTTCTTCCCTCTCTTCTCTTATTTTTTAAAAAGCCAATAAAAATATTTACAATTTTTTAAAGACAAAATAATAAAAATTCCAAAACAAATATATGAATCACAAATCAAAAGAAGTTGTTTAGAAATCTAAATCAATCAATTTTTATAAATCAATATGAAGAAAATTCCAAACAAACCTTAAAATCATAAAAATGATCTTTTTTAGAAATTGTTGGGGGGGGGGGGATCAAACATTATTAAAAGTTATCCAAAAAACCTGTCATTGAAAACTAATACTAAGATATTTACATTGATAAATCACCATTTTTCTTAACAAATCTTTCAATGGTCAATTAGTCATCTTAGAATTTTTTGATGACATCAAAGCAGTGGTTAAATATTTAATAAAAGATAGCTGACTAAATCAATATCAAATTATATTTCTTTTAAAAATAGTTTAATTTATACATCATTTTGGTTGCTTAAAATTTGAAATATAATTCAATATTTTTGACAACATATTGATAGATTAATTTTTTTATTCTAATAAATTATAACATGCACATATTCTTGGAAGATATTTGTAATATCGCAATAAATGTATTTTTAAATTTCTCTCATTGTTAGCTATTAATTTGAGGTCATCAGTTTATCAGAAAGAAAGACAAAAATATACGTTCTATTTAACCTAAAGTTTTAATGGTTAAAGTGCAATCTTATTTTTATGTTATATTTTAAATACTTTTTACAGATTCAAAAAAAAAAAAAAAATTAATGTGAAATATTCAAAGAATTAGGCATTCTTTTCAAGTGTAATGTAGAAAACTTATATTAACAATAGACTTACTATTTACATTTGGCTGATATTTCAGTTATTATAAATGTGATGGAATTAAGACATCCTAAAAACGTTTTTAGACTGAGAATTAAACAGCTTTAATTTCTTTAATATTTATTTCCATGAAGACACAATAATTATGCAAAAGAAAATAAATCCTAATATAACCTTTGTGATAACCACACATTTTATTTGCTTTTTACAATGGGAAGTCTATTAATTGGATCACATTTTTCTCACGAACTAAGGTATATAATTCTATGTATATTTTTTTCTTCTTTAGTAATTTTGTTTATTCATATACAACAATATATCTAATTAAATAATCACAGACTTTTTACACCTTTAAGTAAATAATTTACCCAGTCGAAAGTTATTATATTAATAAAACAATATTTGCTTAGAGATATAAAAAGATTGTGATTATTTAATAAGAACTAAGGTATGTTAAAAGACTTGTATTGTCTTGAGGAAGTGATTAATAATAAAAACTCATAAATTTATATTCATTTTAATAGCAAATATAAAAATGTGCATTTACAATATATACAATGTTAGATCTTCGACTAATACTGTTGGCTTAATATAGCATTTCGTTGCCATATAACTATAGAAGGAAGAGATTTGATAGATTTCTAAGTTTACCTACCATTTCTGGATATATCATATCAGCTTGTCTCATGAGTGGGTATAGGGCATTTTCAATTCTTCTACAACAACTTGCCTCATATCTGGTATAATCTTGCAGTTTCCAATTCCAATGTCAACTTGACTACTGCTCAGCTATATAGAAAGCAACATGTAAAATGCTGTTCAGTTTTTCCAAGGATTATCTAACCTTACCTCCAAATATATTAACTATATATAGCCATATTTCCATCCATGATAAAAGCAATTGGATTCAGTGAGGATCATCATTTACTGGCTTATGTTTTCCATTGAATGTATGTTTGATAATCAATATTCAATCCTATCAAGATAGGATAAAATCTGGACTACTTGAAGAAATTAACCCTGAAAAACATGGTCATTTAAATGTTTTGGCAGATATCTTCATCACTTTCTGGCCTTGTCAGATTTGATCACTTCACCAATAAGTCCATTATCTTAACTTGCAGATCTGTAAACAATTTTGATTCATTAATGCATACTGGTGACTCATTACATTTGATGATAACTTTTCACTAATGGTTAATGTTTTTTCACTGATGGTTTTGATACATAATTCAACCGTATCTGATTTCTGTGTCTGTGATGTTGCTGTCCATCTTCTGTTTGAACCATCTTTATTTGTAAAAAGTTTATGTGACCCTGTTGACTATACTATTCTTGTGTGATTTATAATAAACACAAACTCACAAAATTATTTATTTATTAACAAATGTAAAATATGTATTTTATAATATATTCAGTATTACATCTTCACCTGATAATGTTGACTTGCTATAGCATTCAGGTACTGTGCAACTATAGAAGGGTTTCAGAAAACGTTTTAAACTTATCTATCACTTTCAGCTGAACCACATCAGTAGATATGGGACACTTTTGGCTGTTCTATGACAAATTGTCTCTTGTCTGGTTTATCCCTAGCAGATTACAGTTCTAACATAAACTTGCCTTATTGCTCAGTCATATATTGGATATGAATAAGCTTATCAGATTTTACAGATTTGTCTGATCTTAGCTCCAAATGAATTCTTTATTTATGGATAGATTTATATCCATAGTGAGAACAATTGGATTGACTGAGCATTATCATTTATTGGCCTATTCTTGCCATTCTACATATGTTATCTATTTGTTTTCTTTATTGGTCAATGGTGATTAATGTTCAATCTGATCAAGATAAAATAAAATCTAAACTTATTTGAAGGCAAGGTGAGATATAGCAAGTAGCTCCTGATTTAATGTGTCTATATTGGATTTTGGAGTTTTTAAATAAAAATAACTTTAGAATATTGTTTAGAAGGATGCATGATGTAAGTGAAATTTCTGAGATGATGTTATGGTTGCTAAATTAATTTATTCGGAATAATATTGCTGTGTTGTACTGCATCAGATTTATTCAAATATCTGCTAAAGATATCTATCATAGGTTAAATATACAAATTTTTAACATTAAGAAATATCTTTTAAATACAACAAGCAAAATAGTTATTGAGTTAATGCTATTAGAATCAAGTATAAGATCAGGGAATAAGTACATAAATATATGCCTCATGTACTGGTGACATTTCATGCTTCAGTACTATACTTTTATCTATACATATGCAGATTACTATATGTATCATTATAAACCATTTAACACTTAGACAAACACAATATCAATAACAATCAAAAATTTCAAACTGTTGTCAAGGCAACCTCCCTTTAAGAATAAAGGTGGAATCCATATATATATATATATATACAATGTTTTTTAATACAAATATGTCTAGTTGTTTATTATCTGTTCAAGCTACCTGCAGTGTCATCTGTATATCAGTGTTCTATATAGTGACATTGTTTATTTATCCATCATAAAAATTTTAAAGGCATCAGTGTGTCTGGATTGTGAATGACAGCATAAAATATGACATTATGTTTGGTATCTTGCATTATAATTAAATATCGTTATAAATTTGTCAAAACTGCTACTGACCCATTTGAAATGATTCAATTGTGTATGACATTAAAACTATAAGTTGCAAAAATATTTTTCAAAGAATTTTCAAAATTTTTATAATGGCAGAGGAAGCACTGAAGACTACCTATGAAATTACAAAACACATTAACTCAATATCTAAACAGGCAAGCACTTAAAAAGTTTTGAGGTAAATGTCTAAACTGTATTATTACATGACTCATGTTGAGTCAGAGATAACACTACAGACATTTTGGGGAAAAAATCAGCCACATTTTTATGGAATTCATTGATATAACAATATAAAATCATTTTCCCTCAAATAATCATCATCATCAAAATTACTAATTTTTTAAATTAAAAAACACTCATTAGTGCTGATTTTTATGAGCAATTGGTTGATTAGAATCAGCTCTAAAATTAGTTTATCTTTTTTTTAAAAAAAAAGACAAGTACAACTTAAAACATAAGCTTCTCTAAATCTTGTAGTAATCAGAATAGAACATTTTAACTTATTAAAATGTAAAGTGCCTCTTAATATTAAAGAAGAAAAAAAAGGGTTTAAATCTATATTTATAATTTTTTTTTAAAAAAGAAAAAAAGTTATAATTAACAGGGAAGAAAAAGATTTCCCAAAAATCTTTTAGACTAAAAAAAAAAAGCCATTTTAAATCAATTAATAATCAACTGGCAAAAATTTGGTAGAACTTATTTTAAAGAAAAAGACTATATTCAACAAAGAAAATTAAATTGCGAAAATAATCTTTAATAATTCTATTGCAATAAATATAAATGTTATGTAAATAAATTAATATATCACAAATCTGTGCAAATTTATTTATATGTTTCAGTAAACCTAGTATGTAAATTGTATAGCATTTAACTGAAACTTTAATCATTTATTGTATTTTTATATAACTCAAGATTTTGATAATTATTTTGTAACAAATCAAATACATTCCGAAAATTCACACACATGCACGTATGTGTGCCTATATCTGTTAATTGTATTGCAAATACCAATGCTTTTTAAGTATATATGTAAAAGTTAATCATTTTTGTCATTATTGAATATCAATTGAAATATATTAATTGTATATTATAAATCACATTTCTGTGCACATATATATGTAAATCAATGTAACAATTTGAATTTTGAATAGTAATTACGTAAATAACAAACATGATTTTTTTTATTGCATAAGATTTAATTTATATGTATAGCTACATAGACCTTAATTTCAATTTTTTTATTTTTGTTATTAATAAACTTGTATTTAATAGTTAAAATTGTGTCCATCATCTCATGGTCACAAAGAGTAATAGAGCTTATGGTCTTCTGAGCTAGATTCAAGCAGGGGATGAATATATAAATGGGTATATATATTAGTATTTTGGGGCATCCAGCGATGATCAATCATCATCCTGGTTGGCACATAAGATTATATTCTTTAAAGCTCATGTACTGCTTTTAATTTTAGTTTAGTTTTATAAAAAATGTAAGTTTATAGTTGACCAGTACCTTAATGGTATTCAAGTAACCAGAGCATTGATGATTATCAGCATGTTTTAATATTCCAGCACTATTGTTTAGATTTTTCTGGTTATGTATTCTTATGGATTCACACTTAATATTGTGCCTCCAAATTAATAGTTAAACAATCGCCCCAAGCTGTCAAAGGCTCAATAGTCAATCTGGTCTACAGAAGACCCATTTCCGATTTAATCACAAGGTTGACTGTTGATTTATATTTTTTATTGTTGAAATCCAGCCACAGGATGTGCTGTTGATTTATTGTAATGATTTATTTTGATTGTTAATCATTCATGACAATGAGTGGTTTATTTTGAGTATTATTTGTACTTACTTTTATTTATAATGCTGATTGATGGTCAATTATGCTTTTAGTTGCTCTATGGAGTTAACCACTCTCTTCTGATCTAACTGGCTGATATATTGGAGATCTCTCATGATCTTATACCCCCCTTAAATATATCTTACTTAAATATTATACTTTTTGTAAATTTAAATTTCATTTACTTGGGAGTGATGATGATTTTCCATCACCCCAGTTCAAATCCTTTTACTTCAACATCCTAGCACCCCATCCCGTTACAGTATATATATATAACTTTTTTCAGTGATATTTTATTTATGTTGTCAATCTATAAAAAACAAAAAATTAAAAATGGAACACTAATGTTGAAGATTCATTATAAAATATTTTTCTTTGTCTCTAAGGTGAATAATAACTTTTTTTTTTCAAATTTAATAATTTATCCATATCAATTTGTGCTAATTTTAAAACTTGTTAGATTATGAAAAATTGCAGAATAAAAGATTAAATTACTTCAGTCAATTTCACACAGAAGTGATGTTTAGATTATTACGTGGTTAACTCATTTTAATGTGCGTTCATTATAATAACGATATAAAAACTACTTAAATTATTAAATTTTTTAAAGATCATTAAAACATAAAATATTATTGTATGTCTATATATATAGCAACAATAAATACAATTCAATGTACTTATTTTACTTTTAATTATTTATATAAATATATGAATAGTTTTTTTTTTTTCGTATTCTCTTATTCATTGTATATTACTTGTAATGTTTTCATCATCATTAATACAGTCGGACATCACATGCTCCTGGTTGTAATATGAGAACCTTGTAGCAGTTCAATCACTATTAATTCCTTATAATTTCACAACGACAATGAGGTTCAACAACAACATTGGTTGTAAAACTCTATGCGATTTGATGTTGTGATAAAATGGTGGACCCTGGAGCTTCAGATCAGAGATCTTCCCCATTTCTATCACTTCCTGGTTGTTGAAAATCTTAAGAACCTTCAAGAAATTAATCCATTGGATTATATGATTAATATAATAATTATTAATGAAGTCGTAATAGTTCAATTCATTTATATAATACAAAACAGCAGATTATAGCCAATAACACATAGCAATGAAGTCTATAATAAATAAAATTATAGTCAGTTACTTGATACATTCATGACTTAAAACTATTATTCCTATATATTCCACATGGATGGACTACTCACAGACATGGTGAATTTATTGGCTTCTTATCTCTGAGCTTAACACCAAGAAATATCATCATCTTTCTTCTCAGTTGTCTGTTAGCTCTTAACTGAAATATCAGTTGAGTTTTCTTGAAAACAGATAGATATTAACAATCATGACAAACAACACTAAATCATGATTTGTATTTCTAGGATGCCATAAAGTCACTAGCTAAGGCAGTTATTCATGATCAGATCTGATGTGGGCTATGGATGTTCTGATTATGAGCCAAGGTTGCCATTTAATAATATCTTTAAATTTAGGTACTTAGAACTGCAAATCACTTTGAAATAAAGGAAGATCACAAGAAATTCAAGAATACCTGTTTAATATTAAATAGGACATTACTGAATATTGTGAAGTTAGAAAAAAGATGAAGAGACAATAGATTTAAAAAGTGAACATATACTGTATTACAAAGATATAGCCATTGAAAGTTCAAGTGAAGTAGGATCCATTATAAATAAAAGGACAGGAAATGACATTGTAATCAGACAGAATGGCAAAACTAGTTATTTAATATAATAGCAAATCCAAAATGCAGATAATTCATGTTATGCTCCAATGAGTTCTCATTGTGATGACAAAATAAAGTATTTTAATATGAATATATAAAAGGCTTTTGATCAGACAAAACATTTTAAAATTGTCATGAGAGACTTGGTGAAAGTACATTAGTAAATTGGATTATCATTATAAAAATGAAAGAAGACATAGATTTGTGAAGTTTGCAGAGAAAAAAATTATAAATTATTTCTTTGAGAAAAATGTTAAACAGAAATGGACATAGAAGCATCCAAATGAAGGTCCAGGAGAATTGAATTGCATTTTAACTAAAGAAAAACAATTTTTCAAGATTGTAATGTTCTTAATAAATTCATCACAGTGATTGATCATTGATTCATGGGACTTGAAATATGTGTTAATTCAGAACTAGAAAAACAAAAATTATTAAGAAAAACAGCATTCACAGGTGATATTTCCTGCCTTCAAAAACATTCCAATGAATTTAAATTAGAACTTGCAAATGATTTTCACATATTAAAAAATTTTAAACATTGAATTTGAATGAAATAAATAGGAAAATAATTAGTACACTTTTAAAAATTGCAAAACAACAATAATAAATAATCATTCAAAAAGTATGGACATTCCACCCCACCCCTCCAAAGATAGAGGTAGAGAAAAAAAACTACTCCAAAAATAATTTTTACATTGACTATACAAACCAATCTGTGAAACACAAATATGTTCACATATAAAACATCCTGGTTCACTTTTCCAATTACTTGTTATTTTAAGATGTTGTCTTTTAAGGTCCTAAGCAGAAAATTTATTTTTCTGAAATACTTCAACAACATGTCTAATTTTAGTTCCAATGTATTCTAGTCTTTGCCATATCTTCTCAATAGAAATAAGTAGTATTGCACTGCTTTGAACATCTTTGAGACAATCCTTATAACATAGATGGAATTTACCTCTCCTAAAAAACCCATGTTCAAATTCACTATAAATCGCTCTTTAAGAAAAACTGTCATTGTTTATTTGCTTTACAGTAAAGATGTGATTTTATAATCATATCACATCCTGCAAGCTGAAGAACAAATTGATTGCTTTTATGATCTTGCCATTGTATTTATATTTTTAGAATCTTAAGGAGTATTCTTAAATGACATTTTTCTAATGCTTTTATAGTGCATAGATACAGCATCTAAGGTTCATATCCATGGAAAAAATTACATAAAATAATATCTTTATAAACAGCTAACTCAGATGCAGTAGCAATTTCTCTGTTGAAATACTCTCTGTTTGAACTTGTTAAAAGCAATGGCAGCACATAGCAATCTGTATTGAATTTCAACATTTAAGTCCATCTCATAAAATTACCAAAGTATTTAATCTAGTTTCATATTTAAGTTCAAGCTGAAAAATACTGAGAACTTTTTTTTTCCACTGGCTGATAAAGACCTTGAGGATTTTGAATATTTGCTAATAAACCAAGTTATAGGTTGTATTTTTATGTTGGATTATTTCCATCATCTAACAGGAGTATTTAATGTCTTTAGAATAATTTAACTTTTATTTAAATATTCCAAATACATTCAACTGTTAGTAATAGCACATCAAACAGATTAGTATGTGCCCAATGTTTTGAGAGGTATTCTCCCCTCTTCTTCAGGTGCTTCTGGCCTGACCAGTGACAGTACTTGCATGGGATTCGAATCTGGACCATTAAATTTTTGAGTATTGAATTTTTTAAGGTTACACTTCAATACTCATGAAGGTAAGGATCAATGTTTGAATCCCATGCTAGTACTGTCATTAGTCAGGCTAGCAGCACCTGAAGAAGAGGGAAGAATAATACCTCTTGAAATATTGTGCATATATGATCCTGTTTGATGTGCTTTTACTAACAGTTGAATGTATTTATAATATTTAAATAAAGGTTAAAATTTTCTAAACACATTCAATAATACTAAAAAAACAGGCAAAACTCACTATATATATTGCCACACACAGGAAGCTAGAGTAATCAATATATATATATATAAACATTACAAGCATAATATATATATATAGAGTTTTGCCTGTTTTAACAACAGTTATACACAAGCATAAGAGGAGGTGGTCATGTGATGTTTATTGGCTTATTCGATAATACTCAGATGATGGAAATAGTCCAATATAAAAATACAACTAGAACCTCATCATCACAAACCTTCAGGAAAACACAAGTTATGGGTTGACTTTAAAAATTAAGATCAATCTGTAAATCAGCTTTTGAATTTGCAAAAATAGCATAATCATCAGCATACTGTGAATAATTCAAAATACAGCAAAACTCTCCATATAGTGATCATGTGACATACTGTGAATCTAATGTCCAAGAAGATGAAGTTTTTGGTTTTTGCTTTTAATGGATTCAAATTAAAAATTCCACCATCAAACCTGCAACATATCTTGATCCCTGTCTATTAAAATGCCTATAAGCAATTCCAAAAACTACTGTCATAAAAATTGAAAATAAACTTGGCCCAAGTACCCATCCTTATTTAACATCTGTTTTCATTGCAAATATCTCAGATTTTTCACATATGGTAATGACACAATACTAGCAAGACAATTTATGAAAAAAGGATAATAAAAATATATAAAATAATGCATTAAAGAGAATCTGATATCTAAAATTTTGTGAAGTACCTCTCTAAACTTTTCAGGTACTCAATAGATGCTTTATTAGCACCCCCTGCAAATGTCAATATTTCAATGAACTGGTTTACAGTCCCTGACAAGTAGTTGGTTATTAGAATTTCTGTTTTGGGACTGTTTCTCTCTCTTCATTTGCTTGCCCCTTGTCAGGCACATGTTGCTCTGGCAGAGTACCACTGCTTTTTATTTGCAGTTTTTTTACTTGGATGGGCAAGCTATCCACTTGCTTCTGCATGGATTCCTGGATTTTCTCTATCTTTATATCTATACCTTTACAAATTTGGGCCATCTTGACTTTTTGTTCATTCAAAGATACTTTGACTTCTTCCACAAAACCTCTTCTTTAACTCTCGATATTTGGTCAGCAATCTGATTAATTATTTGGTTATTTTTTTCATTTTGACTTTCAATTGTTTCTATAATTTGTTTTTCTATTCTTGGTTTGTTTCTTCAATGTCCTTTTTCATGTTCTCATTTTGACTTTGATTTGCATCTATTATTTGTTTTTCTATCTTCTCAATTTGATGTTGATTTGCTTCTGTTTGCTTTGTTGGGTTTTTTGTTTGTTATATTCTTCTCTTTGTTCATCTCTTTTTGTTATCCTCTTCTCTTTGTTGGATTTATTTTGTTATCCTCTTCTCTTTGTTTCTTATCATCTTCTCTTTGTTGGTCTCTCTTTTTATTTTCAGCTTTAAACACTTCTAGTAGCTGTATTAACATGGATGCATCCTCTACTTTTGGGGTTTCTTCCCTTTGTTGCTGATCATCTTCTTTAGGATCACTTCCTTCTTGCTTTTGTTCTACACTAGGAATGTTCTTTTCGATTACTGTGTTCATCAACTTTGTCCTTGCTCTAGTTATCATCTATATTTTCATTTACTTCTTTATATTGATATTGATTT
This sequence comes from Epiperipatus broadwayi, assembly GCA_028023455.1. NCBI lineage: Eukaryota > Metazoa > Onychophora > Udeonychophora > Euonychophora > Peripatidae > Epiperipatus > Epiperipatus broadwayi. The sequence continues at coordinate 1,155,576 of JAQFVV010012632.1, forward strand.
TTTTATGTATCTAACTTTAGTAAGATTCACTCTCTCTCCACACCATGATTAAGCTCCAACTTCTCTTTTATGCCTATTTTATTTCTGGTATACCATTCATTTCATTTAACCCTTTCAATTTTGCCTTATTCATTTCATTTCACATCCGTACACTGCATGCACTGTTCACAACTTACAAAATCATAATTTGCTTCTCTCTTCCATATTTTTTCATTTATTTTCTTTGTCTACTTTTTTCCTTCTAGCTTTTTATGGCTATGAGAAGGCTAGCTAGATTGGGCCCCTCATGATAGGGTGACAAATGTAAGCAGACTGGGATTTCTATTCTCTCTGATGATTGATTTATTTTTTGATGAGCATATTGTAGGAAGGAAAGAATGATTGGTGTTATCCAATGCTGATATTACCCCCCCTCCCCAATAACAATATTTCTTGCTCATCAGAGGGTGTAGAATTGAAGAGACTGAAAACATCTAGAAATTTATCTGTTTGGTTTCTCAAATAGATCCAATAGAATTCCAGCTTACAACAATCTTACTCACCCAGATCAGGTTATGCTGAACATAGTTCAATAAGCACAAGATTCCTGTGAACAAGGACATTATTAAATAGATATCATGAAATGAAACTGATATTTTATTTTATATAACCACAATTTATTTAAATAACAGTATTTGGATAACACTCTTTCTAATAGTTAATTGCAGTTTAGTTTCCATAGATAAGTTGCTCCATTTCATTGGTAACATTGCTGATGCTTGGGTCTGTCTTTGACGATCATATAGTATCCATCATAATCTTGTTCTTCCAGCATTGACATAGTAGGGATTTATTTAGATATCTGTCCATACATCATGGATACCTCCCTTATCATTTCTCAAGTTTAATTGTCCCTCTATGAATTTATATTCTTCTCGTATATGCATATACATAGACATGTCTATTAATTTCCTATTGCAATACACTCTTAGATAAGTTTGATTTATATTTGGGTTAATCATTTTCATCTAATCATTCAGTAGCCAATAATTATATTCGAATATATTCTTATATTTAATTCAATGTATAAAGATGCATATTTAATTTCTATATGTAGATGCATGTTTACATGCATGTATATAGATGAATATTTAATTCCTGTATGTATGTGAATATTTAATTTATATATATAAATGCATATTTAAATCCTGGTATGTAAACACATTTAATTCATGTACATAGACACATGTTTAATTCATGTATATAGACACATATTTCATTCTTGTATATAGACACATTTAATTCCTGTTTAACACATATTTAATTCATATATATAGATGCATATTTAATTTTTATATATTGAAACATAGTGTATGGACACATTTAATTCTTGTATGCAAGCACATATTTAATTCATGTATATAGATGCATATTCAATTCCTGTGTATAAACACATTTAATTCATGTCTATAAAACAGTAACTCTTTCTTGGTTAACCAAGGCAAATATGGAGTATACACATATCGGGGTATATCCACAGTAAATTAATTCGTATATTATAATTTCATATTCTGTTTAGCAAGTTTAAAGTTAGTAATTTGAAATATATTTCTTTATATCCTTTATTATAGTTTAACTTTGAATCATTATTGCATTTCACAATTTCTATCAACGTATTTCAATTTACATTTTCTTTAAATTTTAATAACAATAATATAATACAGAGAGCGTACAATTAGCTCAAACAATCTCTTAATTGATAAATGCAGTAAGAGAAAATATTTGAAAATTTCTATCCGAAAAATTGTTATTCCTAGACCTACTGGTTTTGAGCTTATGGCTCACCTCAGTGAGAAGCTAGAATTTTCAGACATTAGATCCAAAATATCAATTCAAAACTCAGCACTTATTTCATACATAATATTTAAATAAAAACTCTGAAGTTTTCGGACATGAAAATGTCTTTTACTACAACTATCTAATTTAAATAGCTATATGAGACTGAACCAAATTCAGATCTACCATATATTAATAGTCTCAGCATAGCCAAAGCTATAAAAGGAAAAATTATAATTATCAATAAAGCAAGTCATATATAACAAGACATTGCTTTTATAAGCTTGTATTTACAAAAATGTAATACAGAGAGCACACCAATAGCTCAAACAAGCTCTTAACTAATAAGTGCAGTAAGATAAACAGAGTAAAAGACATTTTCATGTCCAAAAACTTCAGAGTTTGGTGTCAGAAAATTCTAGTTCCTCACTGAGGTGAGCTATAAGTTTGAAACCAATTGGTCTGGGGATAAGAGTTTTTTGGATAGAGATTTTAAAATATTTTCTCTTACTGCACTTATCAATTAAGAGCTTGTTTAAGCTATTGGTATACTCTCTGTATTACATTTTTGTAAATACAAGCTTATAAAAACAATGCCATGTTATATACAACTTGCTTTATTGATAATTATAATTTTACTTTTATGGTTTTGCTATGCTGATGTTATTAATATATGGCAGATTTGAATTTGGTTTAGTCCCATATAGCTATTTAAGTTTGATAGCTGGAGTAAAAGATATTTTCATGTTAAAAAACTTCAGAGTTTCTACTTAAATATTACATATAAAATAAATGCTAGGTTTTGAGTTGATATTTTGGATCTAATGTCAAAAAAATACTCACTGAGATGATCCATAAGCTGTTCTGGGCATAAAAAATTTTTGGATAGAGATTTTAAATATTTTCTCTTACTGCACTTATCAATTAAGAGCTTGTTGAGCTATTGGTAGACTCTCTGTATTACATTTTTGTAAATACAAAGTTATAAAAGCAATGTCATGTTATATATGACTTGCTTAATTGATAATAATAACAATAATGACAATTATATTATTCTATAAGAAATTATTTTGGTACATAAAATTTTATCAAATTAATCATTTTAAATAACTATGTTTCATTTTATCTTTCCAAAATGCTTTTCTTACAGCATTTTTGTAAATAGCTTTAAATATTTCAAATGAAACCTAGAGTTTTTTTTAACCTTTAAATTTATCTGCTGGTGATTCACCACTGATTTTTAGAATTAAATGGTATATATTTTCTTTTGGTGGTCACTTAGGCATGATTTTTCATCTTTATGAGTTGTTCATAGTGTTGGAAGGAGAGTGAGCAATTCCTACTAGACAGACATTTTAGAATTTACCATGTAAATAAGTTGTTCTTCATATTACAGTTTATGGCAACCTCAGGTTTCCCTTTAAACTACAGCACTTTTTTAATTACTGACCATGGTGGCTCCAAACTTAATTGGTCCAATTATTTAAACTCTTCACTGTAGACTGACTAAATACTGATCTGCTATTTACTGCATAGCAACTGTTACAATCCATCAACTCCAACTCCCTGTGATTTTATCATCTTTTTATCTCCCTCACACTGACCAACATGTTTTTCAAAAACATATTGACTTCTTTTGCCTAAGGCAAGAAAGTGATGCTATCTTTTTTTAATGAACTAATTACAGCATTTCTATATTGTAAATTTATAAACATTCAGCTCTAACAAAAAATATTATATCAGTAACAAATGAAACCACAGATTTTTAATGACAAAAATTTGTTAATTAAATGAGTCATTTAATTTCTAATTGTCCATTTTAAATATTGATTTTTCTCTTCTTTTTTTCAGAGAACTTAAATTTACACATTCTGTTTTTATAACTGTGTCAGCTCTTTTTCTTAAATCATCCCATTTTAAAATGGGGAAGGGGAGGAGTAACTTCAGGATATATGAAACAAAATGTCTGTTTTTGTTTTAATATATATATATATATATATATATATATATTGTAATTATAATTGAAATAATATTTCAATTATAGTTACAATCTTGTTTTTAATTAACGGATATTTTTATTTATTTTATATATATATGGGATATGTAATAATAGGTCTGTTAGATGGCTAAGAAGCATTTTTGCGCACTATAGCTTTAGTCTTTCAGTCTGTTCAGTAAATACCTTTCATGTTTTATTCATTTATTTCTATAACATAAACATGGAGAATAAAACACATGCTAAAATAAAATATATGTAAGTTTATAAAAAAATTTGAGAACAATAATTAAATAATATTTTAAAACAAAAATATTTATTTAATTAATCTATTCATTCAGTGTACAGACTTTTTTTATATAAGTAACTATAGGGATTTGATCTTATGATTTTTTATTCATCTACACCATCTCAAACTACTTACACACATGACCACATACATGTGAAAAATATAGATGTATGTGGTCACATGTATTGGTTGTTTGAGATGAAGTATAAAATGAATATAGACTGAAGAATCATAAATTCAAATCTATCTAGTTACTTAAATGTTTATTTAGTACATTTGAAATATTTAATTGTTTTTTTTTTCAAGTTTCATATTTTTTAGAAATCCTTTGAAAATGCTAGTACAATAGAAAATATCTGCAGATAAGCCAATTATTATATTAAAAGAACCACCATGCATATCAATGAAACCACTACACTGCTCCTCTCTCTGATATTATATAAATAATTAAGTAATATATGTTACTTATCAAATTTTATGTGAACCCAGAATATGATTCTTTGGAATGTTTCACTTCTGAGCTCTATCCTGCCTGCTTTCTGGTCAGTAATTCATTAAAATTTAATCCTTGTTTGTTTAAAAATCCATTGAAAAATTCTCTTACATAAACTTATCCACATCTAGTAAATGAAATAAAGTGATACATGACCCACTTTTATAAGCTTGTAAATAAAAAAACTAATGAGCAGTGTTAATTGCTTTAACAAGCTTTATTGATAAATGGCAATAAAAGAAAGCATTTAAAAATCTCTATTTAAAAATTATCCCCAATCCTCAGACCATTGGTTTCATGTTTTGGCAATCCTCAGTGAGGCATTAGGGTAATTTCAGATACTAGATCTAAAAATATCATCTCAAAGCCAGCATTTATCTAAAAGTTAACAATTAAATAAAAAACTAGAAATTTTCAGACAGCCATATGTCTTATCCAGCTACCTAATTTAAATAGCTACATGAGGATGAGAAATGTTCAACCAAAATAGCCTTAGCAATATAACATCACTTAAGACCCAAAAGCAAAACTAAAAAAAATATTTTCCTTCAATAATATTTACATTATTATTTAATTTTTTATGTGGTGTTATTTCACTATTGGTCCTTTTGGAATTAGCACTGCTTGTGGTGTAGTTAATTAACTATAGTTATTCTAACTTTCAAATATATTTTCATTGTTTGTGAAGTATCACTTTATGTTTGAATTCAAGATAAACTATAATTTATTATATATATTGTCCAATATTTTACATTTCCGTACATATGTTTATTGATTTATTAGGATCACCATAGAAGGAATTTTAAATAACATGACTGATAAACCTCTTACATCACATTAGCACCTTCTTGTTAAAATGTTCTTTATTTTTAAATTCCATTCCTTATATTTAATTCACACAAAATTTGTTTACTTTTTTATTAACAAAAATAATTTCACGTATTTTCATTGAATAAAGCATATTTATTTCCTATATTATTTTATTTTTAATGCTTATTAATAATTAAGTCATATTACATATATTGCACTTTATTATATAGTTTGACAATTACGGATTTAGTCAGGAAGAAAATTAAATTTTTCTTTCTTCAATTGTTTTTATTCAATACATTTTTAGAAACCATTAAAATGACTTGCATTTTATTTTGTTTATTCATAGGTTATGCTGAATAACTATTAAAAAAATCAAACTCTTTGTTTGTCTGAAGGTGTGTAATGATGGCATATTATAAGATGTGATATGTTAGACTATTTCCATCATTTATGAGTGTATGTTGAAAGTACAGAAAATTTTAAATTTTATTTAAACTTTCCAAATACAAACAAATACACACAAATAGATAATACAGGTTAGTAATTACACAACATTTTGAGTAATATTATTCTCTACACTTCTTCAGGTGTTGCTGGCCTATATGCACAGTGACAATATTTCCTTAGAAGTTGAACTCACACCTTTAAATTCTTGAGTATTGAATTTAAGGCAAATGCTCTACCAACTGAGCTATTCTGTCAAAGGCAACATTTAGTACAAATTTGATATATTTATATGAGGGTTGGTTCAAATCCTCCTGAGTCCTTCAATTTTTTTTTTTATAATAAGGCTAATTATTATTATAATTTTTATTTTTATTTTTTCCTAAAAGCAATATTAATTAGAGGCTTCCATACATTGTGTATTGCCACAGTGGGTTGACTTATAGGATTATTTACCATTGTCATATGAGCAGCTTCCTTGGATTTTCTTCTATGCATTTTTCCTTCTTTATCCAATATCTTTGTATTGTTCCACTTAAGCATATGGTCATTAGTACATACATGATCTGCTATGTTAGACACATCTGTTTTTCCCTTTTAACCATTAGTTTGCACTTCTACAATCGCTGTTCAACCGGGCGACAGGTCTCACCAATGTATTTCCTTTCACATTCACATGGTATTTCATAGATACAGTTTTTGTTCTTCAGCACCTCCAGTTTAGGCTTAGTAAAAGTAAGCATTCCTCAAAATGTGGTATGGCTTTGGAAAGCAGTTCTAATGTTATATTGACTGCAATGGCCATGGGATCATCACTGTCACCCTTGCTCAGCAACATTTACATGGAAGAACTTGAAACCACATCCATAAATACTACTCCATGTCCACCTAAAGTGTGGCTTCAATATGCTGATGATATATTTGTGGTATGATCCCATGGTGAGGTAAAATTACAGTCATTCTGGATGCACATTAACAACATATCTCCTACAATTAAATTAATGATGGAATCAGAACAAGAGCCAAAATTGGCATTCTTGGATGTTATTGTGACAAGACTCCCTCAAGGCAGTAAAAACAACAGTGTATAGGAAACCAACACACACTGGCAAATACTTGGCATATACATCCAATCATACAAGAAACACTAAACAAAGAATTGTACTATCACTATGGAACAAAGCTGAGGTTTGTTCAGAAGCCAGTGATTTTGAAAAAAGAAAAGATTCACATAGAACAAATGCTTATGGAGAATGGTTATCCTTCAGCAGTCATCAGAAAAACCTTCAATAGACAACACAAAGAGACATCAAAAGAGTAAACAACTATTGGTATGGTAGTATATCCATACGTACCAGGAATGGCGGACAAATTAAAGAAAATCTGTAGTCAATATAACATTAGAACTGTTTTCCAAAGCCATACCACACTTTGAGGAATGCTTAATTCTACTAAGCCTAAACTGGAGGTGCTGAAGAACAAAAACTGTATCTATGAAATACCATGTGAATGTGGGAGGAAATACATTGGCAAGACTTGTCGCCCAGTTGAACAGCGATTGTTGAAGTGCAAACTAATGGTTAAAAGGGAAAAAACAGACGTGTCTACCATAGAAGATCAAGTATGTACTAATGATCATATGCTTAAGTGGGAAAATACAAAGATATTGGATAAAGAGGAAAAAATGCATAGAAGAAAAGTCAAGGAAACTGCTCATGTGACAATGGTAAATAATCCTATAAGTCAATCCAGTGTGGCAATACACAATGTATGGAAGCCTCTAATTAATCTTGCACTTAGGAAAAAATAAAAATAAAAATAATAATAATAATTAGCCTTATTATAAAAAATAATGAAGGACTCAGGAGGATTTGAACCAACCCTCATATAAATATATCAAATTTCTACTAAATGTTGCCTTTGACAGAATAGCTCAGTTGGTAGAGTGTTTGCCTTAAATTCAATACTCAAGAATCTAAAGATGTGAGTTCAACTTCTAAGCAAATATTGTCACTGTGCATATAGGCCAGCAACACCTGAAGAAGAGGAGAGAATAATACTACTCGAAACATTGTGTAATTACTAACCTGTATTGTCTATTTGTGTGTTATTACTAACAAGTTGTTTGTATTTGGAAAGTTTAAATAAAGTTTAAAATTTTCTATACATTCAACATACACTCATAAATGATGGAAATAGTCCAACATATCATATCTTAAACTCTTTGTTTGTTCCACTTGAAAGATTTTTATGCTATGTCAATAGTACAGTCGTGTAAGGGTTTTATTATAATTACTGAATCCCACTAAATAATATCATTATTATAAAATTTGTTAAGGATTAAATATTTTTGTATGCAAAAGAAAATGTTTAGTAAAATGTGTAAAAAAAGATAATACAGCATAATAAAAAAAAAGGGAAAAACTATATTGAAATTAAAAAACATTCCACAAGCCGCTTAGTGGAATCAATCCAAGGACTTCTCATTTTAAACAAGAAAAACTCACATTTACAAGATGAATACTCCACCATTAAGTTTAACTATCTGATACATACAAATTCTGAAAAATATTATTGATCAATTAAATTTCCTCCCATGCAAAATTACTGTAATTATGAGATAATATTTTGAAAATAAATTTTTAATTTTAAATGAATTATTAATTGAAATGGATTTCTTTTTATATACGTTAGTGTTTGGGAAATCTCAACAATTTCATTTACATATAAATTTTATTAATTATAGTGACAAAATTTATGTCCTATTCATTTTTGTGCTAAGATAGAATATATATGAAGTATATTTCAAGGGTCAAGCAATTTTTCACAAGTCTATGTAAAAAAGTATTCCTTTCATATTTAAATATAAAATATTTATAAAATCAGATGTGTTTTAACCAAAAAAGTGATTCAGGAATTTAAACATTTACACATAAATTTTATTAATAATCATGACAAAATGGCTATGGCCTGTTTAGTTTAATGTAGTGATAAGAATAAATAAGTATAATTTAAATATCTAAATTGGAAGCTTTAGCAATTGTCACAATAAGTTAAAAAGTATTCCTGTCATATTTAAATAAAAATATTTGGGACATATTTTTAATAATGAAGTGATTTGAAAATGCAAACATTTTTATATACAAATAGATTTTAATAATTATCTTAGTGTCATAACACCCCTATGATCACATGACACCATTTGTTATGCATGCACATAACTGTTACTAAAACAGGCAAAACTCTGGCTGGCACTGAGTGGCAGTACTGTATGGAGAGTTTTGCACTCTCATGATGATGTACCTTTGTGACCCACACAATCTGCACACCCATATGTGGCAGCTATGCCGATTGACATGTAAATCTATTATTTTAATCCATTCTAAAATCATTACACTACAAAATTAATATTCATTTATTTTTTACTACTCTTTCTTATTTATTTAACTTGAAGCTAATTGCATGTTTTTTTTTTTATACATGGGTTTTGTGACTTCATTTTATGATTGTCATGATATTATAAATCATTCAACGAAACAAACTTTTCCATATAAAATGACATTTTCCATTTATCTTGCTATACATCTCTAATAATACATAATAAAATGGGGTTACAATAAAAACTTACAGGTAAGAATTAATTAAACTTTTGAGATACCTTTTCAAACGTTCTGATACAAATTTTTACAATTTACTATGTCTCATATTATGATTAGTTGAAAGATACTTAATTATAGTCATACTGACTAAAAACAGCATGTGACTACTCAAAAAAATATTATACCGTCACTCGGTATTAAATTAAAGAAGATTTTTAAATTTTAATTTGATTCATTAATATTCAATTTTAAATGACAGGATAAATATAAACACTTTCATACAAGTTTAATCAATACGTTTGTTAAACTGATTATTAAATAGTTAATTCTTATACATTATTATCAATTTTCTATAAAACGCTTTGACTATCTTACTTTCTGTTAAAGTAATCTTTTCATGCACGAAACATTTTAAGTGAAATGTTGGAATAATTTCATAATTATAGTAGAAAATCTATTTAAATATTTAAGCATCAAATAATTATCGATGCTAAAAATGGACGTTATCATTTTTTTAAAGAAATACATTTTAAAAATTATTCAATTCATTGCATCTTTATCAATTTTGCTTGCATTGAAAGGGATTATAGAAATGAATGACTTTATTTTTGCTTTCAAAGGATAAATATTTACAATTTTTAATATGAATGCTTCTTTGCATTTCAATGTTGTTTCTATTATGTCCTCATTTCCTCTTTTTGAATCCATATCAATGTCAGCTTTATACATATCTTCTTATGATGTTAACAATATTACAGCTAATTTGAATTTTAGTTTCTATCCAATAGTACTGAATTCAGTAGAACCAGATCCAAGCACTGCAATATCTATATGCACGGATATACTTTTTACACAAACAGTGCATTGTATAATTGGACCCACCTTCTCTGATGAATTAAATCATGTTGGAAGGGTGGCTTCAGATTTTGACATACCTATTTTTTCTGTATATGCATGGAGTTCACAATTTTTGAATAAGAAAAGATTTTCCACCTTAGTTAGATTGATTTGTGATGTCCATGATGTTGCAAAAATGATGATGAAATTATTGACAAATTTTTTCTGGAGAGATATTTCTGTCTTCTATGATATCCATTCATCATCTATTACAGGTAAAGATATCTATGAAACTTTACAAAGGAATACTAATTATAATGTAAGAGAATTTAATTTGAACATCGCCATGGAAATGACTATCAGGCGTAAACTTAAGGAAGCTAGCCAACTATCAAGAAGTAAGTAGAAGATGCAAATTTGTGTGTAAGTATGCATAAATATAGTTGTCTAAAAAAACATGTTCATGCTCTGATATTTAACTAGCTTAGTTTGGAAAAGTTTTATCTTACATTATTTTTGTATATAAATAATGGAACGATCTTTGAGATGTAATTGGTCATTTAATATTTGTGTGTAAATATACATATTAATATCAAATTTATATAGAGAGCTTATTAAATTATGTCATGTGAAATCTGACTTGATTTTTTTGTAATATTATTATCAAATACCATAAGCTGCAATAATCAATGTAATAAATGAAGTCCAACTACACCAATTCCCATTTAAACATGACCCAAAAATTTGAAATACATAGTCAAAGTGATATTTCTTTAACTTCAAATATGCTTACTGCAATGCTATCTAGTGTTAAAGTTTTCAAATAGTTATGTGAGTCTCTAAAATTTAATTTTATGAAATTTAATGCAGCTTTCTGACAAAGTATCTGATAATTCAAATCATAAATATATTAACAAAACAGAAATATTCATTACAGAATGGTTATCTGTAAAAATGGTTAATAAAATTATTAAATAATAGTAATTATTAACACTATCTTATATATAAACTTCCTATTTTCTTTGTTGTTTGACTGATGAATGCATGAACGTTTCTCCATAAGGCTGTCACATGGTCCATGTGAATATTTGTCTGCAAGGCTAATTCCACCCTTAATAAAAATGCCTGAAAAAAATCAATACACATGCTTTTAAGTACTGACATATAGTATTTAAATCATGAAAAAAATGCGATTACATAAATTCATTGTTTGAAAGGTGATATTTAGTGAGGGAGACAAATAGATGCTATAATACCATATTTAGTTTTAGTTAGTGAGTCAAAATGATGACCTTTTCAGGCCGGTTACATTTCTTACATGTAATAACAACAAGGTGTAAAACAGGATGACTCCATATCTCCAAAACTTTTGACAGCAGTGCCGCAAGAAGTATTTTGTGAATTAAAATGTAAAACTAAAAAAGTGAAAGTAAATGGAGATTATTTAAGTCATTTAGATTTTGCAGATGATGTAGTTGTTTTTTGCAAATAATGCTTCAGAGCTGCAGAAAATGTTGCAGCGTTTACCAGATAATAATAGGACTAAAGATAAATATTAAAAAGACAAAAGTAATGTTTAATCGATTTGCTGAAAATATAAAAATAAAGATTGATTATGATGAATTAGAAGAAGTTAACAGTTACAAATACCTTGGTCAGATTATTAATATAGATGGAAGCATAATGGATAAAATTAACCATAGAATTAAACTTGGGTGGAGTACTTTTGGTAGAAATAACTTGATACTAGAGGGAAATATGTCTATGTGTTTGAAAAGGAAGATTTTTAACAAATGTGTTTTACCAGATCTTACTTATGGATCTGAGACTTGGATACTTAATAGAAGAGCAATACAGATACTCCAGGCCACTCCAAGAAGTATGGAGAGATGCATATTGGGAGTAACAAGAAGATATCAAAAACACAATGTATGGGTAAGAGAAAAAACAGGTGTTACTGTCCTCATTGAAAAAATTAAAAAATTAAAGTGGAGTTGGGCTTGACATATTGCTAAAAGAGATGAAGATAGCTGGATAATTGAAATCTTAAACCGGATTCCAAGAGATTGTAAAAGACATAGAAAGAGACAACATGTGAGCTGGATGGATGAAATAAGAAAGTGTGCAGGGGTGATGTGGAGAAGAGAAGCTAAAGTTTGGAGAAGATGGATTAAACTTGGAGAGACTTTCATCCTGCAGTGGATTGATAATGGTTGATGATGATTAAAATCTTTTGTTTAATATACATTAAGGTTTTAAAAAATACCTTAAATCAACCAATTAAAAAAACATGGCCTATTTAGTCCAGATACATCTGGTATTAATATAAAATTCAGATGTTTTTTAAGTTGCTTTCAAATATCCCAGGATATTACTTATTAATTAATGATTTTCTATTTTTATTTTTTTCTCTTTTATTTAGATTACTTTCTTTATAATTAGAGAGGATTTGAACACAGATTTTCAAGTTCCCTTCAGATACTTCTTATATAATTGATATACACAATCATATACATGTGAAAAGGATAAATGATTTTCTATATACATATTTCATGCTGAAGGGTGCTTGAAAGACTGTGTTGAAATCTGCTCTAATTACATCTAGATGTACATCATACTTCTATTTAAATATTCCTTTCTTTATAAAAACAATTCTATTGTTATCCACATCAAAATTAAAATAATCTTGCATGTATTCTCAGGGCAAAGAAAACACAATTATTATTACATTATTAAATTTATCTCTCACCATAATTATACCACTCAGTGTAAAATTTAGTAATCAATAGATGCAGGTACTATTTCTTAATAAATTTCCATGCAGAATAGTTCTAATCAATGATCCCAAACTAATTTCTAGCTTTGGCTTTCATTACTATAGAGTTATTATATCCGAAAGCTTGGATCTAGTACACTTTTTATCTAGCAGACATTTTTTACTTCTTTGTTTCACTATCAAACTACATGATGAAATTGAAAAAAAAAACATTAATGTTGCTAATCCAACGTACTTTGCCTGTATAGTTATATACATCTGAAATCAATTCAGTATCTATATTGTAATTGAACAAAAAAGGAGAATATAAAAAAATATAGGAGTAAGAAGAGATTAAATGATTTCACAGTTGGGTAGCCATTTGTAGTACTTCACAACATATTAGGGCTAAATTATGACATGAGAAACCAACATCTATAAAATAATCAAAATAAATAACTATGAAAGGAATGAGCATGAGAGATCAACAAAAATAAAACCAACTAATAGTTTACCCAGCATTAAACCAAAATGATCAAATGATCATCATAAATGATTAACATAACAGACAAAATTCAACAGCCAACTTTGTTACTGGATTTGAAAAGAGTCTACCAGGATAAAAGAGGTACATTAAAAATAAGTGATCTACCTAATTCAGGAAGTAAGAACTCTATGAATGTTAGTGTGATTAAGAAATCAATATAATCACTATAAATAACATATGCGTACTTACTTTAATTAAGTTGCTGGACAGTGATAATTTTAAAATCCTAGAACACTAATCTGTATTAAAATTAAATCACAAGCACTGCAATTTCATGCAACAGATAGCTGGAAGAATAAATACATTATGACTAAAAATATTTTTAAACAATTATTTAATAAATACAATTTATCCAACCTGCTTCAAACACTTTTTAGCAAAACTCTTTACTTGTACATATACATACACCTATATTTCTATTGACCTGCAGTCTTCTTCAGAGTTATGATATAATGAACAAAATAAAATAAAAAAACATAATTATATAATAACACCATAAAAAATTTAAACAATAAAAAACTAAAAACAACTTTATATATATATTGTACCGGTCAAAATAGTATGCTCACTTAACAAGATTCAAATCTAAGCAAAAGTACCTTGAATCCGATCATGCTCGAAATACACAGGTCTGGAGTAATCCTGAATTCTAACTTATTTGCCTGTTCTTCAAATCTCTGACCCAATGAACAACAATTCTGATGACACAGTAAAATTATTTTAAATCCGTGCCCAGAAGCAAAGTGGTAGAGCATAAGATCAGACTGATGATGATGATCGAGGTCGGAGTAGCCCAGAAATTACATTTATTATATTTATTTATTAATGCTAAGCTCTTAGCTAAAGAAAATAGTTCTAAATATTAACTAGAAAATAATAATTCAACAACAAACCAGGATTTACATAAAATTATATATTTAATAAAATATTGAGAAAACGCATATATATGTTACAAAATGTTTTACACTTGGGATGACATTGTTTATTTACAAAACTTAGGAATTGTTTTATAAAATCCCCTTTATTAATTATTGAATGATTACAATTTTATAAAGTGGATTATAACTTGTGCGGAATTTAATATGCCAATTTAGTAAACCTTTATTAACAGTATGTTGTGGATGCCTAACATAAATATAAAAGATTGTGACAGGTTTAGTAGTAAATGATTTATTTGATAAACAGGCAAAATATACGATCTCAATCACTTATCTACATTATGAAAATCATTATATATATATATATATTTATTGGCATTGTTTGTAAAAGACATCTTTGGAGCTTATGCATAAGAAACAAACAATGCGCTATATTTACGAGAATCAATTATACAATCATTAACACAAATCAGATTTACATCTATGGGAATCAATAACGGTTTTAAACAAAAGCTGTTTTAAAATCGACATACTGACTAATTAGCATATTGGCACATTTTTTAAATGAGTCATTATTTACAACACCTAATGAAAGGTCAAACAGGCATAAATCCATTAACTAAAACAGTAACAATACTAGCATGTAATAAAGAAATACAGATCTTATGGTACTTTGAACTCTTGAGAATGAATGGGGTTGATACATCCACCATTTTGATAGGACGGTATCGGATGGAGAGGTTTGGATTGATGGCTAGAGCACAATCAAAACCCTAGAAACCTCACGTTCCACAGGAAGTAGCATCCCTGATTACGAACGATTTGAGAACTAAAGCACTGAAGAAATATATATGTGGAAGTACCATAAGAGGAAGAAAAAGTCCGCCAGCAGCATTATACATATACAATAAACTTAATGTACTCTATATTTGAAAGCCTGTAAAGAGTTTGACTTCTGCGCAATGATATATTTGAATAAAGAATCATTCTGAAATTATATTAGAAAATAACTCTTTAACTAAGACATTAATCTAACAAAATTTTTATATTTAATTTCGATTCCCATATACATATTAACTGATAAAATTAGCCTCCAGGCACCAACAAGAAAAGGTGAATTAATTATATTAAGGTTCACGATCTTTTAATATGAAAATTTTAAATACAATTTTAAAGCAGTAAACTTAGCAGAATTTATCCACAATAAAAGTTTTTAATTGACTTAAAGAATAACGACTTTAAAATGAAACCAAACTCATGAGCAATTTTTATTTAATATAAACAAAACTTTATTGATAGGTTTTAAATAATCCCTGCTTCTTTCCAAATTAAACAATTATTTTTCCCCCTTTTCCCAAACTCATGAATTTGGCAATTTTGGCATATTAAAGAAAATAAATTATATCTATACATTAAACAAAATACATAAAATCTTAATGAAATTGCACACAGTTATATATATGTAAGTTAATTAAGTGTGAAAGGTAAGTTAAAATACATGATATTAATAAAAGATTACGGAGAGAGAGTTTAAAACCAAAATTAGCAGAAGCTTATAAAATAATATATAAATTAAGATACGAATGTTGAACTATAGATTACAAATTACAAAAATATTGACTTATGAAGGCAGATTTACGTTAAAGGTTTTACCTAAGGAAAACAGCATAGTGGCATCATTAGCAATCAGCAGTCAGAAGTAATCATATTGTATGGTCGGCTGGATGAAACATGGCAGTTGCAGGCAGACAGTTCTATGAGAGAAGAAGAGAAAGGTGCTAGATTCCTCTACTCATGCTTCATCATGCAGGACTTGTACTGGCTTCTTAAAGTTAAGGTCTTGAAACACTTCGAAACTAAGCTGACCAACGAAAGTCTCAACTCACTGAAAGATAACTAAAAACTGAAAGTCACTAAAAAAACTTCCTTCCTTTATTCTGTAGCTCCTTTTATAACATTTTAATACCGCCCAGAATGCAATTTCATATACCAACCCTATCTCTATATTCCCTTTAAAAACAACATTTAATTAGCAAAATATTTTCAACAGATAAGGCTTGAAATACCATTTTAGCTGTTTTGAAAAATTTGAAAACAACTGACAAAAGAATTGCTTTCGATTTTAATTAAGATTTATAAATTTTAATTATAGACAACTATCTGACTAGAGATAAAGATAATTTCAGTATTTCAAACCTTCCCCATTTTTCTTTGTTGTTACATTCCAATAGTTTAATTAAAAACTTTAAATCAAAATACATATAGATATAACAAAAAAAATTACAATTATATAAAGAAAATGTTTAGTTGTCAGCAATAAACATTAATAACATTATTGCTTCATTCATATATATATATATATATATATACATACGCATCACACACACTACTGTTTTACTTTACTAAATAAAAATTAATTTTACTAATTTCTCCAATGATTCGGCGTACAGTGTGTGAGTGAATAGCATATATTTATAGCAAGGTCTGAATTGTGGACCCCTAGGAGGTTAGTATAGATGGTGAAACATGAAGCTCGATGATTAGACATCTTTTGCTTCAATATATATATATATATACACACACAAAAAAAAAACTGAAATAAATAATCAAACCGAAATAAAACAATTAATATAAAATAAAATGTACAACATAAATAGAAAATAAATATAAATTTTACATGTGTATTCCTAACTTTATACATATATACATTCAAGGACAACTATTAATCTAAATATATTATCTATTTTATTATTATTAACAATATACTAATTATCTCTATTCTTCATAAACTTAAACTTTATGATTAGTAATTAAAATTCTTTTAATTTTAAATCAAAAAGTTAGAAAAAATAATTGACCAACATCTTGAACAAAAATGTCATTCATGGTAAAGTAAAAAAAACCCAATAATGTAATAAGAAAAGAATTCATTAAATATTGTAAATGGCATTTATATAAAAAAATATTATTTTTTAAAGTTAACATGGATTTATATTCGATTTTTTAATACATTTTAACCTTAGCAAAAAAAATATTTCAACTCCTCTGAATATGTGTAATTAATCAAAAAAATGCCTAACAAACTTAAGGGAGCAAAGGAATTATATGTAAGTACTTTAAATACGATATTTATTTTATATAGCGCTATGGTATATAAACTGTAAGCACTTTAAAAAAGTGTGCATACAACATTTAAGTTTAAATTAGCTTAAATGTAAAATTCATATTAGTTGGATACGTTTTTTATTTAAAATTCTAGTCTATTTGAGTAGAGAAACAAATAAATAAGAAAAATTTCAAAGGAATTTGTAATATCTATTGATTAAAATAAGTTCTAACATTTTAAAAAAAATAATTAATAGCTAATCAGAAAACTAATTCATTAGTACAAGAACGTTTGTTGATATACAAAATACTCTGAAGACAGAGAACCTATAAAAAGATTTTATTAATAAATAAAGGAAGAAGAATTCAGTCAAGACCAGCAAAAATGTAACTTGAAACAGATTTGAGAAACACCTAGAATGAGGGGGGGGGGTTGGTTTCATACTTAGTAAATCCCTATTAAACAATCAACATAGGGATTTGGAACTATGATCTAACATATATGATTTATATCTTAATTAAAATAAGTCTAAGCTGAATTAGCAAAGATTATGTAAGTAAAGTTTATAACTAAAATAGTTATTCTATTGATTATTGGATTAAAAAAATATTTATATACTATTATGATGATCTCATTGTTTTAAAATGTATGGTTTTTACCTACTGCATGACACCACATTTAGTGATTATAGAGCAGTTTAGAAATAAAAATATTGCCCAAATAATGCTTTCTTCTAGTCCTATATTTGTTTAAATAAAGAATACATTATTTTCTTAGGGATTTTCTTACTTGCATCTTTATTTTTAAATAATTTTTAATATTTTGAAATGTTTTATTTTTCCTATATGGATATAGTTATTATTATTATTTTTATCACTTTAAAACTCATATTGTCTTCAGTACTTAATGATAATTTCCTGTGTTCACTATCCCAGAATCCTAACTTTTATATTTCCTACTTCATTGCTTTCAAATTTCCAAAGATCGTTTTGCAATGCTTTTTTAAAATAAAGTTCAATGATTTTTAATATCGTTGCAAATTTCATGTGTTTTTCCCTTTCCAATATTTTACATTTCTTTATTCAAAATTACTCAAGGATATTTTAAAATAAGGTCAGTCTATTCAAAGAATTTTTTATTTTTTTTAAAAAAGCATTTTCTTTTTTTTTGTAAATGGTAAGTTGTTGGCATCTACATTTGGTATTTTTGATAAATTGATTTTTTTTACTTTTACATACTCTGTTATAATGAACAGCAGGAACACCACCATAGGGCATTACTAGACTTCTAACCTAGTAAATAAATGTCAACTGGTGAGGATAACAAGAATGAATGCCTATCACAATTGTGCCATCACTCTGACTTTTCAAATTGCTTCTAAATCATAAAGGGCAAAGATTCTAGAAAATAACAATTAGCAAAGCAGACAATAATAAACACAATGCTGAAGCAAATCTAATAATCAACAAAACAATGTGAATACAAAATGATGCAAATGTGACAGAGTTTACATATAACAAAAGTCCAATTGTGGAAGAGTTTAAATATGACAATGTTTAAATATCTACAAACTTAAAAGGTCATTAATTCTCTTAATAAGAGAATAAAGTGAATTTGATGCCTAGTAACGTTAAATATTACATTTCACAAAAATTTACATATAATATTGGATCATTTATGAAGTATGACAATTACTCCATGGGTTATCAAGAAGTGCATAATATATATATATATATATATATTCTAACCCAGTAAAA
>JAQFVV010012632.1:1175404-1225404 GCA_028023455.1 Epiperipatus broadwayi
TTTTTATAAAACCTGTGATAGTAGTTACACAGTCCCAAAAACGATCTTAAGTGCTTTCTGGTCTTAGGGACGGAAACCTTTGAATAGCGGCAATTTTGTCTGGGTGAGGTTTGACTCCTTCCTGGACTAACCAAATGACCAAGAAAAGAGATTTCTCGGGCAATTAATATCACATTTTCAAAGTTGATTTTTATATTGTTGTCTGAACATTCACAAAGAAACATGCTAAGATGCTGTAAATGATCATTTAAATTTTCTGAAGCAATGACAATATCATCGATGTATATAACTAACAAATTTTTCAGTTCTTTTGGAAAAGACCATATTCAAGCATCTGATAAGGCCAGCCCCACTATTAATTAAACCAAAGGGCATCCTTTGAAAAATATAAGATTTGGCCCTGGTAACGGAATGCCGATACTTTTTGATCATTTTTATGGAGTGGGATTGCCAACAGCTGACAGGTTAAATCAAATGTGGAGAATATGCCTCTTCCCTTTGAACTTCATCAATAACTCCTGAATTGGTGATGGTATGTCATGATCTGGGACAGTATGCTGGTTAAGTGTACGGGCATCCAGACAGACTCTTATGGATCCATCTTTCTTTTTGATGACTACTAATGGATTCACATAAGACGAAGGACTGGGTTTAATTATCTGCCAGTCAATCATTTTGTTAATCTGCTGCTGAACCTCTGCCTGGTATTGGTAAGGAATATGATAAGTACGCTGCTGGAAAGGTTCATTATCTTTCAAATTGATCCTATGAACATACCCTTTTAATATACCAGGTATTTTGGAAAAAACACACCGATACTGGAACAACAATTGGAAAAAATGGTTTATAGTATTCTGTGCCAATAATACATGAACCATCTAACTTAACTTTAATATTTACATCAACTGTTGTCTCCTGTATGGTCATTAATTGATTCATCTGACTATTGCAATTGACTATAAGAGGGCAAATCTCCTCTTTACATCCAAAAGTTTCATCTCTGTAATTAATATAACAATTATTTAGAGTCATGAAATCCGAACCAATTATGGCTTCATGAATCAAGCCTGGCATGATTAAAAAGACATGCTCAAATTTGCACAAATTAATTTCGAATGTAATAAAAACCTGTTTATTAGATAATTTGGTCTTCTTTCCATTAGCAAGTATTACCCTAATCACCTTAGTTGGTAAAATTGGAATAGATTGGTCAGCTGACTGAATTTTTAAGTAAGTTTCTTCAGACAACAAGGAAGCTTGACTGCCTGAATCAATTAAGGTTTTGACAACAATTCCTGAAATGATAACTTTTATAATAGGACAGTTGTATAAAATGGGTGGCTCAGACATTTTTCCTGGTTCCAAATAATCTATGTCCAGGTCTATATTATTAATAATCCACATCATGCTGTTCCCCATATGTTTAAAAATAGGGCCCTGAAGTGAGGAACATTCCTGCGAGGTCCTTTTTAATTTAATGCCCCGCTATTTTTACTACCTTTGTTATTTTTCTTTGGCATCGTTAGGATACCACTAGTAGAAGGTTGATTCTCATTCAGAATCCTTCTCTTCACTGTCGGCCTACTGAGGTGGCTATTCGGTCTACTATAGGGATTCGTCCTATAATATCCCTTTTCTCTACTTAACCTCCTCTTTCCCACATAGGACCTATCTGTGAAATTAATATTGTTTACCATAGGATGGGTGTCCCTATTTATCCTACTCCTATGATCCATATTCCTATCACTTGTTTCTAGCGCATCTAAAATTTCGACTACCTCTTCTATTGTATGTCTGTCAGCAGCAATCAAGACCTGCTCGATATGC
Source organism: Epiperipatus broadwayi (assembly GCA_028023455.1). NCBI lineage: Eukaryota > Metazoa > Onychophora > Udeonychophora > Euonychophora > Peripatidae > Epiperipatus > Epiperipatus broadwayi. The sequence goes on from JAQFVV010012632.1 coordinate 1,177,232, forward strand.
CTCGGTAAATTATGGCGAATTATTCGCACAATTTGGGTCTCAGATAAAGGATAGGCTGTCAACGTTTTCAGTTTGATGGCCTGACTTCTGAAAAACTGAGTGTAACTGCCCTTATTTACATGGTATCTTTCCTGAGATATTTGATTACTGAGGTTATCTTGGTGGTCTTCCCCCCAAAAACTGGCTAACATAAGATATTTAAAGTCCCCATATGTTTCTGGTTTTATAAATAACGATTGCCACCAATCTTTAGATGCCGCACACAAATGGTTTGTGGCAATGCCAATCTTTTCTACCTCTGATAAATGACATAAGGTGAACAATTCGTCTAAATTCTGGAGATATTCATGTGGATTCTCCAGGTATTCTCCTTTAAAGAATTTTATTTTGAGGAATTTTAAGGCCATGGAGCTATTACTTTCGGGCTCTAACATGACTTTATGTCTGGCCTCATTCAATGGATTGTACATTGATTCTACTGGGCTAATCATTGTATGTAACTCAGAGATTACGGGTTTATTATGATCATTATTGATTTCCTTAACCTGAGTTTCAGATACATTTCTACTATGAACAACTTTATCCATATTAAGGTCCATAGCTTGCATACGACTTTCTAATCCTAATTTATAATTTTGCCATTCACAGTCTATTCTTGTAGAACTGTCCTTAAGGCCTACATTTAAATGTTGAATTTGTTGCTTTAACTGGTTAATAGTTTCATCTTTCTCTAACTCAAGTTTATCTTCTAGTCTTTGATATACTGTATTCTCACATTGAGTCATATATTCCCCTATTTCCTCTTTGAGATCATTATGTAATATTTGTGAATTATTATTTAATATCTCATTAAAATGTTCTACCATTCCTAGAACTTGAATTAGCTCACTTTCTATATTTTTATTAATTTCACATTGGGCTACCTCTTGAGTTTCTAACTTAGCTATTCTGCTAGTAATCTGGCTCTGACCTCCTTTTACTACATTGTCAGGTTCAAAAGTTATATTTTGGACTTCTTCTTTTAAGTTTCTAAACTCACTCCTAGCACTATCTAATTCTCCCTTAATACATTCTATTTTATCCTTAACTTCACTGTTTAATTCTACATATTGACTTCTGAAGTCCTGCTGAATAGCCTCGATCATATTTTTGGCCCTTTCCGACTTTATTTCTATTTCTTTCTTAATTTTTATTTTTAGTTTTTTGGAGGCCAATTTTGACTCTTCTACATGGTTTTTTAACTCTTCCCTTAGGTCTTTGATCTCCTGTACGTGTTTGTCTAATTTACTGTCCAAATTTTGCATTTGGCTTTTTATTTTACTTTCTAATTCACTATTGGAATTTTGTATTTGACTTTCTATTTTACTTTCTAATTCACTAATTGAATTTTTTATATGACTTTCTATTTTACTTTCTAATTCACTATTTGAACTTTGTATTTGACTTTTTAATTCCCTTTTTAATTCACTATTTGAATTTTGTATTTGACTTTCTATTTTACTTTCTGAGTTTTTTAATTCACTATTTAAATGTTGTATTTGATTTTTTAATTCACTATTTGAATTTTGTAGCTGTGTAGACAAACTTTGTAATATTGTAAATATTTGGACTTGCTCATCCCCAGGTAGATCTTTACTTACTTTAACTTTTTTCGGACTAACTTCATCTAAAGATTCTTGTTCCTCTCTTACTTCTACATGAAAATATGGTGTTTGTGTATCCGGGGATTGGAGCTCTTGGGATTCTCCCAAATCCTCTGAAATATCCTGACTATCTTGGTTTTCACTCATATTTAAAATGTCACTCTTTCGGTTATTTGACAGTACTGAAATTAGTAATGAACTATTAATAATATTGATAAGCAATTATTGACAAGACATCCTGCCTCCATGCCTCTCCCATAAAAAACAATCTACACAAAAAAAACTATGCTCTGACATTTAATATAACTAAAGTCCCAATATTAACTACCGAATATTATTTTCTCATATGCTACTTGGTCCATAAAAATCTCACCAAACCATTATGTAATATGGTGTAAGTGGCAATCACACCACCAGACAAGCAGATCATCATAAATGATAAAATCATTACAATATTTTATGAAATTACTTACAGACCACAACATCATAAACTAACAAATTTATTTATTCAGTGGCAAAAGATTATGTCATAAAATAGACATTCATATAATATTTTATGGCTAAAGAAACAATTTATCATTGGCAAACATTTTCAATCAATGAACAATTAATTCATTCACGTGCAAATAATATTTATATTCATTTCAAGAAAATTTTACCAAATCTATTGTGGCTAACTATAGCCATCGATAGCCCCTTATAGTTGGGCGGCCATTTCTAACCTAATAAATGAATTCAATACTATTAAATCAATTCGGAAAGCCTAAATGCTTCCGTCTATGATGGTAAACAACCATACTTTTTACCTAATAGCTCTACGTTTGGTTAGTTATAATAATTCAGTTACAGCGATATGCAGTTCAGACAGAGGTAGAATTAAAAAAAAATTATCATTAATAAAATAAATTTAAAAAGAAAATTTAGAATAAACTAACATTCTTTCTCTATCCAAAACACATTCTCTGAGCTGTAAGTACTTGCACTGTTTGACAATGATGATGATGATTTCATGTCATTGTTAATATTACTGACTAAAACAAAACATTCATTAATTTGCCAATATGATCTCAATATTTTGTTATTATACAATTAGAAATTTCAATCTCTTAAGCCATGCCACACTTGTAATATTGATCATAATTAATCACTCCTTAATTTAAGAGCACTTATAATAATGACACTAATCTCAGGGTTCTCTGTTATATTTAATAAAATGCTCGGCAGTATTGTGTTGTCGCATATGACTGACATTCTGGTCGGCTATAGGAAACATTTACCTTATTTAAATTCCAGGTGTCTTCATCCACATATCAACTATTATAATATTTAACGAGATGACAACCATATTCAATAACAACGCATAATTTTGAATAATACAGCCCTTTTTCCAGAATCTCAGTCGGAATGATGAAAAGACAAGGGTGCTTTTGTGTCCTTCCATTATCCATGACAACACAATAATTTAACTAAGATTTATTACTTAGACACTTCACTTAAATGTGTACTTAACAATGTGCAACCAAAAGCTACTAGTTTGGGAATAAAGTGATTTTACACACATATAAAATAAAATGTCTTGGTCTGAAGTTTTCAATTCCATAAATAATTCTTATTAAATTAAAATATAATGAAATATTCTGATCTGCTTACAAATTGTCTATCTGGTGTATTGAATTTAAGAGTTCATAAATGATTTCGGACTCAAGAAAAGTATTGCAAGTATTATGCCAATACACTTTTATTTAGCACACAAGAAAAATGACTCAAAACAACTTGTAACAAGACTATAATTTATTATTAAATTTTAACAAAACTATCCTTTATGATTGACATAATAAACAAACATATACAATTTATTCGATCCCATATGGATAAAACAAAATATAGCTAACATTAATTCGTCTATACTTTTAGACCTGGATTCGAACTACTTCTTCATCTTCTTTTTACATTTATGCAAATTGAATATAACAAAATAAATATTATTATCGATACATCAACTCATCCGTTTAGTGTATCTTATATGAACGGCTATTTAAATTTATTGACTAACGATCTGTTTTAAAACAAAAACAATTTGATTCTAGGCAATACGTACAAACGATTTTTATTATCATATCTTTAATTAAATGATAGTTTTTTATTTAGATAACATTATAATTTATGGGTTATTTATCAGAAGTTACACTTATTATTTTAATGTTTACCTTAATAACAACTGAAGTTGTTATACACACTGTTTTTCTCAGTATAAGTTATATTGTGATTGCTACTTAATCATTAACCTGAATTAAACCTAGTATTTGAACCCTCCATTGGCAAATAAAAATTTCTAAATCACGCAATTTTAAACTTACTCTCTCCATTGACTTACGTGTGGATTACCAGCACTATTCCGCCGCACAATCCAGACATTGATCATATATACTAGCATGCTATTTATACTAAATGGATCGTGAGGAATTAACCTCCAATATACCCGTTATCTTGCCATAACCTTCTAAACAAAACACAATATTCAACACCTTCCATGGTGGAATTATCTCTATTTTCTCATGAGGAATATGGAATAACACTGAAGGTCTGTAGAGTTAACTACTATATTAAAATAGTTTGGTGGGTCCTTGCCTCTTACTTGGGCATAATAGGAACACACACCAAATATAATCCTCTCCTGGGATTTTAACGAATGAAATACACTAAATACGATATAAATTCTTGATCGTCCTAACTCTGAGAAGCGATCACTTGGGCTATAAACATACCCGAATATTAGATTTATCTATTCCCCTCATGGAAAATAAAGCTTTTGGGGAGATCATTTTCCATCCCACAAAATAAATACATTACAATTATTACTTATGCGAATATTAAGCATATACCGATGCTTCCGGGGTATACTTAGATCAACGTCTGAAATCAATGGATATCACAGAATAAACCATAATAATTTCACCTTTGCCAAAGAAACATTCAACAAGTAATTGGTATTATAGTATCTTGAACTAAGTCAAGTGAAGGCGTTAATAAAGAATAATTGGGAATAAGTTCCTCAATTAACATAGTATAAATTTGTTTCCAAACTTTAAATAAGTAATATCCTGTATAGCACTTCTCTTTAATTACTTCTGATAATTTTAACTAGATATTTTACCTATTAAGTATCTAAATTTTTCTTCTTTTACGCATCTAACATATAAATTTATACCCATAATTGCATATCATAAGTAAACACATTTTTTTTTTTATAAAAAAAATATTTTTTCATGTCGAATATAAATTTAACCTAGAATAATTACATGAAAACATACCTTTATGATTACAAGGTCATTTAAATATTACTTGTCAATACAGCCTTTAACCTGTTGATATAAAAAAAAATACACATAATTTTACAAATTAGTAAAAAAAAATCATTACTTAACAAGTGCTTATTATCTCACTAGAAAAATGTTTTCCGTTGGGCAATTTATCCAGATGAAGAACTTGATCCATTCATAGTTCACGAAGCAAATTTAAAATAAGAAACACATTTTATTATTTCATTTATATAAAAGTTACCTCCATTCTGGTGCACTTAATATTAGGCAAAGAAAAACATAGCAGCGTTGGATGTTAACTCTTTCTTGAATTAAACTGCTATAATTTTGGGATCCAAGAAAACAATACATATTTTAACATGACGAATATTTGACGAGAGACGATCACATATATAATTCTTTTCTTTTTTACTATTGGCGATACGTATCATTTTTAGCTAGCTGGCTTATGAATAAAATTAATGCGCGAATTTTCCAAAATACTATTATTATAACGACTGCAGCTGACTTACGTGGATATAAAGTTTTAAAGACTCCAGTTGATGTATAATATAACATATTATATTATGGTTATAATTAAGTCACTAATATTTGTAGTTTTTATTCCTACTCTAGGAATTGTAATTTTTCTTTAATAAGGAATTCTCCGTAAAATGCACACATACAAATTTTCCGATATTTGCCTTGAGAAAATTTATATTTTTTTTTAAAAAATATACAGGTGCATAAGTATCATTTATCACTAATCTTATTTCTAGATAATTTTCAGTGAATAAAACATATTTTAACGTGGGGAACTTACATTCTTTTCAAAGGCAGACATTTCTTTTTTAGAAAGAGCGCGAAATTTTCTAGTTAACTTTCCTTGGCTTTTATAATATGTCTGTTAATTATAATTTTTCTTTTATCCCACGAAAAGATTATTAAATAAGGTAAAGTTAACAAATCATTGATTATTTCCTGGAAATGACTTATATTGCTTAATTTAAATATAATGACATTTTCCGTGATTGCTGTAGTTAATACGGTCATTTTGAACTTTAGCAGAAGATAGTACATTTTTGCATATAAAAAGCTTTAAAATAGGTAGATGGCAACAGAAAACAGAATATCCTATCAAAATATTTTAGCCACACATGATATTGTTAAAATGTTACTTGAATTATATTTATTTCTGCAATTAAAAAATAAAAAAAAATTTGTTACCGAATTTCAGTACTGCTTCTTCCTTGTAAAACTAGAGTCAGACTAACTTTCTTCAAAATTTGGCGGTCTTCTTTTAGCGACCTCTTACAGAAAAATAATCATTTAATTATACCATAAATAAAAGAAAGGAAAAAAAACTTATTACAGTCATATATTTCCATATGATTTAAATGGATTACAAAGTAATTTGACAAATAATGAAAAATAATAAATATACTTAATTAATAATTAGTGATGTATATTTCTTTTAAATATGATTTTCTACAAAAATAAATTATCAGAAGTTATTGTGCTTTATGATAAGATACTCATCTACTCTCCCCTCTACCCATCCACAATCAATTACTGTTTATGATATGTGCTTTTATACTATATTAAATTACTCTTATTGTTAAATTTTAATTAAATTATTCATGCTCTTCTTCAAAATGATATTGGATTACTAAATTTATTAGTTATTTGCTTAAAACACGTTACAGTGAGTAAATAGCATACTTTATTAATCACTTAATATTATTATTATTTTATCTTTTTATTTTCTAAAAAAGGATAGCATTGTTTTCCCATGGAAACAATGCCAAATAAACCAAGTGTCAATAACACTAGGTTACATTTTTTTTTTATATATATATATATATATATATATATATATATATATATATATATATATATATATATATATATATATATATATCATCAACCATTATCAGTCCACTGCAGGATAAATGTCTCTCCAAGTTCAATCCATTTTTACTATCTTTAGCTTCTCTTCTCCACATCACCCCTGCACATTTTCTTATTTCATCAATCCATCTCACATGTGGTCTCTTTCTGTGTCTTTTACTATCTTTTGGAATCCGGTTTAAAATTTCAATTGTCCATCTATTGTCATCTCTTCTAGCAATATGTACAGCCCAACTCCACTTCAGTCTTTTAATTTTTTCAATGAGATCAGTAATGCCTGTTTGTTCTCTTACCCATACATTGCATTTTCGAAATCTTCTTGTTACTCCCAACATGCATCTCTCCACACTTCTTTGAATGGTCTGAAGTCTCTGTATTGTTCTTCTATTAAGTGTCCAAGTCTCAGATTCATAAGTAAGAACTGGCAAAACACATTTATTAAAAACCTTCCTTTTCAAACACATAGGCATATTTCCTTTAGTATTAAGTTATTTCTACCAAAAGCACTCCAAAAAGTTTAATTCTATGATTAATTTCATCCATTATGTTTCCAACTGTATTAATAATCTGACCAAGGTATTTGTAACTGTTAACTTCTTCTAACTCATCATAAATCTTTATTTTCATATTTTGAGAAAATCGATTAAACATTACTTTAGTCTTTTTAACATTTATCTTTAGTCCTACTTTCCTACTTTCATCTGATAATTCCTGCAACATTTCCTGCAGCTCTAAAGCATTATTTGCAAAAACAATTACACCATCTGTAAAATCTAAATGACTTAAATAATCTCCATTTACTTTCAATCCTTTAGCTTCCCATTTTAATACACAAAATATTTCTTGCAGCACTGCTGTAAAAAGTTTTGGAGATATGGAGTCACCCTGTCTTACACCCATTTCAATTTTGATTTTCCTACTATCATTATGCAATCTAATTGTTGCTGTTGCATTTTTATAAATAATCTTTAAAATATGAGAATATCCTGGATCTACACTTGATAATCCAATGCTTTAATCACTGAAGAAATGTTTATAGAATCAAATGCCTTTTCATAATCTAAAAATCCTAAGCATAATGGCAACTCATTTTCATTTGTCCTTTCTATAACTTCTCTCAATACCTGGATATGATCTACTGTACTAAAACCACTTTTAAATCCACATTGTTCTCTTGGTTTGTGCAAATCCATGTTTTCTGTAAACGAGTTGCAATTATCTTAGTAAAAATGTTGTATAAAACTGATAGGTCTGTAATTTCTAATATCTTCTTTATCACCTTTTTTAAATATTAATATTGATACTGCATTTTCCCAATCATCTGGTATATCTTTATCATTTAAACGTTTGGTATATAACTTTGCTAAAAAATGTTCTATTTCTTCACCTGCTTTTTTTAATATATCAATTATAATTCCATAATTACCTGGAGCCTTCCCTTTTTTCATACATTTAATTGCATGTCTCACTTCCTCATCCAAAATTCGGGGCAATTTGGAAGATATAATTGGTATAGGAGGCACTTGTTCTTTATCACTATATAATTCTTGATAGAAGTCTTCTACACATTTCATGATGTCATCTTTCTTTTTGTAATAATACCATCTTTTTTTCTTATTGCAGATATAAATTTCCTAACAATACCAAAATGTTGTTTTACACTCTTTAGACTTTTATTCTCCTCTACAGCTTTCCTTGCTAGTTCACAATTATACTTTCTTATATCATTTTCAACTCTTTTCTGCACCATTTTACAAAATTCGAGATATTCAATCTTTTTTAAAGCATCATTGTTGTATATCCTCATATATATATAATAATACATCATATCAAATGTAAAATCATTTCAATCATAATGAATGTGTTAAAAACTTTATAAAATAATTAAGAAAAAAAAATGAAATCAACATTTTTTATCTATATATAAGAAATAAGAAAAAGCCTATATTTGAACCCTTTCATTATACATTGTAAAGTTAACTGCCTACAAAGCTGTTTTAGCCTAATTTATTGTATGCAAGTAAGATATGGACAACCTACTAATGCAATGGAAGAAATTAGAAAATTTTTTTTTAAAGATGGTTTTAAAAATACATTGTCAAAATCATAAAAACTATCAATATAGTTCATTATTATACAATCACAATTTTATTGGATTGAATATCTAAAATAAATAAATGATGCAAGGCTTCCTTAAAAGATATTTTATGATGAGCCAAAGCAAGTTTTCAAGGTAGACATAGACCTCATCTGCATTATATAAAATACCTTAAAGACATTCTAAAAAAGAGCAAGGTCAATTGTTTTCATTAAGAAAATATGATAGAGAATAGAATGCATTGGAGAACCACAATAAGATTTTGTGTAAAAGTATTTCAAAAATAAAACATTTCTGCTGAAGAAATTAAATACAACATCACAAAATATCAAGTATAAAAAAATAACTTATCATGTTCTGTATGTGAATATTTTTGTTTCTCATAGATTGATATCTGTATAGTTGTCACAAAATGTAATTCTTGAGCAGGTTTTCTTTGCCTTTTCTCTTTTTTGAAGTTATAATAGTCATACTCATTTATAAGTGGTTGCTATTGTTGTTTCTTTTTTCACTTCTCATCATTCTTCTTTTTTTCATTTTTCTCATTTTTTCTCTTCTCATTCTTCTGAATTTCTTTTCCTCTTTATTTTTTCTCTTCTTCTTCTTTTTATCATTAATAATATTATTTTTTGAATTTAAAAAAAAAAAAACATTAGGACATATAAAAATTAAATATATTATTTTATTTTTAAAATGTCATTGACATAAGTAGAAGTATTTTTGCAATATAAAAATAAAATGTTGAATTAAAATTTTGCTGTACTTCTACTACAGCTCATATCATATCCTATTTTTGTCATATGTATTTGTTTTATATATCTCATTTTAAATTTGAGTATTTTATAATATTACTTTACAATAAATATTAAATGTTTTGTATAGTTATTTTCTTAAAAATATATTTATAAAATGACAAAGATAAAATGATTTTTATTAATTGGATTTAGTTGATTCCCTCAGTTATTGTAAAGAAATTAAGAATTTTTGAAAAAGACTATTTACATTATTCAGCTTGTCTAGATAGCTTTTTATATATATATAAAAAATCAGATTCTTACTTCATAATATATTATTGTGTGGAAATAAATTTGATTTTTTATTATTATTATCATTAGTTACAATAAATTATATTATATTACATAATGAATGATAAATAAATTACATTATATTAGTCTCAAAAAGTAGAAAAAGAAACAATTTTTGAGAAAAATAACTTAAATTTATTGACTGTGACTATAACAGATATGAAATAATACTAAAATAGAAAGAGGGAATACAAAATTTACACTAAGCAGGCTTAATTCAGACAGTTTATTCAATTTTAAAAATAATATGAAATTAGTTCATACATTGTAGCCGTTAAAGATTAAATTAAAATTTATTTTCTCCATGCAAAACACAATATGAACAACTGAAATTTCTCTGAATAATAAGAAAATAAATTTAGATCATTGTGTATCACCTAATTAGAACTATCATCTATAAGTAAAAATGAAAATTAAAATATAAATTCATTATTTTTATAAATGAACTATTATTATCAGATAAAAATAGATGGTGTAAAATATGATTACTTAAAAAACCTGTCTGGATTAGTGGCAAAGTGAATAGAATGGACAGCTGTACTTTGATCAACTTTAGAATGATAAATGAAAATGGAATAAACACTGATTGGAATTGATATTACACTTCGATATTCATCTTTTATATTATATAATCATTGTTTCATATTCTATTTAAAATAACAAGTTTTATCTTTAACATTTTTATGAGTTTACATTTTTTCCAAATGTATTTAGATTTTTACTTCCAGAGAGCTTCCTTTTGCTAACTCAGTTTGGATCAAAATCAGTCATTTCTTAACTACATAAAGTAACAGAATAAATGGCAGGGACCATTTGCAATGGAATGGGAAAATAGCAAATATCATTTCCAAATAATATTACATTCATCTTAATTAACATTGTCAAAAAATTAATAATCAACAAATATAAAAAGAATCAGTAAATAATGAAATTAAGTAGTTATAATAATTATAAGTTACATTATCAATATTAACAAGAATATTCAACATCAAGATGTAGACTAATTATCTAGATAGTGCTAAAATTAAAACACGATACACAAATTATTATCTGAAGACACATACTTAAGTGCAAATTATCTATAACTAAAAATTGCTGGAATCATGATCATCATCAGTGTCTTGGTCATATAATACCATGAATATACAGGCCAACTATAAATGGTTTTTAAATATGTATAAAAAGATGCAATGAATGGACTTTAAATATGATCTGACCTTTGTGCTTTCTATGAAACTATCTGGATATCCAAACACAAACATATATCTTTTTATACACATAAATTAACCATTATCATTCCAGAGCTAACTCAAACTCACAAAACCCTAGGAATTGTGACTATGAACAGGAGACATTGTAAATGGATATGTTTAATCTATCTTAACTGAAATAATTTTATTGATATAAGCTACACATTCTTTAAATTATTATGTTATAATGATATCAAGACATATACTCCCAATTCATAGAACAGATAGTTGGAGTAATAAATACACTAGCACTACTATTTTTAATAATTATTCAATAAAATTAACTAATAAGTTAATAAATTCAGAAAAGATATGACAATATGATAAATCCAAATGTAACAAATTTCTATAAAAATATAATTTTATATAGCAAAACTAGTTGATTCTTAACAATACATTAATTAACATTTACTTTCTAGTTTATTCCCTCTCTTTTTAATGATTAGATCTGAAAACAACATCTTACAAATAAGAAATATAAAATTTAAAACTAGTTAAAATCTTCTTCACCAGTTTTTTTAATGAAAATGAGAATGTTTTATGTTTTCCAAATTTTGGATGAAAAATACAATAAATAAAAGAGAATATGTTTCAACAAAAAAACTGAAATCACAATTATTTTTTATTAATAATTATTAATATTTAAAAACTATTTATAAATGTGGTTATGCAAATAAAAATGTGTGAATGAAAATGTACACATCAACTATATTTTATTATTATTTTATTTTTAGTCCTTTTGTAGTTAGAACTTTCAGTTTCATTCAGATTAGTTTTCTTCTTGTAAGCTTCACATACTGACTTCAAATAGTCATTTTTTAAAAAATCAGTTATTTGCTACACAAATTTCATATATCCTGATAACTTTTATTATTAACACAAAATTTCAAAGTAGATAAAATAATTAAATTTATTCATTTTACAATATAATAATTTTCAGTTAGTACAGACTGAATTTGTCAAACAGTGATTAAATTATCCATTTTCAAACATAATAATTGGAAGGTCAGGTAACATAGGCTGACATTATGATTTTGGATGAACACACAAGGCTTATTACAAATTATTCCTGAAAAATAGTCTCAATTTTTGTTAGTGGACAGGTTATATATGGTCAGGTTTGGTTATACTTAGATTTTTAGCAAATGGTTATTTCTCAAATCCATTTAGAAAGCATTTTTTCAAATAGTAGTGACATTATTTGTACTTGTTTTCTTGACAGCTGAGCCACTACTGTTTTGTTAGGATCAAATGTTTAATCCAAAAAAACTTCCAGATTAGATTAGATATTGATGTCTAATGTTTTAATTTGGTTCTCCATTATATTTTTGGAGCATTATTATATCAATCCAATGATAGCATTAAATCATAACTAATATAGTATAGTTTTTACACCAAGTATATGTCTCTTCTTTTTTAGTAATAAAATTCTAATTATAATTATTAAAATTTCTCAGTAATTATTTATATTTTTCTTAACAACCAAAATAGTATAATCTTTTAATTACATTTTTATTTTAAAAACCACTTTCTTTAGAGAGATAAAAAAAATTATATAAATTATTTTGATTAATTAAAAACAGTATTTTTATACTAAAAATGTTAAAATCTTATTTTTTCATCTCTCTTATTACTTGTTTTTTAAAAATTAAAAACTAGTACATAAATGAAATAACTGAAGAGAGGAAAAAATATTTATTTTAGTATTTTTATATATTTTCTCTCCTTTTTTCAACTAATCTTAACAATCTATAAATACTCACACCTGTGTTATTTTAAAAATATATTCACTTAAGGAATGTACAATCTTTAAATAAATTAATACTTGTTATTGTAAAAAAAAACATAAAAAAGTAAGTCTTCCCAGTTTTCCATTGTACATGTATTTATTTTAATAAGCTTGTACAAAAGTGTTTGGAGTATCTACGGTTATTATAGAAATTACTTTTGAAAACTTTATTCTTACTTATAGTCTATTTAATAAATAAAATATTTTTTCTGTTTGTAGGGCAGGTATAAATTTGGAATACTATTTCTATATCTCTTATAGACAGATTATATTTTGGTATTATGTCATTTAGTCAGCTTCATCTACATTTTACCCTGTAGTCTGATTCCAAGAATTATGATAACATTGTGAATGAGTGTCAGCACATTATATATTTAGATAACTAAATAACATTGAATGAGTAAATAAATTTGAAAATCATCAGCATGTAAATCTCTTGCTTAAATAGTTTTTCACTTGGACTTATCATTTACTACTTCTAACCAAATTGTCTCCTGGAAGCAGCTGTTTATATAAGAATAACATTGTTTTTTTTTTAAAAAAAAAACATGATTTTCAACATGCATTAATATCATTGAGTAATATATTTTTGAAGAATTATATTTACTCAGATTACTTATTGATTATGCCCAAAAAATTATTGTCATTTTAACCATTTTTGTTCAACTGCAAAAATATCCCTTCATGTTAAATTCAGTGCCTTTGCACCAATTTCACCACCAGTAAACATTATTTTATTCATCCATATTATAATGCCTTTCATGTATCTTTTATAATTTTTTGGTGTAGAGTTGGACTTCTTCTTTTCATGTATTATCATTTTGTTTAGCTTTATGTGATTTCAATTACACTTGTGTCTATAAATTATTTTCATATTAATAGCAGCTGTTGTTCTCTTACTCATTTTTCTTTTAATCCTTTCTTGCTATTTCGGCCATACTTATTTTTATATACTGTTAAATAGTATGAAGTTCTAATATTGCTTTTCTATTAACTGTTTAAGTCTCATATAGATAAGTAAGAATTGTTAAATTATATCTATTATAAACCTATCATATAAATTCACTGCTTTTAATATTCTTTTTTCTATCAGTAACACTTTATTGAAGTTTAATTGTAAGATTAATTTTATTTATCACATTGCCATCTCAATTAATAATATGCACAACATATTTTGAAGTTTAATGTCAATAATAAATTACCATGATTTGTTTGATTGGTTAGATAAATGTTTTTTAAGTAGTTTGATTTATACCTACATCCAAAAAAGAAGAAATAATTACCTTTTCTGTATGGGGTCAATATTTTTGTACTGCTTTGAAAACATTCCAAAAAGGAAGTCAGTTTCTATTTCTTCATTATAATCTGAGTGGTTTGTATTTATTAAAAATTATATCTGGGTGTATATTTGTGCTTATCATATCTCACTTTGCCTTCAAATACTGGACTAGCCTAGTCCATATTCCATTTTATGTTGATAAGATTAATCACTCAGCATTCCAGATTAATATTTATATAGAGATAATGTGCATTCAATGAAAATTCTGGGCAAATAGTCTGTGAATGGTTAATGTGATCAAGATTAGATGAATGCAGAATAATCCATTATTGGAAGGCATTAAGAGATATAAATATGGTATAGTGTTAAAAGGTGTATAGTATTAGACCTGCTACACCTTTTTACATCTATATTAATCTCCCAATAACTTTCTAATATTGTGATGTTGTCAAATATAGTGTACACTGGAACTTTTGACAAACTTAAGTGATAAATATGTCAAAGTGGATCATGTATATGTTCTTTCATGATATTTTCACTAGATTTAGACAGTTATTGGGAAACTGATACATGTGTGAAAAGGTACCTAATATGTAACACTAATCTCACCAGACTAAATTGCAAAAAAGGACATTTTTAACAATATAAAAATATAATTTGTATCCAAAAATAATAAACACATCATACTAAATAAAAACATATAGTTGTGAGTTTTTAAAGACCACCTTATGCCATCAAAGCCACCCTCCCCTTTTTAACACAAGATACAGCATTCTACTATCACAAACATTGCCGAATTTTACTTAAAATTTAAAAATACTATGTATAGTAACTGTGTCATGAAATTACAAAATGGATACTAAAGAAAAATTATCAAAAAATAATACCACTTAAGAGAAATAAAAAAATACATCTATTCAATCATTTAAATAAGTATATCAACTACAAAAATAATAAGTATATTAACTACAAAATCAACTGTAAAGTAAAAAATAAAATAAAATAAAAAAATACTAAATCTATTAACTATGGCAGAGAAGTAAGAAATGGACAGATCAATCAAAAAACCCATGTCTAACTTAGATTTTTAAAAAATGGAGAGTTAAAAGCATGTGTTTACATGATATCATGGCTGCACAGGATCTTGATTGAGAAATGTCTAACTATATTTATTTTGTCAAAAAACAAAAAATGAAACTAGTAAACTTTTATCAAAATGTAAAAAAATATTAGTAATCTTTCATTAAAATTGAATTACTTTGGTGAACTGATTGTTTTAATATCATCCAGACTGCAAATTAAAGCATCATTTATTTTTTCAGAGAAAAGATCATGAATTAAACTATGGTTCCAGGTTCTGCAAAAAACCACAGACAAGGACATTGTAAATGTTGTGATAGCCAAGGTGATTAACAAAGGACTTTATGAAATGATCAGATTGGCAATGCAAATTAACTTTGCCATCTAGTTGGTCAGAAACAAACTCAATTTTGAAAAAGGAATAGACTACTCCATTAAATGGCTCTTTTATAATCTACTTAGTGAGGCCAGACACCAAGACAAAAAAAACCTGCCAATCCTAGCTTGCTGAACAAACATGGGACAAATTAATTTGGAAAAATATCCCATTTTCTAGTTCCTCACTACCGAAGACAATTAATAAAAGAGAAGACAGTGTCAAAATAAACTGAATAATCAAATTAGAACTATTGGAGATTCAGCCTCACCAATTTAATTTCAATTAATCTTATGGACATGTAATCAAATTAATAACTCTTTGACTCAGTCTTTCTTTAGTTGACAAGGATTGCTTTTAAACTTTGTAATAATGAACATTATCCTTTATTGAAATATCTACAAAAGTTAATTCCAATCCCTATTGGATGTACACAAGGTGACATCAATTTGCAGGTTGACAGTTTGTAGTCACTGTGGATCCAGACCCCTTAAATTGACATAAAATCACTTCCATTGGATTAGCATTGGTGTGGTAAAATCATTAGTTCACCTTGTACTAGGATACTAAGGAAAATGCTTGCTTTAATAATCAGTTGATTTGGTCCACCTTCAGTTGATCTTGATTGCTTGTAAACTTTGTAAACATATGTATTACCATATTGTCCTTTTTATGTTAATTAGAAAATCTAATTCCAATTCCTATCAAATGTATACACTGTGATCTGGGTGGGGCAGATCAACATTTTGTAGTCACCGTGCATCTGGATGCCTCAAATTGTATCATTGTTGGTTTTATAAACCCATTCATTCATCTTTGTTATTGGGGTATAAATAAACTTTGGGGGTTTTAAAACAACAACATTTGGAATCTATGTAACAAGTTTTAATTAATAAAGTTTATTGTTGAAAGATATAGATAACAAAGTTAATCAAACCTCACGCAAGCATGTAAATAAATAAATAGCTATCAGTATATAAAACAAAAAAAAATTGTCACAGAATAGTATTTCATCCCAAAAAAATCTTATTAGATGATATTGAAAATGTTAGTCATCATCCCTCCATATGTTCACATATCAATAAATAGTTGTATGATGAAGGAGATTGGTTGTACTTTTTGCAGTCATCTGATGAAATCCCTATTTGAGGAAAATGATTGTTGTTTTTGTCATTGGTAGGAGTAATTGGTTATTTATTATTGCATAGTTGTGTGTGATTTGATAATCACATTTGTTATTCATATTTAAATGTGTTTTGACATATGTCTTAGATATATTATTTATATCTGAGCATGTGTTCTGTAATTAATACACCTAATTGCAATGAAAATCATAGTTTTTCAGTTTTACATGCTTTTTTGGGGAAAAATTGTAAACTTTTATTAAAACAGAATTAATGAAGTAGTCTTATTTTTTTTAATATCATATAGAATCCAAATGAAAACATTATCTTCTTTGTGCAATCTCTTCCAGCAGATTGAAGTTCATCAGTTTTATACACTTTCCAACAATCTGAATAAATTGCTGAGCCCTTTTCCATGTTTTATTTTATTGCTTCCATCAGAGTTATCACTATTTTATCCTCAATTGTCATGATAAATAAAAACTCACAACTATCTGTTTTTATTCGATATTGTGTTTTTATTATTTCTGTGCACAAATTTATCACTTAAGTTTGTCAGAAGTTTTGGTGTTCACATTATTTGAAGAGAGTGGAGTTTATTTGACAGAACCATAAAGTAAAAAATTTACAGGCAAAATGACATAGATGTAAAAAGGCGTAGAAGGTCTGACATGGAAGTAACATAATTGTTGCATAAGTGCGTGATACTTGGTTTCTATCTGAGTACTTTACAAATGAATATATACAATAACCAACATTTGGATTTTTAAAGTGATTTTAATATTTATTATTGTTATAAATTGTCAATATACAATCATGTCTATTCTGATACTGTATTAGAATTTTTAAAAAAAATTCTATTGTGTCAACAGTTGATACGAATGATATAGTTTTCTTTGTAAATTTTTTATATTTGATAAATATTTAGCCATATTGACATGTTTATGTTTATACATATGAATTAAAAACTACACTTATATTGTAAATTTTAAATTAAAAATAGAAATAATAACTTGGAGTTTATGAAAAGTAAAAACAGAAATAATTGGTCATAAAACATTAAATATCGTAATTGCTTCATACTAAACTGTAATAGTGAACTGAAATTAATAATTGATTACTAAATGCTTTACATAGAGCAATTTCTAATACAAAAGATGTCAATTTTAAATTAGGCATCATTATTATATTTGTATATATATATATATAAAGTACCTTGCGTACTATAGTGATAGATAGATATATATAATAAATTTAAAAGTATAATACCCTTTATAAAAAATATTATATATAAACTTAAATAATTAACGATAAAAGAAATATATTTTAAATTCTTTAGAAGCGCTTTCAATTACATAGTAATCCTCGTCAGGGTTAACTGAATTTCAAATTTTTTTAAACTTAATATTACATATTTCCATAAGCTGTGTATGGCCGTATTTGCAACTTGTCTATTAATAACATTATCTTAATATTTATCTAATAAAATTGTATCTTTAATTTTGTATATATATATATAATACATATTTTGCGGGTTCATCCGTGTTAAAAACTTTTAATATTAATATACTGACGTTTCGACTTGGTCACACAAGCCATCCATACATATATATATATATTAATGTACACATTAATACACAACATAAACATCTTAAAATACATATATTAATATGCATACATTATACATTTATTTAATATTTTAAAAAATTAATTATTAATGCAAAACATATCATTACTGGTGTATATACTACTGTTGAAAATTATATATCGTTATCATAGTATCGATCCATTGCAGAATAAAAGTCTCACGAATTTTAATCTCGTTTGTCTGATCATAAGTCCTATTTTTCACATCTCACCAATGAATATCATTATTTGATCCATCTATTAATATGTTTTGATGTTTTTATGAAATTCTTGAATTCAGTTTAAGACTTAAATTGTCCATGTACTATTATTTCTTTTAATTAATTATTTCTTGTTGACTTAGATAAGTATTACTTTTTGATCTGTTCTTGATTTTAAACATATATATCTTCTTAAATTCATTGTGTGACCTGTTAATAGTCCAAATCTCAGATTCATAAGCAAAAAAACTGATAAAACATCTTTTTTCCTTTTCAGATATTATGTTATGTCTATAAAAAGCACTCTATTTATGTTTAATTCTATTAATAGTTTTATCCATTATATTCCCATAATATAATAATAATCTCAAACAAGGTATTGTAATTGTTAGCTTCTTGTAATTTATAATTGTTAATCTTTCTTTTTCTGAGAAAATCCATTGAAAACTATTTTAATCTTTTTTAGCATATATCTTTAGATCTCCTTTCTTAATATTGTTTGAAAACTTTTGCAATATTTCCTAAAGTCCTTAAACATTATTCTAGATGATTTCTAGTTTCCCATTTATCAACAAAATATTTCTAGCAAAACTGCTGGAAAACGTTTTGGAGATATAAAAATACCCTCTTATTTATCCTTCAGTTTTATTAAATACTGATAAATATTTTTTTAAACATGACTATTCACATGGTCCAAAGTTTTAATCTCTCTTGTAAAATTTATATAATCAGATGATTTTCCATAATCTACAAATCCAAAACATAGTGACAATTCATACTGTCCTTTAACTCTAGAAATTAGTCTTCAAAAATTTCATAATTTTTGCTATTTCTCTAATATCTGGAAGCATATACATGTTTTCTCTCATGTTAATCTGTGTTTAACTTTAAATCATAACGATAAATTAACATTACTTAAATCTGAAACATCATCATTTAATCTGATGAACTTCAACATCTTTATAAATGAACATTTTATGATTTTGTACAAATGAGGAGATATTATTGTATTTTTCACTTGTCATAGTTTTTGATTTAGGATTAGTTAGTGGAGGTTCAGGGTCCATCACATTTGCCATATCACAGAATTTCTCAAAATGTCTTGACATAAGTAATTTATTTTTCAGTTTAATAAATCTAATTACATTTGATATAATTTAAGCAATAACATAGGTTCAACAACCAAAAATCTCCCAAATTTTATTTTAGCATTTTCTTTATCTAAAATATTATTTTCTGTTTCTTGCTGAATAAGCAACAGCTAAGACAAATGTGTATGGCATTTTCACCATAATAACAAATCTGTGACATTTTATTGCTAGATGCACTTGGAATTCAATGTGGACAAAATCTAACTTTTATTAATGCTTCTGTAACTGTCATTTTTTTTCAAGGTGAATTTTAGGCATTGTTTGCTTTCTTCAGTGATTCCATTGGACTGTAAATTATAAGCCAGGATTAAAATGTGATGTATACATTTCTTTATTAAATAATTTTAAAAACTGGTAGAAATAAATCATGTTCCATTATCAGATACAAAGATTTGGGGATAGCCATGATTAGTAAAATCTTTGTGAAGAACATTAATGGTACTATTGGAATTAATAGGTTTTTTTTTCAAGTGTCATAGCATCGGCTGGGACATGAACCTGCAACCCATGCAACTGCTTATAAGGCAGTCGCACTGACCTCTCGACCACCAATGCAATACTTCATAGTTTTTATGAGCTCATATTCAGCCCAATGGGAATATGAGTCCACTATTATTAAAAATAGCTAAACATTTAATTGTCCAATAATATTTATATGAATGAATTGGCATGGAATTTTAGCTTCTGACCCCAATTTGTAGAGTTTCATTGGAAAATCAGCTATTAATTGACACTAGCTTTAGGTTTTAATCAACCGTTCTCTAAATTTCCATTTACCAGCATTATTTACATGATGACTGGCCCAGATTTCTCTCCTTGATTTGTAATGCTCTTGTAAGTCATCTTTTTTCTTTTTCTCAAAATTAATTTTAAAAAGGCTGAACCAGTTTTGATCTAATAATGGGCTTATATTCTTTTTTACACTAAATAGTGGTATTCTTTTAACTCTATTGTTGAATTTCATGGTACTAATACTTTTTCACATATGTATTTTTATTTCCATATACATATATAACCAATACATTTATCTTTACCAGGTTCCATTTATTTTTTAATTTATTAGTATTGATGCCCTTTTTTAAAGCAAAGAATAGATAGTCTGGTACCACGGCACACTTCAATGTTAACTTTATTATTGCAAATGGTACCATCCATGTAATTTGGCAATAATCTGAATTCTTTATCATCATTAACTCTATGTTTTTACAAGGTCATTCTTCTTCTGATTTAAAATCTGGGCAGAGTTTTGACTATTATTTTTCTTTTTTATATAGAGAAGATAAATGCTTATTTCTCCACTTTAAACATCTATAACTTCTTTTTGTGTTCTTTAACTCTGCAATATGAATATCTGACATCTCTTCTTGGAAGTTTTATATATGTTTTAACTGTTTTTATCTACACTTGTCAGATTTGTTTCTTCCTTTGTCACTGCTTGAAATTCCAACACATTCTCTGTTGCTATTTCATGAGCTATGTATTTTGCACTCACCATCTTATACATTAAATCCACTTCACTTAAAAAAAACTTCTAAGATTGTTATCTGTCATTGTGTGATGCAATTTATCTAGCAGGGTGTTAACTAGGTCTGCTGAAAATTAACTTTGGCTATTGTTTCTCAATGCTGTGTTATATGGTTAGTAACATTCATAATATAATTGCTTCCTCATCTTCAAATATAAGTAAGCCATCCATTTTGTCATCACTAGTTGAAAATATACCCTGAGAGTTTTTACTAATTCTTTCTATCATAAATCCTTTGGTATCTTTTAATCACTCAATTGTTTTATTACATGCAAAACATCATTACTGGCTAAAAAGGATGGAAACTTTAACTTTATTTACTTCCATTTTATTTATACACATATAATGGTCAATAGGTTTGATCATATATATTCCATGGTGTTGGGTTGTTTATCAAAAAACCTTGAAGTTAATGAATCAGTACTACTCTCATTATTTTTACTAAATTTCATGTTCAAATTTTATTTACTCATTCTGGTTAGCTGTATCACTCTATTTTCTCTGTCCTTACAAAACATGTGCAATTTTTGACTAAATCAAATCTGTTATTGTGTGCACAACTTTTTTCTAAGCTACTTACTGTTTCAACTGCTGTGATCACAAGGGATCTATAATTCCAGCCATGTCACTAACAAAAATTAATCACACAAATAACATTTATGTATCACAGTACATTTATTTCTCTAAACTAAAGAATATTAATAAAATGATAAAATAAATAAATTACTCCTTAACTTTGGGGCAAACATTAAAACAAATTTGGTGTAAGAAAATATTTCATCTTCACATTCTATAAATGCATACTACAGTCTATTAATTCAGTGTTGTATTAACTTTTATTCTTCAACACTTGAGTATCCTTAGCTTATAATTGTTTGCCATTAAAACAATTATAGTTGAGTTTTCATTCACTTAAATTTTTCATTTTACTAACCTTCATTTTGAAATCTTTAAATTATATAGACTACTTTAATTTAAATTGCAATTTCTTCTTTTTGAGAAAAACATTATTATCAGTTTGACAATTTCTTTCAATTTATCAGCTATCCCATTATTCTGATGCTTTTCTGCCCTTCTAACACTCTCTGTTCATTTTTTATTAGTTGCACTAATTAGAATATTTATTTTTCATTTTCTCTTACTATAGAAATTTTTTAGATTTTTTAGGTAAAACAACACAAAGCAACTATAGCTGCATACATTTTCACAAATCTAAGAATAAACATTAATTAAATTATCATAAAGACATGTGCAAATAATCCATTAAATTAATTAATTAAGTAATCAATTAATTAAAGTCGCATAAATATATTAATATAAAAATATATATACCATCATGTATATATAAAAACTGTGTGTATTCCTGAGCACAAGCAGTCCCTGTATATCTTTTACCTATTGCAAATTACAACAATTTATAAATTGAAACTTCAAACTATTCTATATATCAAATAGTCTATTTTACAGCAAAAATATTACAAATAATCTAGATTAAAATGGTAGAGATAAATTAAAAGTAAAATGAATTGAATTTATATGTTTGAATATAGTTTATGTGAATTATTCATGCCCACGTGTGTACAATAAAAAGATTTAGCTGAATTTATTTAAAATAAAGCAATAAGATGACACTCATATATAGAGCTTCATATTATCCTTGTCCCTTCAAAACAAAAACAAAAAATGTCCCTACATATTGTTACATGTAAAAAAATAAATAAACTACCAGTGATAACGAAAAAAAAAATATGAACAAAGAAATAAAAAAAAAGATTGAACAATCTGAAAAAAAGAAAATTATTAATTGATTGTTTTGCCTTTAATTCTGGTAGTCTACCTGATGGTCCATCCAAAATGTAAGCTGTCTGCATATTATATCTGCAGTGTGAAATTTTGTCTGATGGCTTTTCTAGGATCTTGTTAAAGCAACTGGTCTCTTGTAATTTAACTATTTCTTCAACTGTACATTGGTTGCTTGCTATTGCTATTAAACTCTCACATTGATTTATTCATTTTTAAGAAACTTACAAATATCTACAAAGACTTTATGCTGTCTTGGTATATATGTTTTAGGATAATCTTAACAACATCAAGATATATGTATTCTCTAAGTATATGAGTGAAATTCATGTCATAAAATGATATAATTAATCTTGATAATGAAGTTGGCACAGACGAAAATGCTGCTGAAGGTGGTTCCAGGCTGGAAAACAATGTGAATATGAAGCAACATTCTGAGAAATTACTTTGTGACTCATAATTAATTCTTTTAGTAATATATTCAGTGTTGAAATTCTTTTATAAAATTTTATCAACATCATCCTCTTTAATTCTTTTTTACAGAAATATATTTATCAGTAAACAGAATCAGTACTATTTTAATTTTGATTTATTTTAAAATTCTATGTCCACTTTTCCATACACATCCAAACATTCTGTGGAATCATGGTTCACAGCCATAGTTTACTGTGAAATTTGTTATCCCAGATTTTGCTTTATCTTTTGCACAAGTTCTTCTTTCATTTTTTCATGGAATCTCTTTTTCTTTTTATGCTTATCAACTTTTCTCCATCTGGACATTTGAATTCTTTGATATTATTTTTAATGACTTTTTCCTGGTATTCCAAAATCTTCTTAGCAACAATTATGATATTTTTATTTTCTAGAAGCTCTTCAATTTATTCTGGCTTTATATGAAAGTAATAAAATAATGTACAAATTAATGAATTCATTTATTAATATTTTATTTACTGTATACATATGAAAAATAATATGTAAATATGAACAAATAAGATACACATTATTGTTAATGTGTGTGTATGCATGTTATGTGGTTATATTGCTGTATTAATAATAAATAGATAATTTCAACATGCTCTTTTAATTTGAAGTGATTAATATGTGGATAAATATGTCATTTTCCCACATGTGTTAATAAAAGGCATTCAATTAATTTATATATTTTATGTAACACATGATAATATTAAAATTATTGAATATTAATTTTTTAATAATAATATGAATATTTTAATAGCTGCTATAAATGTTTGTAAAAACAAGAGAATGAACAAAATGTCAGATAAATAGTTTCTTTTGCTATTTCTCTTCACTAATTTTGATTATTTACCAGTGTTAAATTTTAGTTTTGAAATAAAATGTACTAAAAAATGTTTTCTTTTTAGTGGATTGTTTGACAATTTTTAATTTTAACATAAAATATTTAAGTTTTTGTTTTAATTGAATGGGTTTTTTTCTTTCTCTTTATCTCTCTTCAATACAACAAACATTATTTATCAAATCAATGTGTTTAACTGATTATCCTGTTTTTAGTAAAGAAAAAAAACTTTAATTAAAAAGTAATTTCAAAACTATAATAGTAATTATTTTTGATTAGAAAATGAAAACAAGCACAGGATATTTTTGTTTATAATTAAAAAAGAAGTGAACAATTCTTTTTTTGTCAAAATATACCCAATTGATCAGTGTTTAATTTTGTCATGTAATAGACAGAATAGTGATTGGTTTGAAACAAAGTTCTAATTATGCTGTTAAAGAAAGTCACATATAGAAATTCAACTGTTTAAAATTGTTTTTTGCAATAAATACCATGTGCTATGTTTTTCTAAGAGCTAGACATCATATATTTCATGTAACTGGTTTCAGTGGAATAAAACATAGATGAAAAGAAAAATACCTCTGAAGTAATCTGCAACAAAACTTTGTCATCAACCAAGAGCATTGATATCCTCACCTGGGAATTAATTGAAAGTAAAATGGATATTTTTTTTTACATTTGTTAAGATGAAAATGTTGCATACACATAAGGTATAAGTTAAACATTTATATTGTGTAGAATCCTTCAATAAAAAAACTTGCCTGAAAAAAAATGGAAATTTTAAATTAAAAAAAAAAACTGCAAAGAAATTTAGCACTATGGTTAAAGGTATTTTGTTTTATCTACATATTGCATTTTCATTTATAGTTAAAAAATTATAAAAGTAATAATTAATAATTTTGAATAAATTTATTAATTTAACATTTTCTTGTGAAACATGTCTTTAATCCATTTGACTTTTCTCTTCAAACTTATAAATAAGGATTTCTTTAAAAATAATTTAAATGTTATTAAATTATATTTAACACTTTTAAACAATTTTTTTTGTTTCTTTAATGTTTCCTCCAAAACTTAGCTAAGGATTAATTAGGCTAAGTTGAAGATTTTTGTCTCTAATTATGATAAATTTGTTTCCCAAGTTGCATTATTTAATAGGAAATAACTTAATAAATTAAAAGTTAATTTATTCAATTAATAAAAATCAACTGAATAATTATATCTTTCATGAAATTATACATTTTCTGCAAAAATTATAGCTTTGAAATATCATATTACCATGTCATTGTTTATTTATTTATTGTTAATCAATTAGTTTATTAAATAATTAATTTTTAAAATGACCTAGTTTTAATGTCTTTATTACTCCAACTATTTGTTTCATTAATTGGCAGGGTATCTGGTTGATTTCAATAGTTTAGTGTTTTAGGGATATTTAAAATATTTCAGTAATGTTATTT
This sequence comes from Epiperipatus broadwayi, assembly GCA_028023455.1. NCBI lineage: Eukaryota > Metazoa > Onychophora > Udeonychophora > Euonychophora > Peripatidae > Epiperipatus > Epiperipatus broadwayi. The sequence goes on from JAQFVV010012632.1 coordinate 1,203,261, forward strand.
AAAATAAATTAGAATATGCTGTAATATTTATATATCTCTTGCTAACAGTAACAGTTCATAATATTCCTGTTTTCTGATCTATATTAGAGCATAAACATTAGAGGTTTATATTTATGTTTGGATACCCTGATAATAACTCTGGATTGTGTAAAGGTATCATCTTTAAAGTCATTTAGAAATTAGGTTTATATTTGGCCAGTACATTATTAGTTTTATGTGCCCAGAGCATTGTTGATAATAATTTATTCTTATTTTATTGATTTTATGCTTTAGTAGAGATTATAAAATACATGTTATTTAAACATAATTATATAAACATAATTATTTTTAATTTTGATTTCATACTGATGTTTGAAAGCAAATGAAAATTTATTTTGTATATGAGATATGTAGTTTTGTATGTATTGACAGTTTAGATATTGTGTGATTGAATGTATATAGTTAATATTATGAGTATCAATTGTAAATTTCTTATGGCTTTGTTTTCAAAATGACTTAAGTTTATAATAAATATTGATGAAGTATTATTGAGATTATTCAAATATTTTATATATGTGATCTTAAGTGTGGTTGATTTCTTAATGCTGTTGTGTTAATTATTATTATAGTATTGAGTTTACCTTATCATTAACAAACATTTCACTCATTTCTTTATATTATAAGCTCTTAGGGTATAAGTTTATGGATTACTAATTATTTATGTCAAAGCTGGCTAAGTTCAGTTTCTCAATATGCTGAATTGTCAATCATGTATGCATTAATTAACTTTAATATGAGAATGTGAATATTAATAGCTGTTAGAACAACAATACTATTTTTTTAAATATTCACCTAAATGTTCTGGACATTTACACAATAAAAGTAATGTATATATTTCAAATTTAACTTTATTCATGCTTAGCATATTTTCAATACATAACATATCATAATTATAGTATTTTTCCTTTTTTGTTTCTTAAATATAGATTTTTTTAATTTTTTTATTAATCATTACTTGATTAATAAGTTTAATAAAATTACAAAATACTTATATGCTAAGTATAACTCGGATAAACTTATCATTTTTAGGGTTAACTTGTCTCTTTTTCATGATGTATTTTATATATATATATATATATATAATTAGATACCAACCAGTAACCACCTAAACATTCACAGTAAAGATAGTAATCAATATTTCTCACTGCTCTCGAAGCAACCTTCTCACCTTTTAATAGAATCTTTACTGTGAATGTTTAGGTGGTTACTGGTTGGTATCTAATTACATCATTATCCCATTTAGCTTTAAGCACTATTTCACTTATTATTTCTAAATAATACATGAGCAATTTAAAAGTATTGCAGTTTGTAATTTTATAATTGACTATTTATTAGTCTGCATTACAGTGACATGTTTATTTCATGTTTAAAGAGGTTTATTTAAATTTCATTGTATCAATATTTCATATTCTGTAGTGAAGTAGCAATCTTCAAGTGTCCATATATATTCAATGGACCATTAGTAAGAATGGATTTCCATTTTTGCTATTAAAAGGTGTGAAGGTTGCCTTGGCAGCAGTCAGAAATATTGATTACTATCTTTACTGTCAATGTTTAGGTGGCTACTGGTTGGTATCTAATTACATCATTATCCCATTTAGCTTTAAGTACTATTTCACTTATTATTTACATATATATATAAACTAAGTAAATGAAATATATACAAAAAATAAAATACAAACAAAATTAAATTATTGAAATGTAAAACTACTTTTATATTTTAACCAGAAGATCTTCATTCTAATGAAAACCAGTCCTCTATTTAAAATATAAAAGTAGTTTTACATTTAAATAATTTTGTTAGTATATATATATATATATATATATATATATATATATATATATATATATATATATATATATATATATATATATATATATATATATATAATCAATAAAGTAAGTCATTTATTGCGTGACTTATTTTAATGTTGTATTATAAATATATAATATAAGGAGGGTACTAATAGCTCTAACAAGCTTTTATTGATAAGTGCCTCAAGAGAAAGCATTTAAAATCTCTATCTAAAATTATCCCTATCGTCAGATCAATTGGGTTCAAGATTTTAGCTCACTTCAGTGAGGAGCCAGGACATTCATTTGATCACAAAATAAAAAACAACTCAAAAGCCAATACTTATCTAATACATAACTATTAAGTAGAAAATCTGAAATGTTCAGACATGAAAATGTCTTTAAATCCATCTATCTAACAAATAGCTGTATGTGTTTGAAAACACTTCAGCCTCACCATATATTAATAGTCTCAGCAGTATAACATTGCCAAAGCCTTAAGGGCAAAATTATAATGATAAATAAACTATTAGGAATTTTAAACTTCTCTCTTGATATTATAAGATATAAAATTAAAAGTGTGTAAAGCGATTGAAAGAGAAGCTATAGAGAGTACAAAAAGTATTTTTCGCATTCTCAATAGCTTCTCTTTCAACCGCTTTGCACAAATGATGAATAAAGCAAGTTATATATTGTGTGAATTGTTTTAAGCTTGTATTACAGATATATAATATAGGGAGTGTACCAAGAGCTCTAACAAGATCTTATTGATAAGTGCCACAAAAAAGCATTTAAAACTTTCTCTGGAATTATCCCTATCCTCAGATCAATCAGTTTTGAGCTTCTGGCTCACCTCAGTGATTGATATAGCTATTTAAGATACATAGCTAAATTAAAGACATTTACATGTCTAAAAATACAGATTTTCCGCTTAATAGTTATGTATTAGATAAGTGCTGACTTTTGAGTTGGTATTTTAGATCCAGTGTCTGAATGTCCTAGCTCTTCACTGAGAATAGGATAATTTTAGATGAAGACATTGTAAATACTTTTTCTTGGAGCATTTATCAATAAAAACTTTTTAGAGCTATTGGTATGCTTCTATATTTCATATCTGCAATACAAACTTAAAACAAGTCATGTGATATATGATTTGCTTTATTGGTCATTACAGTTTTGCCCTTAAGGCTTTGGCAATGTTATATTTCTGAGGCTGTTAATATATGGTGAGGCTGAAGTGTTTCCAGATCCATATACCTATTTATGTTAGATATCTGTATTTAAAGATATTTATGTGCCTGAAAATTTCTGATTTTCTACTTAATAGTTACATATTAGATGAGTGTTGGCTTTTGAGTTGGTATTTTAGATTTAGCATCTGAATGTCCCAGATCCTCACTGAAGTGAGTGAAAAGCTCAAAACTGATCAGTCTGAGGATAGCAATAATTCTAAATAGAGATTTTAAATACTTTCTTTTGTGGCACTTATCAATAAGAGCTTATTAGAGTTATTGATACTCTCTCTCTCTCTCTCTCTCTATATATATATATATATATATATATATATATATATATATATATATTGTACCAACCTTGAATTGACACACGTATAAAAAATAATTTTCTCTAAAAAAAAAATATTAAAATAAAAATCTTTCATAAAAGGAAGACGTAAAATTAAAAGTTGAAGAGTTTTATTACAGTTTGTTTTCAAAAAAGGTAAGAGTCAAATAGTTTTCTATCATTAGTTTTTGAAATAAAAGTTACAATTAATTAATTAGAAGGGGAGAGGGGTTTTTCTTAGAAAAAGTCAAACTAAAAGTTTTATAAAAGGAAGTAAAGAGTTTTTCTTATTCGTATTCCTTAAAGTAAATAGTTAAAAATCTATAAATAGAAATCTCTTTTCATTCAAGTTTATTAGAATAAATTATACATGTGCATAAATGTAAGCTTGTTAATGAAATATATAATAAATGCATGTATATGTGCATGTTAAAATCATATTGAAAAACACATAAAAATAAATATTAAAATGAATACAGAAGATTATCATTAAAAAATTCAGTGATGGGCTACTAATTAAAAGGATAAAACAACAGGAATAAAAAGCTTATCTCCAAAGGATTAGCTCCTAATTAAAATTATAAAAACAACATGTTTGCATGGCTATTACTAATTAAATGATCTTTAAAAATATGAGATTATCAAAGGAATTTCGACAACAGATATTGCCAGGGGATATCAAAATGAAAACATGCGTCACATATAAATAGCCAAAATTTTATCGGACAGTCAGTTCAGAAAACCATTTAGTCAAGTTAGTTGCATAGAGTTGAATTCAGTTCATTCAGTTAGAAATGCAGTGTTAGTTGCCATTGGAAACATGTGACTGTCTCTATCCTAAGTCCAGATCTGTCCGTGAAAATAATGTCTTTGTAACAGCTTGAAGAATCTCCGTCAATATCTAATTGTCTCCAGAAATAATTCCAATGAATAACAATGAAACCTCCTCAAAAAACTTTGAATCTAACTGGTTAGAGATATCTCATTAGAAGCACCAAACAGCAAATTCAAAATCCTAGGTAAATAACATTTTTTCTTACATTCTTTTTTAAGTAGCCATCGCATTCATGAATCCTCCAAGAGCCAAATTATATGAACTCAAACAAGGTCAGACTTGCTAGGTGACATTGAGGGATGGATGCATTTTCCTGAGTGCACAGACACTACTTCACTTACAACTCATCTCGCAGAGAGGTCTACCTCCGAACATACTAAGGTAGACGTAGGGACCATTACAGGCCCACAGGCTTACAATAAATAATAATAAAGTCTATATGACCTGTAATGGTCCCTAGATCTACCTTAGTACATTCGGAAATAGACCTCTCCATGAGATGAGCTGAAAGTGAAGTAGTGTCTGTGCACTCAAGAAAAATGCATCCATCCCTCAACTTCACCTAGCAAGTCTGACCTTGTTTGTTCCCACTGTCCTGGATGTAACACAGTTTATTTTCATTGGTCATCCCATGACACGAGGTACAAAGTGGTCAGTTTGGTTATCTCTGACCAACCTTAATCTTTACTGTGATGCTTTTAGCATACACACACATACTTGAATATTTGTAATAGTTACATTATTATTGTGTGTATCTGTTAATACACACACATACATAGAGTTATTATTATTGTGTGTATGTGTAAATACACACACACATAGCATGCCTCCCCCAAGTTCAGCGATGTACAATTTTTTCATTTCTTTTTCTCTGAACTTAAGACATAATCGTGCAGGTGGAGGGGAACTTTTTTTCTTCTCTGTGCACATGGGGGTGATTTAGTTTCACCATCTGTGACTATTTCATTTTCTTCACTATTTTGATTTTCTTCATCAGCAGTAATGATTTCTGTTTCACTTTTAGTTTCATAGTGAGTATCATTTTCTTTGTCATAACTTTTAAACAATTGCGGAGTTCATTCTGTTATTGCACTCTTGCGTAATTGGTTAATGTGCTTACATAATATTTGCCGTCTTCCATACAGACAGCAACCACTTGTTTACTTAAATGGTGTACAACGTATGGCTTGAGTCCACAATTTATTTAAATTATTTTTTACCCAGACTTGTTCATCAGGTGAAAATTTGTTGTTTACAGTAATCGGCATTTGATGCTCTTTTGATGGCATTATTGCTGAGACTTTTGTATGTAACTTCTGGCCTAATTATTTTTCTGCAGGTGATCTGCCCATTTTAGCTGTGGGTGTGGAATGCTGATATAGCAATGCCATGAAAACTGCCTCTTGGAGTCTTCCTTTTCCCAATTTATTCATGGATGACTTTAAGCTTTGTACCACTTTCTTGGCCAGTCCATTTGAGTGAGGGTGGTAGGAGGGGTAAGGACGTGTTTAATCCCCCATTCCTGCATAAATTTGGCAAATTTTTCAGATGTGAAACCGGTTCCATTATCGGATACGAGGATTTCCGGTAACCCGTGGTATGAAAATATTTCCATAAGCCTGTCCAGTCTCGTCCAAACTTGTATTTTTCACTGGTTGTATTCAGACCACCCTGAGTAGGCATCGATCACTACCAGAAATAATTGTCCATGGATTGGATCGCAATGGTCAATGTGAATTTTCTGCCAAGGTTTCTCTGCTTCTTTCCATGTTTCATATTTTGCTGGGGGTGCTTTTGCACATGACTGACAGCTAGAACATTTCTTAATGAATGTTTCTATATCAGTGCTGATTCTCAGCCACCATACATAACTACGGGCTAATGCTTTTGCACTGACAATGCCTGGATGACCTTCATGTAATAAATTTAGTATGTGCAATCTGCCTATTTTTGGTATTAGGACCTGATTGCCTTTAAGAATGCAACCTTTACATATTGATAATTTTTCATGAGCTTTTCATAGCTCTATGTGCAAAAACGGAGGATGTTGTGCTGGCCAGCCTCTTCTAATTTTCTCCATCAGCCATTTGTAGCCAGCATCTTCATTGGTCCATGCTGCTACTTTTTGGCTATTAAGAGTCTGGCTTTGAAGGGTGTCAATGTAATTGATTTCTATTTCACTTGTAGTGTTCTCTGAGTTGTCAGGCATTCGGGATAACGCATAGGCGTGACCAATAGTCTTTCCCTTTTTATATTCCAAACTGTAATCATACCCAGAGAGTATGTTAATCCATCTCAACATGTATGGGCTGAGGTGTTCTGGAATTTGTTTGATGCCTAAAATTCCCAGAAGTGGTTTGTGGTCTGTCATGATTGTGAAATAATGACCATATAAATACTGGTGGAATTTACGAATTCCAAATACTATGGCTAGCGCTTCCTTGTCCAGCTGACTATAATTTTTTTCAGCTTTGGACAAAGTATGTGATGTGCATGTTATAGGACATTCCTTAGATTGAGCTGGGTGACATATTACTGCCCCCACTCCATATTCTGATGCATCAGTCATTAGTGTTATCTCAAGATCGCTATTATAGGGTACCAGTAATTTATTTGATATGAGTAAAGCTTTAGTATTTTGAAAAGCCCTTTCTTGTGTTGCTTCCCACTTCCATTTCTGATTCTTTTTCAGTAGCTCATATAATGGTTTGGCTATGTGAGCTTTGCCCTCTAAGAAGTTCTCAAAATAGTTTACCAAACTCAAAAAAGCCTGCAATTGTTTTATGTTACTAGGTCTTCTAGCTTCTGACACTTCTTTGACCTTTTCGGGAGATGGCCTTTTCCCAGAGCTAGAGACTATGTGCCCTAAAAACTTTAATTCAGTGGCCCTCCATATGCATTTTTGCATATTTAATTTCACTCCAAACTCTTCTAGCCTTTGACAGACAGTAGTTAGATGACTATTCAATTCATTTTCTGATCTTGCCATAATTAATATGTCGTCAAAATAAGGGATAACGCCCTTGCATCCAGTAAGCAGAGTTTCAATTTTTGCTTGGAATATACTGGGAGAAAATGCTATGCCAAATGGGAGGCATTTGCATTTGAATAGACCCACATGAGTAGTCAGTGTTAGAATTTTGGCAGCCTTATTTGCTACTGGAATTTGATGGAAGGCCGCATCTAAATCTAATTTAGCAAAATATTTTGATTTTTGCAGTGATGCTAATATTTCACTGGAGTTTGGGACAGGGTAGGTGTGTTTATTTAGAGATTTGTTGACAGTTATGTGATAATCACTGCACAAGCGTATCTGTCCATTAGGTTTGGTGATCACGACCAGCGGAGTCACCCACTCTGTCTCCTCTGTCGGTTCTATAATGCTGTTCTTCACTAGCTCATTTATTTCTTTCACTACTTTTTCTTTTTGTGTGAAAGGGACCTTTCAAGGTCTGCAAATTATTTACATGGCCTCTGGTGACATTTCCAGTGACACAGGTTTAGTTTTAATCATTCCTGGTTTGCTATTAAAAAGTTTAGGAAAACGATCCTTTATGTCTTTTTCACTGTCAATTTTTTTGTTCAATGAGATTTCAATTCTCAGTTCTGTAAACCAGTCATGACCAATGAGAGGGTTTATGGGGGTGTGTAAAATATATAGCGGTAAGATTGAAATGTTGCCTTTATTACAAGTAATTTGAGCTTGGACTACACCCTTAATTTTTATTTCTTTACCATTTACATCCAATGTTCTAAGCTTAGTATTGCTAAGCCTAGGGGCTCTCTTATTTCCACCCTGATCAAATTCCAGTCGGCTACGGATATTAAAGAAATGCCGCTACCGCTGTCTATTGCCATTGACAGGGGTTTTCCGTAAACTTTCACAGTAGTCATAAATTTCTGTGCTTGATTTATAACATTATTTATAACAATATTACATTTAGTTTTATTAATACTTTTGTATATTATTTCCATTAACTTGGTCAACTGTTCTATTTTCACACATTCTCACCATGTGACCTATTTTTTACACAGTCTACATCGATCGTGTTTGAAATAGCAATCTTTAGATATATGACCTAGTTTTCCACAACAATAGCACTTTGTTCGACTTTTATTTGTCTGTTTAATAATTTTGTTATCGGAAGACCCTTTGTTGAGAGTTTCAACACCAAATATTCCTGTTTGATCACATTCAATGCCTTTTTTCACAGCAAATTCTTTTGCTTGCTCTACTACTATTTCGTGAGTGATACTGCATTTGATAGCTTCATGATAATTTATGTTTTCATCAGCCAGTAACTGCTGACTCAAAATGTCGCTATTCATTCCACATAGGAATTGTCCCAGTAGCGCTTCTTCTAAATATGAATCATAACAGCAGTTTTTTGCGAGTTCATGTACGGCTGAGTCATAATCCTGCATATTTTCATTTCTGCCTTGATGGCGATTTCGAAAATGAAGTCTGGCGATGTGCCTAGACAGGCGAGGATTAAAATAATTTGACAAATGATCTTTTAACTCGTTGTAGGTTAATTTTTCAGGAGTGTTGGGTTCTGCTAATCTGTTAGCTATTTGTATGACCCCTTTTCCTGCAAAAACATAATAATGTCACTGTTTTATACGCATCTTCCTCTACTCTGTTAATGAAACAGTAATTTTCAATCTGTTGAACATACAGAGGCCACTCATTGGCCTCTTTGATGTCAAACTAGGATAGTGTTGATAGCATTTTAAGCAATTTATATAACTAACTCGTTTAATACCATAGGTTCGTTCGCTTCTTCAATAATTCTGCCTGTCATATTTGGTTGTCAGCAGACTTCTAGGGTTCAAATTGAACTGTCATGACTGCACCAGTGCAATATCCAGTACTAGTTGGATATATATATATATAGTCGAGGTTCAAGTGAGATTTATTGCCCTCAACAGCGCCATGTAATTATATAATAAAACACATGAAGTGGAGTTAATAGGTTTATATACATAAATACATATACAAGGATCAATATATAATACAATTATTTGAAAGATAAACTGACTAATACATTATTATACAACTCTAGTCTTACAGGCCCGCAGGCTTACAATAAATAATAATAAAGTCTATACGACGTGTAATGGTCCCTAGATCTACCTTAGTACATTCGAAGTAGACCGCTCCGCAAGACAAGCTAAAAGTGAAATAGTGTCCGTGCACTCAGGAAAATGCATCCATCCCTCAACTTCACCTAGCAAGTCTGATCTTGTTTGTTCCCACCATCCTGGATGTAACACAGTTTATTTCCATTGGTCATCCCATGACATGAGGTACAAAGTGGTCAATTTGGTTATCTATGACCAACCTTAATCTTTACTGTGATGCTTTTAGCATACACACACATGCTTGAATATTTGTAATATATACATTATTATTGCGTGTATCTGTTAATACACACACATACCTAGAGTTATTATTATTGTGTTATGTGTAAATACACCCATACACATAGCAAACTCTATAGCACATAAAAATGAACTATTAATTTGTGTATTCTAAATATCAAATATTATTTAATGCTTTATTATATATGTCAGTGTGAGTGCATTAAAAATACCAATATTATGCTAGTTAAAAAATCTATAAAAGTATTTATATTTAGTATAATTAATGTTAATAAATTGTCTTTAAATTTAAGTCTTATTTTGTTGGTCAATTCTTTTTACCAATTCTTTTTACCAATTCTTTTACCAATCTTTTATCAATTTTTTCACCACCAATTAAATAATATTTTGTTATTGAATTAAAATTAGACTGAGCTAGTTTTAGGGAATTGTTTCGAGCACTGGATTATGAGCCTACTGTCTGAATACATTAGTCTTAGACTAGCTGGTGCCCAGGGTTTACTCCAAAACTAATAAAGTGTTTGGGTAGTAGGGGTTTGAATCTAGCAGCCGAGGTGGGCCATGATCTGATTGTGGGTATTGTTGATAGTTAAAGCTATCAATAATATTTTCCACTTTGCTTGAACGTGCCGGTTTGTTCACGTAATATTTATAATTAAATAAGATTATAAAAGTATTATGAAAAAGTTTGTAACCAGCCAAAACATTTGCAGTGTAAGTAAGATTTATCTGCAGAGCAAACCCGGTACATAAATGGCTATTCCCAACTTGGGGCTGAACCTAAAAACGTTAGTAATTAAATATTTTGTTTCTTGTTTGAAATTTTTTTATAGAAAAGTAAAATTAGGTACTTAAAGTGGTTTAATTTTAAAAAAAGAATTGACCGATAAATTTTTTTCTTTAAATGAAAAGAGTTTTATACTATTTACGTTAGTTAAAATAAATCATTCTGTTAAATCAGAGACAGTTAGATGTTCTGGGTGGAGTTAAAGAATTAAGAACAGGTAGAGAAAAAGAACTTGGGGTGTGGAGTTAGCCATATGTTCTGGGTAAACAAATAAATAAGTTGTGTATTAAATTTGGTGAAATAAAATATTGTTTTAAAAATGAAAAAAAAGAAATATCTGAGAAGCAGATGTTGATGAAAATGATGATGAATATGATGCAAAAATTTGAGCAAAGTCAGCAAGACCTCAAAGAAGAATTGTGTCAGAAATTTGAACAAAGCCAGATAGAAGTCAAAGGACAAATTAAAAAACTCATTGCAGAAATAAGAGTGAAATTACAGGAAAGGTAGAGAAGAGTCAAGAAACTATATAGAAGTAGATTTTGTCAAAAAAATAAGGAAGTTGAGGTCATGAAAGAGATAGAGTCAGATACTGGTAAATATAGTAGTTTGGAAATAGAAATTGAATTAGAATTAGATAGCATTATGACAGATAAAGTAGAACGGGATAGTGCTAAGAGAGAAAGTGTGAAAAAATATAGATCAAGAAATAGAAGAGAGGCATAAGTTCCAGGTAAAAGATAGTGTAGAAAATTTTTTACAAAATTTTAAAAAGGTTAAAGTTGAAGCTGGAAATATGGTACATATTTCTGCTTCACCTAGTGCCAATGTCATCAGCACTACTCTGGGTTTGAACCCAATCTTTATTAACTGATACCCATCTCATAATAGGTGGTAGTATATTTTAATCAATATTATAATCTTTTATATTTCATTAATCTTATTTTATAATTAAAACTAACCTTTTATAAAAGCTTATTTATTTATAATATTGGTCAAAATGTATATTGTGTTTATTTTATCAAATTGAATTGATTCCTAGATATCTATAAAATGTTACAAATATTTCAAATTCTTTATTAAAGTTCATTTTCTTCAATAAATCAGTTGGTAACATTTTATATTTATCTTTTAATCAATGTACACTTGAGAATCAATTATTTAAACAATGTAATATTTTTAAGAAATATTTTGTAAAAGTTTATACCAAATATGTTTGAAAGTCATTGTACCAAATTTTTCTGAATAAAATCTACATTTTGTTAATCTAAACCATAATTAAATAGATTTTGTTAGTACAATGACTGATAAACTTAATATGCTTGTTGTTGTTGTTTTTTTCATTAGCAAATCAACCCTTGGGGCATGTTCATGCAGAGTTAGAGATTTTCCCTCCAAAGTGGCACCAACCTCATAGAACTGCTGAGAGCAGTTACAATTGGTGGAGGTCAGTGTAGATTTAATCCTTTAGATAAGACCAGAGGACATAAATATTGGAAAATTTGATTAGGGATTAATTATTGTTGAGTTTACTGAAGAGAAGTGATTAATCTATATACAAGACATCGTGCCTAAAAGAATGGCTGGCTAAAAGATTGGTCATTTGCTTCTCAGAGGTCTGTTCCAGCATCCCATCCATGCCTTTCCAGCACTTTAAACATCTAGCCAGAGACTGTCTGTGTCAAGGAAGCCTGAAATGATCTGACTGTATTAACTGCCTGTACTAACTGATTGATTCTGAGGTAACGTCCAATTCACCGCAAGCCATTGATTTTATTTTACTTGTTTTCAAAATCTATATTAATTTATATTTTATATCTGTGTAATGCTTATACGGCTTGGTTTAAAATGCGTCTTTTAAATTTATTCAATTTAAAATATCAATTCTTATAAAATTTTACATTATTTTGATGTGGCAAATTAAATTAATTTTTGTCGGTTTGTTTAGATTATTTGACTTACTGAAATGGCCAACTACAAAATTCAATGAGCTATTAACTTTAAATCCTCCCCCTGTTATTTTTTTTTAAATTTAAAAATCATTACAAGAAGACTTCCTTCCATAAATTAATAAATAGAAAGATCACTTAGTTTTGTACCTCATATATAAATTTATTTGAATGATTGAAATTATTTTAAAAGTATCTTACTATTACCTCCAATTTAAAATAGCCCTGTAATTATTTCTGAAAGAATAAATAATTTTAGTGAATCAATTAAGTAAAATTTATCATATAATTTTATCAATCTATATATTTCATACATATATTTTATTTGTCAGAAAATATTAAAATTATGCTTTACAATTTATTAGTTTTTATTTAATGCCCATCTATGTTAATTAAAAACAGTCTTATTTTGTAATCTTTTATAAATTATTTAAGAACTTATTAATAAATGAAATATTTGTGAAGTGTGGTAAACAATCTACATTTTAGTTAACTCTTTTTTTCTTTATTTATATATTATATTTATGATTCATTCATTAGTGGACTAAGGTTTGTGGGGACTTTCTATCAACATCAGGGAACTGATTATTTTAATCAGTAATTCATTTATTAATTTTGCTAGTGATACATTATTTATATATATGTCTAAGGCATTATGTATTTATAGCTACAACCATTCATTTAGTATTACTATTTTGCTTTGCTACTTACTCACCAGGACCTTTGGAAATTTAACTTTGACCAGTCCGGTCTTTCACACTCCTTCAAAGTAGATGTAGTTCATACGAAGGGATCTTTTCGGGCATTGCCATTTAAAATGTGTATGGAAGCCCAGCACATCAAAAATATTTTATTATTATTCAGAGACATGCTTTGGCTAGAGGGCCAACATTTCTCTTATCTACCTGTACATATCAGGAATTCCCTTTAGCAAAGCCACCTCATTTATTTTTGTTGTAATCTATAATATCATATTGCCTTCTTCATCATTTTATATCTTTATTTAGCTAACCTGAAATGCTCTCTGCCATGATAGCACATCTTTCACAAACAAATTTCGTAATTAATTAAATCTGACTGTATACTTGTCAATTATCTATTTAAGAACTATTTTGCTTCCCACACTCATTATATATGAATGATTTTAAATGTAATAATGTTTTAAATGCCCATCTTTCATATTTTGTAATATATATAAAACAGATTTATTTGTAATATCTTATTTTATTGCTGTTTGGTTTTGGCCAACCAATTAACAAACTTTTACATTGTTTGTCAAAGCTGCATCAAAACGAATTAAAGAAAATAACCAAGTTATATAAACAAAGACTACTTATTTTGTACTAAATTCCTTAATAAATTCCTATAGTATTATTATTTAAATAAGCTTAGTTTGTCATCACTCCCAATCTCTAAGGTTAATTACTCTATTTATTTAAGTATTTCTTTGATTTAAATTCACTTCTTTATAATGTTGCCAGAAAGAATTATCATTATTACGGTTTAAACCATTAGTAATCGATCAAATCATATCTGTACCGTTCTGCAATCGTCAGAACTCATTAAATCATTGATTTTTCATATAAACCCTTTTATTATTTTGAGTCTCTATGTGAACCATGACCTACAGCTGGGACGGAATAAAACCAAGCACTTCTAGTGTCATCACAAACATTATCCATTAGTCAGAGAGGCAATAATTTAGGCAAATAGGTTAGGATTCATCCTTGTCCTGACATATGTATCTTGTGCATGGTTGGATTCAAGGTACTTTTGCTTGGATTATTGGTCTTGTTGAATGAATACACAATTTTGACCGGCACAGAGGCTGCATTTTTTTTTCTGAGTTTGGATGTCCAATCGTGGAGCCTGTAATTATTCCCACACCCTGAATAATTCATTAGCTATATGTGTATAATTTGCTATATATAATTTAATATATACATAATTTTCCAGAATATAAAATGATTTAGTTTTGTCATATTGATTTTATAAAATCAAATACTGTTTTGTTAATAAATTAAAGAGGAATACCATGTTTTTCATCCATAGTCTGTAATTTTTTTTTTGATAAACAGATTAATTAAAAGTGAAAACTCATATGGTTAAATAGATTGTATAAAATATGAAAGTAGTTTGAACTACTATATTAATGTATATGTAAGTTTTGTTTTGTTTTTACTTCCAGAGTTTTGTATGTAGAATTTTTTTTTTCTACTTTTCTCCCATGTTTGCTAAGAACGGAAATACAAATATAGAAATTTTTTTTCTTGTTAATTGAGTATACAATGTTGTGATTATTTTAAAGCAAAGTGTAAAGAATTTGACACGTGTATGGATTTTTTTTTTTCAACTTTTTCTCCAAAGTTTTTTCCTTCTCTTTTCCAATAGTGTGTAGTATTATATAATGTATATAGATAGATGTGTGTGTAAAATCTATGTACTTGTATATGTAGTGCTGCATATATATGTACATGGGTGTGTATGTGCGATGTGTAGGAACAGATGTGTTTGAAAATTTTATATGTATTGCATTACTATATATATTTTCTTGGAAACCCATATGTGTGGAAAAGTTATATTGTATCTCAAGCACAAAAGCTTGAAAAACTTTTTCCCAATATAGACGTACTATTTTTTTTATCCTGGATTTGACAGTTGAACAAATATTCATATCCCCAAATGATATTTCATAGATAGAGTTTTATATATTCGGACCAATATATTTAAAAGTTGGTTTAGTTCACCTGAGTTTGAATTTATAGTGACATGTAATAATTTATGTATGTGCTCTTAAGTTTAACAGTTTTCTCTTAATGTTAGATTTATACCAAACTCAAACTATGTAAAATAAATCATAAAAGAAGGTCAAAGTGATGTAAAGTTTTTTTTCATGAGTGTCAAAAAAACCAAAGACTGTGTTTTACAACCATAAAATGTTGTGTGAAAAGTTTTTTTTAAATGCAAAGATTATAACTATAAGTGTAAAAGTTTTGCTAGCTGTGGTACCTGGTTTTTCAACCATATAGATATTTTGTAAAAGTTTTTTTTTGAAACCCATGTATTACAACCATATGTAGATTTTTTTTTGTATCTGGTTTTACATGCACACATGAATTTGTTTTCTGTTTTCATGTGTTTAAAAAAATGTTTAAAGCCCATGTACTACATCCATAAGCCTTATGTGTAAAAGGTGGTAATAAGATGTATTTAATGTTTATTCATATGGGCATACTGTGTTAACAATCAATAAAAGTACATATATATTTTAATATATATATACCTGTTTTTATATGTAGTAGAGCTATCTGTAAGTGTTATATTATTGCTGATCTTTTAAACAGAGGTTTAAAACAGAGAGAAAAAATAGGAAAAAATATTCACAGTTAGAAAAAATATGGAGGTCTGCGAAGCTTAAAGGTTTTCTAATCTATAAAGCAGAAAATAGAATGGAAAGGGAAAGAGATAAAGCAATAAATTTTAATCGAGGGAGAGACATGAGAATATGGAGTATAATTTATATTAATGAATTAGTAGAAAGAAAGAAGGAACCACCTGACATAGTTTAAAAGTTAGTAACCAGGTGGAATAGTAAAGGAAATAAACAAAAAGGACTGAAAATGGACTATGAGTAAAATAATTATTGTAACGTAAATAAATCTGAGAAGTTTAAATCTTAAACTTCTATTTAAAACTAAAATAATAAATAAAAATAAATACATGAATAATGATAAATGAAATGTTGAAAGTAAAAATAATAACAAGGTTTCGTAAAATAAAAGATTTTTTTTTCTCCACACACATATTAGTTAAGAAAAATGTTTGTAAATAAATAAACAGGTCAAAGTAAGGATTTAAAAGTAATGTTTGTAGAATTAAATAAATGAGTAAGATAACGGAAATATGTAGGATGTAAATAAATTGTTTAAAATAAAAAAAAAAAAAAATCTAGTAAAATAATAAAAAATGAATCGTAATAAAGTAAAATATTTTTTTCTAAATATATGCACATTAATATATAAGATAAACAAATGGTTTAAAAATAATATTGTAATATAAATAATGTTGAAATAATGTTTGTAATGATTTAAAAATAATATTGTCGGATTAGTGTAATATAAGTAAATATGTTAAAATAATTTTCATAAAGGGTTAGGATAAAGATTGATATAAATAAACGTTTAAGATATTGGTCGTATGAATTTAAAATATAATATTGTAATGTTCATAAATAAAAATATAAGTTCAATCTAAGTTATATTAGGAAAGTATATGGTTTCACAATTAAAGGGAAGAAGGTAGTATAGAAATGTTTTAGATAAGGATAAGTTAAAGCTGCCAACTGGATAAAATGTAGCACCTGTAATGGACTTATCAGGGATGATTCCTCTTTCCAAAGCATAAGTCAAAAATGGACAGCTGACAATTCCTGCCATTTGCAGTGATCCTTTCTTTTTCCGAGTCTGATAGAAGCCCGGAAAATGAAGCTTCAAATTTTCATACATGTAAGCCGGTATAAATCAGTGAATCTGCATCTGCTTCATTTCCAAAAGATCCCTGTGCCACAAAATTAGTTTGTCCCAGTGGTCATTATCCAGGATTTAGATCATTGTGAGCAATGTATTTGGCATAGATAAAAAAAAAGGATTGTCAAAACAGATTGCCCTTAGTATGTAAAGTAAAAGATTAAAAGAGCAAACTTAGAAAATTAATAAATATTAACAATTAAGAATTAAAGTTGTCAGAGATAAAATAGTCAAAAATGACACATTTTACTCTCAAAGGGAGAGTGGTGTAGGGTACCAACCTTGAATTGGCACATGTATATAAAATAATTTTGTCTAAAAAAAATATTAAAATAAGACTTAAATTAAAAGTTGAAGAGTTTTATTACAGTTTGTTTTCAAAAAAGGTAAGAGTCAAATAGTTTTCTATCATTAGTTTTTGAAATAAAAGTTACAATTAATTAATTAGAAGGGGAGAGGGGTTTTTCTTAGAAAAAGTCCAACTAAAAGTTCTATAAAAGGAAGTAAAGAGTTTTTCTTATTAGTATTCGTTAAAATAAATAGTTAAAAGTCTAAAAATATAAATCACTTTTCATTCGAGTTCATTACAATAAATTATACATGTGCATAAATGTAAGCTTGTTAATAAAATATATAATAAATGTGTGTATATGTGCATGTTAAAATCATATTGAAGAACACATGAAAATAAATATTAAAATGAACACAGAAGATTATCATTAAAAAATTCAGTGATGGGCTACTAATTAAAAGTATAAAACAACAGGATTAAAAAGCTTATCTCCTAAGGATTAGCTACTAATTAAAATTATAAAAACCAACACATTTGCATGGCTACTACTAATTAAACAATCTTCAAAAACATGAGATTATCAAAGGAATTTCAACAACAGATATTGCCAGGGGATATCAAAATGAAAACACGCGTCATATATAAATAGCCAAAATTTTATCGGACAATCAGTTCAGAAAACTGTTCAGTCTAGTCAGTTGCATAGAGTTGAGTTCAGTTCATTCAGTTAGAAATGCAGTGTTAGTTGCCATCGGAAACATGTGGCTGTCTCTATCCTAAGTCCAGATCTGTCCATGAAAATAATGTCTTCGTAACAGCTTGAAGAATCTCCATCAATATCTAATTGTCTCCAGAAATAATACTGATGAATAAGAATGAAACCTCCTCAAGAAACTCAAATCAAACCGGTTAGAGATATCTCATTAGAAAAAGCAAACAGCAAATTCAAAATCCTAGGTAAATAACATTTTTTCTTATATTCTTTCCTAAGTAGCCATCACATTCCTGAATCCTCCAAAAGCCAAATTATATGAACTCTATAGCACATAAAAATGAACTGCTAATTTGTGTGTTCTAAATATCAAATATTATGTAATGCTTTATTAAACATGTCAGTGTGTATGTGATTAAAAATACCAATATTATGCTAGTTAAAAAATCTATAAAAGTATTTATATTTAGTATAATTAATGTTAATAAATTGTCTTTAAATTTAAGTCTTATTTTGTTGGTCAATTCTTTTTACCAATTCTTTTACCAATCTTTTATCAATTCTTTCACCACCAATTAATCAATATTTTGTTATTGAATTAAAATTAGACTGAGCTAGTTTTAGGGAATTGTTTCGAGCACTGGATTATGAGCCTACTGTCCGAATATGTTAGTCTCAGACTAGCTGATGCCCGGGGTTTACTCCGAAACAAATAAAGTGTTTGGGTAGTAGGGGTTTGAATCTAGCAGCCAAGGTGGGCCATGATCTGATCGTGGGTATTGTTGATAGTTAAAGCTATCAATAATATTTCCCATTTTGCTTGAGCGTGCTGGTTCATTCACCTAATATTTATAATTAAATAAGATTATAAATGTATTATGAAAAAGTTTATAATCAGCCAAAACATTTGCAGTGTAAGTAAGATCTATCTGCGGAGCGAACCCGGTACAATATATATATATATATATATAATTGTAATGGTCAGAATTCATACATCTTGTTAACCAGTTGCATCTTCCCTCCACTACGATCAAAGAGCAGGACTACAGGTGGGTTCAGAGCCTGAAATGCTGAGATTGAACCTATAGAGTGACTACACAATACATAACTATGGAATAACATACTTGCCACCACATTAGCAAACATCTTTTAGGCCACAGGGGTCAGGGAGATGCAAGAGACTCTAACTAATCCTATTACAACTAATATTATTGCAAATCTAATGAACAATCCTTTTTTATTTAATTTATTTTGACATGAGACACGATGGCTATAAGGCATTAAGGAAATAGACATGAAGACATAGATATAATTAAAAACTAGATTTAACATTAATATAAATTTATTTACAAACTTGGAATTTGATCTTAGTCAATACTCCTAATATGGCATGAGTTTACACATTATTAACACATTAAGCATTCGACCTGTCTCTTTAGGTATTTAATGGTAGCAAACCATCATCTCATACCCTAGACTAAGTACATTAGCTATTGTGTGAGGTAAAAGTTGAATGAGATATATGGCTGAAAATTTACTTAACCCAACAATAGATTATATATAAAGTTTATTTACATGATTAATTCTAAAATAAGACCTGTTATTGGAGGGCATATAACACTGGAGACTTGGGAAGTGAAATCCTAAGCAGAGAATAAAAGAATAGTTAACTAAATGAGAGGTGGTATTGATAGAAATGCCATAGAATATATAATGGAATGAACTTTGAGATGCAAACCAGGAGGAAAATATAAACTCATGGATGGGCTTTCTACTGGGCAACCTACAAGACCAGTCATAATGCAAGCCTGGGTGTACAGGAACTTCTGCCTCCATTACTACCTGACCACATGGGGGTCTCAGCATTCCATGAGAGCATATTGAACTATGCCCTTCTGTATGGAGTGGAATGATACTTTTAAACATAGGTAACCAGTGATTTCTCTGGCTTAAAGTAAAAGAAAGCATTTGACATGACTCAATAATAACACTATCATTTCATAATAGAACAGGATTTATATTCAATTGCTAATAAATGATGACTCACTCCCAAAGCCCACATTTATGAGTGATTAACTTATAAGCCATCAAATAACATGATATTGGTTTGATTATGAAGTTAAAATCAACAGATACCAATTGATACTAATAATAAAAAAGTAAAGATTATAATTCTAGCACATTTTTATTACTAAGCTAAGATATCTGCCTGCACAAATTATGATACACCCACACTCATAGCTAATCATGAAAGTTAGATGCATTTCTGAAGCTAAGATAATTCATTAAAATGTAAGAAAGATACAAGAAAGCATATTGATGTAAAATGAGATGCATCTGAGAAATAATTTACAAAATATAGAGATTATATAATTTCGGAGCTAACCGATTCATAAATATAAGACAAGTTTACTATAAATATATGATTTAATAACTCTGACAATTTTGGTGAAGGCTAACATATAATAAAAGTTAAGAGTCTAGGTCGAAATCAATAAATAAATATTAATAGAATTGGATACCCAAAGAAAAGAAAAGATCATATAGTAATTAAACATTACAAGGTTACATATTTTAAGCAGTTTAATGTTTTTAAATAGGATTTACATGAATAGACATTATAAATAAAATATATACGAATTATAAATACGAGTTTTACTTTTGAATAAAAGAGCATAAAAGTTTTTAAAGATTTTGGGTACTGGCTACCTTTGATTTAAGCAGAATGTGCATGTCTCTGAGTGATCCTCTTGTTCATGAAGTATGGCACAGTAGTTTTCCTTAACAGTTCACTTATTGATCATGATTATAAGCAGCAGTTGATTAAGCAGCAGTATATGGATTATGGCAGACAATTTCAGTTCATTTTCAAAAGCAAGTAGGGGAACCAGTCCATCTCCCAATCTCCAAAGGAGAATAGCTCATGCCTACTACTCGGGCATCACAATGTTATACATAAAAAGCATATTTTAATGAAAAAAGATGGCAGATCAGAGATTAGATATTAAATATTAACAGCCTGATATTGGGAGATTCAGATAGATTGATAGATAGAGAACCATTTTACTTTGAACAATAATTTATTTACTATTTGTTTCCCTTGCACTTTATCTTTCATATCGATCTGATATTATGTATTTGTTCACCTTACTGGTCCACTCAAATATCTGCAAGTTAAATAGTGCATTAAGAGCACATGTTCCGTTTCTCATTTCAATCCAAACATTTTACTTTACTTTATTGCGTATTTCACCCTATGACCTCATTATACTGCAGATGTTTTTTTAAAACTAATTAAAAGCTTTCAGGAATATTTCTCAGTATTCTATTGTCCCTCCCCACCCTCTATGATTTGCATTTTAGCAGGGGAATTTCTATTTTTAATACATTTAAACATTTAAAAAGGTTAAAAACAACTTTTAGATTTTATAAATTAATTAAAATGTTATATAACTTTGATCTAAATAATAATTAATGCAAAATATTAAATATTTTAACTTTAATAAATTATTTTCAGTGTGTTAATATCTCATATTGAAATGGATGTGCATGAGGCATATTTAACAAGCTTTTATATATAACTAATACTATTATATGCATACAGTCCAATATTGATGGTTTAAATTTAGGTGGGAAAGAAGAGTGGGTAGAAGACGATAGAACAAATATGACAGGTTAAACTAAGATTCAAACTTGAATCTTACAGTTTCAATATATATATATTGTAACGGGATGGGACAGGGGTATCAAAAGAACGTTTTGAACCTGAGGTGATGAAAAAACATCATCAGTTGCAGTCCATTTAATGATATACAAATATCAGTAATTTGAAAAATTATCTATAAGTAATATAGTATTTTATAAGAGCATGAGATTAGAGAATCTCTGAGATCATTGAGATATGAAAAAGAGCAACTAAAAGCATAATTATTTATCAACCAGCATTATCAAAAAGTAATCATCAGTAGTTATAAGTAATACTCAAAATAAATAACCATCTATCATCACCATCATTGTTGGGAATAAACAAATCAGTACAATAAATCAGAATAAAATCAACAGTTAACCTTGTGACTGGATTGAAAATGGGTTTTCTTTAGACCAGGTTAACTATTGAGCCTTTGCCAGCTTGGGCAATTATTTAAACATAGCTTGGATGCACCTACTTAGTGCCCATCCATTAAAATATATAATAATCAGAAATTAAAACAGTAATGCTGGGATATTAAGACATGCTGATCATCATCAATGCTCAGGCCACT